>JZKD02S1755771.1:495135-562109 GCA_000966675.3 Picea glauca
AATGTTTGGTTTTGAATGGCCTTGAAGAGTTTCCTCTCCAACCTAATTCAAGGCCCTAGTCCTGAACTAGTTTGTGAACCCTACAAACATAAAAGTCTAGTAGATTTTAAAATTAACGTTTCTTTTATGGATTTATTTTACGTCAAGGGGTATGAGGGTGAAACTGATGATGTGTAAAGATGAAAGAAAAAATGAATGAAAAAGATGGAAACAAAAAAACTTTTACTAAATGCAAAATTTCAATAACTTTTCACAAAGAAAGATTTCTTTTTTGAATTTTTCTAAGATTTTATATAGAAAACTCAAAGGAATTTCGCTCGAATATGAGCTACTTATGATATAAGTGAACTGCAAAAACTTATGAAACAAAAGACTTTTCCCTAGATAATGATGCAGAAACACACCTTTCAACCAAAGAAGAAAATGAAAAGAGATTTTTTATTTATTTAAGTGCTAGTAAAGCAACAAAGGGAAAATACCAACAAGAAAAAAACCAAGAAAAACAAATTTTGTCTTAAACTGCAGATCGCAAAGAATAAGAGTAAAGAATCACACAATGGAAATAAAAAAAAACAAAGGCTCTCACGCTTGTCTAAAAACCATAATTTTTTTTATTTTTTTTATTTTCGGTCAACTATTAACTGAGAAAAAGCAGGCTAAGGGTAAGATGACCTAACCTACTGACTGTTCAAACCTAGACTCAAACACCTGAGAGGAATAATTATTATCAAAGGAGGGGATGACTACCCCCCTGAATAAAAAGTATCCTATCTAAAAACGTGATTGTCACTAAAACAACATACGTGCAAACGCATGATGAACAGAGACAAAAAGTGTGTACATGCGGACTGACCTTGTATAGGCCATGTGTATATCTAATTTGTAAGGAAAAATATGAAAATAGGCAGTCCAAACCAGGAAGAGGCCTCTGGTATTGTTAACCAAGGTCCCTTGAAGGCTTGGATGCTCTTTCTAACAGAAAAGACAAATAATGTAAGGAATAATAAGGTGAAAAAAGGCAATCTAAGATAGGATTGTGAACCAACAAGACTCAAACAAGATTCCAGAAAACCCCCTAAGAATGTGTAATTATGACAGGGAAGAGGAGGACTGCCTCTAAGACTCTTTGAACTCCTACACTCTACTGCTATCTCTACAGCTAGAGTTCACACGCGGGTTGTCAGAGAATAGGGCGCGGGTACATGCGTGCAGGCCTTTTGTAGGCCTCATGTACCTCTGTATGTCCCGAAAAATACAGTCAGGAAAAAGTCACGGAAAGATGGTATGGAAAACCAGACTCCCTACTAGATTAGACCTTACAAAAATAGAAAGGGAAAGAAAAAACAAAAAACCTAATCTTTAAACTATCCAAAAAATTAAATAAATCCAGGAACCCTAGAGAGTATTATCCCCAGTATGGTCGCCTATTCCATTGTTGCGAAAAACACCCTACGGACTAGCAAACTAGGGTCAGACTTGCATGTAGATTTTGACCAAATAGAAACTACTTTTTTATCTACAACCCAATATTTAAACCCCTTTTTCACAGTAAATGCATGGAAAAGGACCACCAACCTTATTACAGGCATTCGATGTAGATCCTCTGTTGCTCTTCGATTACTTTCTTGCGCTGCTCCTTCCACAGATGACCTGCACTCAAGACAAACAAAAACTATGCATGCATGCTACTTCTATACTCAAGGGTTAGAAATCAAGCATAAATCAATCAAACCATAGACAATTCATGCATTGGGACAGGAAAAGTATAATTTTTATTACTGAAAGTGAATCAACTTACAAAAAAGCTGAGACCAGCCGCCGCTCCTTGAACCTGATCTTGGGCTCCTATTCTTCTGTCCTTCAACTGATTTGCGTTAAATCTCCTTTGGCATGAGGAAAGGTTAAAGGGTTGGGACAATGGATTACGTAAATGGGCAGAGTTTCTTCACTATATTTTTTTCCTCCTCCAAATAGTACCCATACCTGTTCTTTTATAGGCTAGAAGGATCTAGGGTTTTGGACAAACCCTCGGCCATGCATGGCCGAGAGTTTTAGTTAACTGACCCATAGCTTTTTGTTCCATCGACAACTTTCCTTTTTTCTATGCTTTTTTAGGTACACGCGGGCTGTTGTGAGTCAGCCAGCGTGCACACGTGTGTAGTAATGGGTTAGGGTGCATGGGCCTTGACAAAAAGGGATTTTCAAAGAGTTGTTCAACAAATTTTTTGGCAAAGATGGGATATGAATTGGCCTGATGCCAGGTAATCATGTGTGGTGCAATTTAAGGTTATAACAATTACTTATCATACCAAGAAGAAGAGGTTTTTACTCTTTATGGGGTTCCTCAGGAAATATCTATCTCTGTGTATCTCATATGTGTGAATGTTGTTGAATGTTCTATTGCTTACTTCCCTGCATTATTGTGATTGTCATTGAGTGCTCTACAAAGAGTTTAAAATGAGCATAATTTTTTAATCACTTTAACAACTGATTCACCCCCCCCTCTCAGTTTTCCAAGATACACTTGGTCCAGCTTTGGAGGGGTTATCTCCGCTACCTTTCTGCACACGGCATTTTTTTTAGCCCCTGTGTTAGAGAGGGGTCTCGGATAACTTTCATGATACTGGAATCTTAACACTCCCTAGAATAGACTCTTATGTATGTTTAGCAGCCTTGAAGAGTTTCCTCTCCAACTTAAATCAAGGCTCTAGCCTAGACTAGTTGATGAACCCTACAAACATAAAGTATAGTTGATTTTGATTAATCATTAATTTTTATGGCTTGTCTTAAGTCAAAGGTTATGAAAGTGAAACTAGTGACATTTTGAGAGATGTAACAACAAATAAAGAGAAAGATGGAAACAAAATAACTTCTTCTCGACAAAATTTTAATCAACTTTTCAAACTAAACTTTTTCTAAGATCTTTGAACAGTAAACTCAAAACAGGATTTCGCTCGACTATGAGCTAATTATTGTCGTAAGTAAAAAACCAAATCTTATGAAAGAAAAAAGTTTCTTGGTTATTTATGAAAAACAACTACTCAACCAAACCAAGAAATACTTTTTTTTTTTTTTTAATTCTCGCAAAGCAAAAAGGAAATATTATGACAAGTAAAGACCAAGAAAACTTCTGGCCTAAGTGTGGATCACAAAGAGTTACTGACAATAACACACAAACTGATGAAAATAGACTCTCACACTTGTCTAAAAAACCTATGAAAGAAAAATTTTGAGGAAATTTTTTTAATGAAAAAGAAATCTATTGCTGTGAATAGACCTAAGTTGTTGACTACAATGACAGAGACCAAGAAACCTGAGAGGTATAACTCTTGAGAAGGAAAAGGATGAGTGCCTCTCCTTAAACAAAAATTTTCTCAACAGGTACGTTGCTAACAGTTCAAAAGACAGCATGTGCACGCGAGCTATGTAAGGTCAGAGTGTGTGTACATGCATGCAGACCTTATGCAGGTCCCGTGTACCTCTACAATTATTCAAAAATGAAAAGAAAAGAAATCAAGCACTGGCAGAGACTACTGGTATTGAGAACCAGAATCTCTTGAAGACTCAAAAAATTACTTTGTCAAGGAAACTTTCGTAGAACAAAACCAATCTGAGGTGGCACCTAGGCTACAAACTACAAAAATAGAGACCAAAATGAGTTTCATAAAACCCCTGAGGAGGATCACTTCTGACAGGGAAGAGGATGACTACCTCTTTAATAAAATTGTGTGAACTTAGCCACACTACTATCACATCATCAACTAGTGTGTCCACGCAGGCTGTGGGAAGGTTGGGAGTGTGTACACGTATGCAGGCCTTATACAGGTCGTGTGTACCTCTGTAACTTCCTGAAAAGAAAATGCAGACAAGCAAAGAAAGCAGGGAATACTGGTATGGAAGACCAGAATCCCTACTAGCTCAAACTCTTGGGGAAACTGGGAAAAAAGGTGATGAAACCAATTTAAACTACCAAAAAGTATCCCCAGAAAACCCGAGAGATCCCCAGTATGGTCGCCAATTCTATTGTGAGTGGGAAATCCCCCTACGGACTAACACTTAGGGTTTTATCATGCATGCAGAAAAGACCTAAAGATTCCTACTTTTTACCATCATCCCAGACCTAATCCCCATTATTATGAAGCAAATACATAGTGAAGAAGATCAAGTGAACATACCTTATTTCTAGCATTTGGTATCGATCACTTTTCACACTTGGTCACTCTTTGACTGCAACTCTCCTCCCAAGGCCAACCTGCATTCACAAAAGACAAACAAGGAACTCCACATGCATTTGATCTACGGATTAATGGGTTAGATATTTAATCAACATGTACGCAATAAACATTGAAAACCTCATATGGTGGGACAGGAAAAGTACTTCTTTATTATTAACTTCACTAAAGAAACTTACAATGATGAAGATGACCACTTCTCCATGAATCTAGCCCTAGGCTCCTCTTTTATTGTGCACCAACTACTAACACACTTACTTCTCTTCTTCGTTGAAATCAAAAAGTGGTTGCATAATCTTGGGCAAAGGGGAATACAAATTTAGGTAGATTTTATTTACTATGATTTTCCTCCTTTCAAATGGGACCCCTAACCCTTCTTTTATAGGCTAGAAGGATCTAGGTATTTATTCGAGTGACTTTTTGTGCATGGTCAAAAGGTTTAGTTAACTTACCCAAAACTGTGTGTTTTGTCAGCAACTTTCCATTTTTTGTGCTTTTGTAGGTACACGCAGACTGTAATGGGCCAGCTAGCATGTACATGCTGGCTGTAGTGGAGCAGGGCATGTGGACCTTTAAAAAGGGTGTTTTTAAAAAGAGTTGTTCAATACTTTCTTAGAAAAGAAGGCATATGATATGGCTTGCTTTATGTAACAACCCTGGTTATATAGATGCATAGGGATTATTAAGTAAAATTAATTAGATAATTAATTGTCCTAATATGGTTTTAGTTAAACAACGATTAGTATTAATAATATTAATTAATTACTTATTTATTAATCAATTAACTCATTAAAGGTTGTGTAATGAATAAAGGGGGCTTAATAATTTTAATTTATTTAATTACATACTTTACGTATGCAAGGGGAAAATGAAGAATGAAATTAAGGATAAGATAAGAAATTAATGAAGGGGATAAGGTAATAAAGGAGGATATAAGGAAATTAATGAAGGGCAGGAGAGTCCGTGAAGGGGGGATATGATGGAAGAGTTCTATGGGGAAAAGGGGAGGATTATTTTGTGGAGAGGAAGAATTTTGGAGGAGGATGGTATTTCTATGGCACAGAGTTCTGTGGCATATTGTCTGGTTGGAGGAGTTTGATATTGGGAATGTTTGGTGAACCATTGCAGGGGGCACCAGGTTGCTGGGGGTTTTGGGCATGGGGGCCAGGATTCCTTTTGGTATCCTCGAGCTAGGGAGCTGGACAAGCTACTCCTAGTTGGCTGGGTGGTTAGTCGGTTTGGGCAGAGTTTGGTCAATGCATCAGGCTGGACAAGGAAGCAGGGAAAGGAAAACCAGAGTAGTGGGAATTAAC
Organism: Picea glauca; assembly: GCA_000966675.3. Taxonomy (NCBI): domain Eukaryota; kingdom Viridiplantae; phylum Streptophyta; class Pinopsida; order Pinales; family Pinaceae; genus Picea; species Picea glauca. Next base: position 500,681 of record JZKD02S1755771.1, read on the forward strand.
ATCAGAATGAGGTATTTTAATTATGAATTTGCTGAGTTATTTTCATGATGTGGAATAATTTTAAATCTCTGTTGAATATTTATGCTTATATGATGGTGAATGAATTATGTATGCAAAGAAAGGAATTATATGTTTAATTGTATGGAATTTTGGATTTAATTAAGTTAGGTCTCTACACATGGTATCAGAGCCCTGGTTAAAAATCTAGAGCCAAGGGCCTACCTACCCACCCAAAAATTTAAACCTACCCCACCTAGAATTTAAACACTTCTATTTAGTTATGGTGAAACCTTGAAACCCTTAATTAGATGAAAATATGACCCAAGGGCCAAGCTCCAACTCTAGCTCCACCTAACCTGCAAGCCAAGCACATAATTGTTTTTTAACACAAATTTAAATATAAATAATATACATATTGAAAATGTAAAGGAAGTAGAGGCAAAAACACAAATTTTTATTTTTTTTACATATCTATATATAAATAATATGCCCAATTGAAATTAGTATAATCTTTACATATTGGAAGTAACGAATAATAAAATAAATATATATAAATTCCGCTCTACTCAAAACAAGATTGAAATTTTTTTTTTCCTACTAGATTTAAATTTAAATAATAGATATCAGACTGAAATAGACAACCATCTTCAAGCACTAGGGAAAAAACATCACCTGTAGATTTTGGAAATGTATTTAACATCATAGCACCCTCCAACGCTTTATGCAGCATTGTTGAGTACTCCCTATGTTCAGTTCCCTGGCTAAGCTTTCTTCGAAAAGGAGTTGAAAATGTTGCAAAGCTCACACTACAATTTAACCCTCCAGTGTCACTATATATTTGTGCCTTGTTTCTTTCCCAGTGTCACTAGAAGGAGGCGGAGGGGTACTTGGGCTTTAAATTTAACCTATGATACCGGGGTTTCTCACCATGCAACTTATGAGAAATCAATTTTTTTGGTATTTAGAGAAGCATATCTATAAAATTCACTGTCTGATTTCATTCGGTCTATCATGGATTCATCACAAGTGATTCTACATCCAAAGATTACTTTGGATTATTTTTTCTGCTACATATTTTGACAAGAAATCAAAATGCCTACTCCCAATGAAGAAAAATTTCGCTCTCCCTGAGTCTATGCCCAACTCTTTGTTGATAAGCATTGGGAAAAGTATGAGTTTGAGAACAGGCAATCGATTCTACTGCCAAATAGTAGCTTCTGACAAGTTATCTCTGATCATTGCAAAACATGAAATGTGTACTATAGAAGCTACTTTAATCTTAGATGACAGAACATTCAGCGGAGTGCTCGAGGCCTCAAGTACCAGTCCGAAAAATATTGAGAGTACTTCTTCAGAAAGCATCAAGGTTATAGCTCCATGCAAGGGCCTTGGAATTGTAGATTTTATCAAGGATAAGAACTTTCACATCACAGGTGCCACTAGTTTCGTTGCAAAAGTGTTGATAGAGAAAATATTAAGGATCCAGCTAGATATAGGAAAGTTTTTTTTGATAATCAGGGCTGACAATTCCACATCTTCTTTAAAGAGTCTGATGAATGAACAGGTGATATGACGAAACACAATCTTGGAATAGAAGAATATATGGCTGATGTGCTCATGGAGGAAGTAGATATCATTGTCAGCTCCGCAACCACTACTACATTTGATGAAAGGTATGACATTTCTCTGGAAACCAACATGACTGGAGTTTATTTCCTTTTGGACTTTGGTAAATGATATGAAAATGTCCAACTTTTTATCCATATGTCCACCGCATATGTCAACAGGTAGAGACCAGGTCAAGCATTAGAGAAGCCTTTTCATATGGGGCATAGTATAGCAAAGCAGAAAGAATAATTTATTCCACCTCTAAACATCCATCAACACGTAGACCAAGCGTCGAGTGACAAGGAGGACCCTATGAGGGTGCTAATCATTGAACTATGCATCTCAATGATGCACGCACGCTGCAAAATTTTAATAATAAATGAAAATAGAAAAAAAAGGAGAGAAACACCTGTGTGAGACAGACATACCTGTAAGTGAAAGAAGATAGTCATCGACTATAGAACGATATGCCAAGCCTCATCACATTCTAGGATGCAAGACAACCCACCAAAGGCATCGAAGTAAGAGTCCATGAGGGAGCCAAAGCGAGTGCACAAACCCCAATTTAAAAAAAAAATTGAGCACCAAGCGTAGCATGCCTTTTGGACGGCCTGTGTCAAGTTTTATGAGTCTTTGGGGTTCAAACCCCGGACCTTCCCATAGGTGCACTAGTGCCCAGCCACAACACAAGTCAAAACCTAGCGCATAAGCACCACTTCCATACACAAAGCCAAATTCCCAAGTGCCACTGCTATAAACAAGTCAACAGTGCCAAGCACCGACCACAACACAACGCAAGTTAAAACAAAGCCAATGCCCCAAATGCACAAGTGCTTATCACTAAACCAATCTCACATGACCTGCAACCTGCAACACAACACAAAGGTTAGCAACAACACTCAAAACCTAGAGCCAGTGCACGCGTGCCAAACCAAGCCACCAAGGAGAGCCCACAAGGGAAAAGATATGAGGTAAACTATATTTTCATGCCAAACCAAGCCATGAGCCAAGAGGAGGATATTCCATGAGGGTTAGAGTGCTCAATGCGTCTAATACATAGCCAGAACTCAACGCCCAGCCATGACCGAGGAGCCGCACCTGCAACAAACAGAAAACAATTTTTTTTTTATTATTAATAAACAAAAAACAAGTATTACACAGGTTAGCAATCACATGAGGCATCAGCCTCCTCAGAGATGCACCAACGTTGAACACCAGAACACAAATCATTCACCAAGAAACAATACAAGCCATCACCTAACAAACAAGGAGAAGCCATGAGAGAAGGCCATGACGGCCGACCGCGTAACCAAAACCCTCACAAGAAGAAATAATAAGGAAAAGAGGAATTAGGGTTAAGGAATAGTTTAAGGTTTACGTCAGGAGGGATGGAGGAAATGAGGGCGACATGTGGACTTCATGCGTGCCCACCCTTTGTTATTTAAAAAAAATAAATTTATTGTTTTTAAATTATTTGTTTAAATTCATATATGTTTTATATATAGGTTTAAATTTATTATTGTTTTATAAATAGGCACGAGACAATTTATATATGTTTAAATTTATTTATTTTTTATAAATTTTAAATAAATTTTTCTTTATTGCTTTTTTTAAATTATTTGTTTAATTTTTTATTTATTTTTATATAATGATAAATAAAATAAAAAATAAATATTAATAAATAAATTTATAAAAAAAAATGTTACTTAAGGGGGTGATATGGGTTTTGAACCCACGACCACCCACCAAAACCAAGCCTTAAGAAATGACCAAACACGAACACGCCACACATATCACTTTTACAAAATAAATTCACATATAAATAATTTAATTATCAATAGTAGCAAAGTACTACCCTGAAGAATAATCTTTGATTATCCAAGCGTCAAGCTCATGAGACCTTACACACAACTCATCGAGCCAATCACCGATCCCTTCCATTCCATTCCACCAGTCAAAGCCAAGCGCTAAGCTCCAATGCCTGAAAGCCACTCTACAATCCTCAAGACTCGCACCTGCAGCCACTGAGACACACAATTCAATGCATATATACAACACACCAAGGAAAGATCATGAGTCAAGCATCGAAGGATAACCTTAGACTCATTTCATCTACATTAGGATGGAAGCCACCTTATTTAGTTGTAAACATAAAGTACAAGGACTTAGAACAAGATAAGCAAGAGGAGGCTTCATGCGCGCTAGGAGGGTAAGTTAGAAGAATTAGCGAGTGGGGTATAGTGCCAGTGTAACTACCAGGTGAAGGAGTCAATAGTTTTCTTAGGTGAAGAAATCAATCTTAGACGCTTAATCCTAACCCAGCCAATCCCCTAAAGAGAGTAACGTTTGTTTACAGAAAAGTAAAGAAAAACTTACGCCTAACCCTGTTTCTAGTTTAAGTAGTGCAAATTTGAAACGTCCTTAAACTCACCCTGACAAATTTGGTCGATGCAGGTTAAATCAGACAAGATGGTTAGGACTCAAGGGAATCGAGGCAAGGGAGCATCATCGCATGCACCTCCACCACCGCCAACACTGCCACCACCGTCGCCCGAACTAGATCTCATACTGCGCTTGTTGGAGGCCATAAATGAGACTTTAAAGGGGCGACAACTAGCAGGGACCGAGGTGGAACCCCCACCATCTGGAATGGGTAATCCAAAAGCGTCGATGGATTATGGGGGAGGACCTCCACCCGAAGACATCACTCGAGAATTGTAAAATATCAAACTTCCATAGTTTTCCAGGGGTCACGTTAGTGAACGTGCGGAAGCATGGTTGGAAGGCATGACAAGGTGTGTTGCCTTAAGGGACTATGGGTCCAACTGAAAGGTGAAGATAGCAATTTTTCAGTTAAGAGACAGCTCCTTGAACTAGTGGGGCAACCTAGAAAGACAACTGCATCTTACCCTAGGCACAATATCTTGGGAACTTTTCGAGGAGAGGTTCGAAAGGAAATATCTGCCAGCTTATTATGAGGAACAATAGGTAGGGGCGTTTCATGCCTTAGTATAGGGAAACAGAACTGTAGAAGAATATGAGATCAGATTTATGGAATTAGTCAAATATGTTTCATATATGGATAATGACCAATGACAGGAAGAGAACTTCATCTATGGATTGAACCCTAATATAAGAGCTATGGTGCAGATGTGGAAACCATCTTCAGTAGAGAAAGCTGTGGAAAATGCGTGTTATAAGGAGGAACAGATGAAATTAACCAGAGGTGTGAGACTGACCTTTTCGCATTATCCTAGATTCATCAAGAAGGCCCCTAAGACATTTTCCAAGGGAGGGGGCTCAAGGTCACCTCCATATGGTAACAGAGTCGCACCAAGGATAGTAACCGTAGGGATTTCAATGACAACAAGTGTAGCATCTCATTCTTCACCAATGACGTAGACAGGTCCACGACCATCTCAGAGAATAACTAGTAGGGGCAGGGGTTCCATGGGAAGGAACTCATTTTAGAGACAGTCACATAATAGTTCGCAGGTTCAATCTCGTGTTACCTATTGGGGGTGCGAAGGACCCTATTACCAGCGTGACTGCCCAAAGTTACAATCAGGGTTCATGCATAGAGAAGGAAAGGCACCGATGGGAAGAGAAAGTAGCAGCCACCGAATTTACGCAGTGGTTAATAATCGCTAGGCTGAACATCAATCCATGGTGGTGGAGTCATCAAGTACACTAAATCATATCAATGTTAAGATTTTATTTGATGTTGGTGCGACAGATAGTTTCATTTCACCATCTGCATTAGAAAAGAGTGGGTTCGTAGCCTACAAGCACGATGAATTTAAACAAGTCGAGATGGATTCGGGGGAAAAACAAGTGGTAGGACCTAGTGTTGATCATTGTATAGTAGACCTGGGAGTGTGTACTACCAGGTTGAAGGCATACATCACTACTCTCGGGGCGTACGACCTAATCATTGGAATGGATTGGTTAGAAGCTCATCAAGCTCTGGTAGATTGTTTCACAAAAAGGGTGGTCTATGTAGACGATTAAGGAAGGCTAGTAGAGATCCAGGGTGTACGGAGAAAAGTGTCATTACTCTTTATCTAAAATATGAAGGTTAAGCGACACTTGAGGCAAGGATGTCAACTTTATGTAGTGGAAGCAGTGAATGAAAGGAAGAGACCCTCATTAGATCAGTACCTGGTATTGTCATAATTTAAGGATGTTTTTTCCGAACGAGTTACCAAGGTTACCTCTTGAGAGGGAGCTTGATTTTACTATTGAGATAAAACCTGGTGCAGAACCAATTTCCAAGACCCTGTATCAGATGACAGCACTAGAAATTTGTGAGTTGCAAATGCAGTTGAAGGAGTTGTTAGACTTAGGGCCAATAAGGCCCAGTTTCTGACCTTTGGGTGCACCAGTAATTTTTGTAAAGAAGAAGGATGGATCCTTATGACTTTGTATAGATTACAAGGACTTGAATCATGGTATAGTGAAAAATAGGTACCCGATGTCACAAATAGATGACCTCTTTGATCAGATGAAAGGGGAAGTAGTATTCTCAAAGATCGATTTGTGATCAGGGTATCATCAGTTAAGGATTAAGGAAGGCGATATCCAAAAAACTTCCTTTTGAACTTGGTTTGGACATTACGAGTTTGTCATAGTACCTTTCAGATTGATCGATGCGCCAGTAGTATTCATGAGCCTCATGAATGGTGTATTCCGGAAGTACTTAGACCATTTTTTACAAGTATTTATAGATGAAATCCTCATCTATTCCAAGAATGAAAGAGAACATGAGGAACACTTAGGACTGGTGTTGTTCTTCCTTTAGAAGAACAAATTGTAAGGGAAGTTGTCAAAGTGTTCCTTCTTCCAGAAAGAAATTCATTATTTAGGTCATATCATTTTCGGTGAAGGAATCTCTGTGGAACCAGAAAAGGTAAAGGTCATTATGGAGTGGCCAATGATGAAATATGCCCATGAGGTGAGAAGCTTCATGGGGCTAGTAGGTTATTATCGGATATTTTTAGAAGGATTCTCCAAAATAGCGAAACCCATCACCACTTTGCAGCGCAAGGGGATCAGGTATGAATGGAAAGAAGAATGTGATAGTGCATTCATTGAGAATAAGAGGTTACTAACTAGTGTTCTGATCCATATGGATATCGATGGCCACCCACCTTTTCCAACTGGCTCAAAATAGTTTTCTGACATTTTTGGCAATTTACTATTTTTAGCAGTTTTTACTTTCGGGGCCATTTTGAGGGCCTAAATGAAGGTTTTTCATTATCGGGCTCCTCAGTGATAGTCGAAGGCATTATTGAGACCCAAAAATGAATCTCCTTGGTGATACCTTTCCAACGGACTATCACACGCCTAAAACGAAGATCGTATGCAAAAGTTATGACCCTGGGAAGTTGGTGTACTAGCTTACCCAAACGGGGCCCACATGACTTTTGGCGCTTCATCTCCTAGGGTTAGGTTTTTGGGAATTCTTTCTTATTGTAAAAAATTCTTTCAGAGCCTCATTGTAATATTCTTCTGGTGAATGCGCGCTGCCGTCACATCTCTTCTTAGAGATAAGCCGCCACCATTCCAGCAAGCTTGTTTCCGCTGCATTTTACAATTTAAACTTATTTTGTTATTGAATAGAAAATTAGTTTTACTGTATCTCTATTATTTTGTATTAAGAAACTGTTAATAATCTATGTTCATTCTGTTCTTCTCATAAAATTCGGATCAGTGGTATTAGAGCGGTCTGCTCCTTGTCGTTTTAATGCATGTCCCCAACAAGGTCGGAGTACAAAGAGTTGGGTCTCAAGATTGTTTCTCTCGAGGAAAGAAGCTCTCGCATGCCCAAGCGAACTCCCTTGGCAGGATAAAATAAAGATGATGGGATAGGAGATCCTTTCAAACTGTTGATTGAGGAAGCCCTCACGCAATAGAGGAACAAGATGATGGATATTTTCGCACAAATCCTTCGGTGACTACCAACAGGCGACGCATCTTCTTAAAACAGAGGCGCTGCCCCCTTCAAGGTACAAATAAACTTTGATATTCCTATATTTGAAGGTCAGATAGACACAGATGATGTAGACAAGTGGTTGAATCTACTAGAAGGGTATTTTTCTATTCATAAATTTTCGAATAGAGAAAAGATTACTTTTTTGCTCCTCAAAGCCGTTCCCCATGTTAAAGACTGGTGGGAAACTTTGTGTGAGAAAAAGGAAATAGAGGAAGCCTCATTATTTTCAGTCATGGCCACATGGGAATCCTTCAGGGATGCTATTAAGGAACAATACTACCTTTTCGGAAGTTATGACGACCTGTATACCAAATGGACCACACTGTGGCAAGAAAGAGACCAAGTAGTGCCAAATTTCACAAATATCTTCCATACCTTGCGCACCAAGTTGGGTATCAAAGATTCGGAGGGACATTTGGTGCTCAAGTATCGCATTTCTTTGCATAGATACATCCATATCGAAATGGAATTTCTGGACATCTCATCCTTGGGCTCAGCCTACCAATATGCCGTCAAAATCGAGCAGAAGCTCAAACAAAAGATGCAGCAAATTGGGCCTGGGAACCCCTCACAACAAAAGCCAGGAAAGGGTGGCCCCAACCCACCGAACAAAGGACAGAGAAAATATGGATAGTATCAAGACAACCAGTACAAGCTGCAAGAAAAGAAGGACACTGGAAAGACAAAGAAAGATACCGGGAAGTGGTGCGACTTCCATGAGAGCCCTTGGCATAACACTGTTGACTATCGCTCAAAGCCATTGCTCGTGACCGAAGTCAAAGCCTCTAAATCATATGAAGATTCTGATTTTGAGACAGAACCAAAAAGGGGAAGACAGATCATTGATGCAGAACCCAATGCCACCGTTTCTACCACCAAGCTCCAGCCTAGTGAACCAGATGAGCCAGAAGAAGGAGAGCACCTCTTCCATTCAGAGATGTGGGTAAAAGGCACCCCACTACACTTCATCATTGATAGAGGTAGCCAGAAGAACCTTATCTCAACAGAGGTTGTCAAGCAGCTAGCCCTACCAATAACGTCGCACCCACAACCCTACACCATTGGATGGCTCCACCAAGGAAGCGATCTCCATGTCAGCCAACAGTGTTGACTGTCGTATGTCATAAAGCCCTTCAAAGATGAGGTATTGTGTGATGTTGCTCCTCTCAAAGTTTGTGATGTTTTTTTGGGTCAACCTTATTTATCGAAATTCCATGATGTATATGAGTCTAGGCCTCGTAGTGTTATTACTACTTTCAACAGGAAAATGTACAGTATACCAGAGGCAGTCCCACCTAGTGCTATTTCCTTGATCTCTACTAAGCAATGTAGGAAGGTCATATTTGAGACGAGGAAGTTTGTCTTCTTCATGATTTTCTCTCAGAATAAGCAAAAAATCACAGCCACATCCAGGGTCTCTGCGGCCAACCTCTCCACATAGCAGAATCAAGTAGATAAGGTTGTGGAAGAATACTCGAATATCTTCTTCTCACCTACAGAGGTACCTCTACACTGTCAGGTCAAGCACCCCATCGATATGACCCCCGGTGCACCGCTACCCTGTGGGCCAGTCTATCATCGCTCTTTGTTAGAGAATGAGGAGATCAAGTGACAAATCCAAGAACTTCTCCACAATGGGCACATCCGCCCCAACTCATCACCTTGCGGGAGCCCAATCATGCTGGTACAGAAGAAAGATGGAACCTAGCGACTCTGTATTGATTACTGGGCTCTGAATAAAATCATTGTCAGAAACCGGTACCCAATTCCCTGAATCGATGACCTCTTTAATTAACTCACAGGGGCCAAATACTTCAGTAAGATTGATCTAAAGTCTAGCTACCACCAGGTCCCAATAGAACAGATAGATGTATGGAAGACCACCTTCAAGTCAAAGGAAGGAAGTTTTGAATGGTTGGTCATGCCCTTTGGTTTGAGAAATGCTCCAAAAAATTTCATGAGGATGATGGACGATATCCTGCGATGATTCACCAATACTTTTGTAGTGGTGTATCTGGATGAAATTCTAATTTACAACAAGACTTGGGCCGAACACTTGCAGCATATTCAACAGGTTCTGCACACCCTGTGGCAACACAAGCTATATGCCAACCTGGAAAAATGCTCCTTCGACATGGACAGTGTCCATTACCTGGGCTACATCATTGATCATCATGGCGTACATGTCAATCCAGCCAAGATCCAATTCATCCGTGACTGGCCAACCCCAACAACACTCATTAAGATTCAGATCTTCTTGGGACTTGCTAATTTCTACCACAGGTTTGTGTTGGGTTTCTCCCATATTACATGGGCCCTCAGCCAAATAAATAGGGGTGGTGGTAAGGAGAAATTTGCATGTGGCCGGTCCCAACAACAAGAGTTCGATGATTTGAAGCAGCGCTTGTGCTCAGCCCTAGTACTTTCACTACCAGACCTGCAACATCCCTTTGAGATTAAGACAAATGCTTCAGACTATGTTGTGGGCACCGTTCTCACTCAGCACGACCACCCCGTGGCCTATCATAGTGAGACATTGTCAGATACTGTCTGTAAGTACCCTACTTATGACAAAGAAATTTACTCCATTGTGAAATCATGCCGCTAGTGGAGACATTACATTCTTGGGAAGGAGACATTCATCCACACTGATCATAAGCCACTGTAGTTCATGCAGACACAGGGAAAACTGTAGAATGACCGCCATCAAAAGTGTTCCACATACTTGCAACAATTCCACCTCAACATCAAATATAAAATAGGAAGAACCAATCGCGTCGCTGATTGTCTCAACAGACCGCTAGTCGCGACACTCACCACGGTACTAGAATCTTGCGGCCATGAGACATCTAGATGGCCCCAACTCTATGAGACATACCCTGAATTCGCCACCACCTACCAAATGTTGGGGGCAAATGCAGTGGTCGATAATTTCCATCTTCAGGATGGGTTGTTGTGTCATCTGGGCCATATCTGTGTTCCATCAAGTGAGTGAGTGAAGTTGATATGGGAAGCTCACTACAGTCGGGTGGCAGGACACTTCAGTGTCGAAAAGATAGTGGCAATGCTACAGAAACATTTCTACTAGCCAAAACTTCGACAGGAGGTCGGTAACTATATCAGGTCCTGCACTTCCTGCACTATTGCCAAATCGACCACTAAGAAACAGGACCTGTACACCCCTCTTCCTACTCCTGACAGGCCATGGGAATCCATCTCAATGGACTACATGTCAGGCCTCCCATCCACCAAGCAGGGAAATGACTGTGTTTTTGTGGTTGTTGATTGCTTTTCTAAGATGACGATTCTAGTTGTCTGGAAGAAGAGAATCATAGCAGAGGCCACTTCCAAGCTCTTATTTGAACAATTTTAGGTACATTTTGGAATCCCACAAACCATTGTCTCTAATTGGGATAGTTGATTTCTCAACACATTCAGGTCAAGCCTGTGGTCACTACTGGACACCAAGCTCACCAAATCCATGGCCTTCCACCCCCAAACAGATGGCCAAACCGAGGTTGTAAATCGAATAATTGTGCATATCCTTCGCATGTATAATTCAAAGAACCCTCGCACATGGGATGAGAGCCTTCCCTATGTCCAACATAGCTACAACTAAGCCTTGCATATCTCAACCAACCATAACCCCTTTCAAGTGGGGTTGGGATTCCAACCATTGGGTCCCATAGATGTTACACTTCCCCTGGCGGTCACCTCGACTGACTCATCTCCTACTCCAACTGAAGCTGACAAATCCACCCAATTCATTGAGTGGATCTAGCACATCTGCCAACAAGTTAAATATATCCTACATAAGTCCAATGACAAGTACAAACAGAGCCATGATCAACATCGGGTGTCGCATAAGTTTCAGGTGGGCGACAAAGTTTGGTTGCACTTGTAGAAAGAACGCCTTACAGGACCCCATCAGAATCTTCACCCACTCCATTACATACCATACACTATCACCAAGGCCATCGTGGATAATTCTTTTGAGCTCAACATTCATCCTTTCCTTGGCATGCACCCAGTGTTCAACGTGGATCTCCTTCGCCCTTATTTTCCACCATTATTGGACACCTCAGAAGTAGCAGAACAACTAACACCAAAAGAGCTCAACCCCACTTGCATACAATAGGAATCCAATGATCAAAGTGTGTACAGACGAATCAAGGGTACTCCACAACAAATGATCCATCTTTATCGAGTCATCAAAGCAGGGCAGCTCCTGCACCAAGGCAAGCGGCTCACCCGAGGCCAAATTCAGCAGAAATTTCCTCATCTAATGGGGGACCTCAACGTAATGGAGACCATTTATTCCTAAGGAGGGAGAATTGATCCATATGGATATTGGTGGCCACCCACCTTTTCCAACTGGCTCAAAACAGTTTTCTGACATTTTTGGCAATTTACTATTTTTAGCAATTTTTACTTCTAGGGCCATTTTGAGGGCCTAAATGAAGTTTTTTCAGTATTGGGATCCTCAATGATATATGAAGGCATGATTGAGCCCCCAAAATGAATCTCCTCGATGATAGCTTTCCAACGAGCTATCACACGCCTAAAACGGAGATCATATGCAAACGTTACGACCCTGGGAAGTTGATGTACTATCTTACCCAAACAGGGCCCACGTGACTTTTGGCGCTTCATCTCCTAGGGTTAGGTTTTTGGATGTCTAGAATTTTTGTTATTCTTTCTTGTTGTAAAAAAGGCCTTCAGAGCCTCATTGTAACCTTGTTCTGGTGAATGCGCACTGCCGTCACATCTCTTCTCAAAGATAAGCCCCCACCATTCTAGCAAGCTTGTTTCTGCTGCATTTTACAGTTTCAACTTATTTCATTATTGAATAGAAAACCAGTTTTACTGTATCTCTGTTATTTTGTGTTAAGAAGCTATTAATAATATTTGTTCATTTCGTTCTTCTCATAAAATCTAGATCATGCGCCAATTCTACGAGCGTCGGATATGGAAAAGGACTTCATAGTCTGCACGGATGCCTCGAAGCAAGGGTTGGGGGCCATGCTAATGCAGGATGGAGGAGTGATAGCTTATGCATCAAGAAAGTTGAAGAAACATAAAGAGCTATACGCAACTCATGATTTAGAGTTGGCAGCTGAAATGCTATCTCTTAAACTTTGGAGGCACTATCTTGTGGGGTGAAACTTTGAGCTCAAAACAGACCATCAAATTTTAAAACATCTCTTCACTCAAAGGGATCTGAATGCCAGGCAAAGGAGATGGAGTGAGTTTATTAGTGAGTACGATTTTGGTATTTCATACATCAAGAAAAAATAAAATGTGGTCGTAGATGCCTTGAGTAGGAGACCACGTGTCTTCTCCTTGATACCCTTAAAAGTCAATTTGAGAGAACATGTGTTGATGGAACTCCAAGAGAACAGTTGGTATTTAGAGATTACCTCAAACCTCCAGAGTGGGAGGCAATTAGATCCAAAGTATGAAGGATATAGTCTGGAAGCAGACTGACTATTGAGATATCAAGGAAGGATGTACTTCCCTGAATATGGGGATATTCGAAGAATCATATTGAAGGAAGCCCATAGAGCACCTTATTGTGCGCATCCGGGTGTGAAGAATATGTACACAGACATGAGGAAGCTCTTCTTTTGGGTAGGCATGAAGCACGATATAGTCCATTTCATCGCCAAGTTCCTAGAGTTTCAACAAGTGAATGCCGACCACCATCACCCGGTAGGCCTCCTACAACCACATGATGTTCCTATGTCCAAGTGGTAAGTCATCTCTACGGATTTTGTTGTGGGGTTGTCGGTCACATCTCATAGACACAATGAAATTCTTGTGATACTGGATAAGTTAACCAAGAGTGCTCATTTTATTCCGGTTAGAGACACTTATGATGTCACTGATGTGGCACATGTGTTTGTAAATGAGGTTATCCATTTGCAAGGGATACCTAAGAAGATCATTTCAGATAGGGACTCCAGATTCACTTCTAGGTTTTGGACAAGTTTGCAGTCAGCATTGGGTACTCAGTTGAACTTAAGCACAACTTATCATTCTGAAACAGATGGGAAAACTAAGAGAGTAAATCATGTCATGGAAGACATGCTTAGGATGTATGTCATGGATAATCAAAACCAGTGGGAGAAGTACCTACCTTTGGTAGAGTTTGCCTACAATAACATTTTTCATAGCTCCATCAGGATGCCATGCAGAATGTCATTGAGTTGGGATAGACTAGAATATCGAGTAACAGTTGGGCTGTAATTGATTCAAGAGATTGAGGAACAAGTGATTCAGATTAGGGAGAGACTAAAGGAAGCACATGATAGGCAGAAAAGTTATGCGGATGCACACAGGACCGACCAAAGTTATGAAGTGGGAGACCACGTTTTCAGTCGTATCAATAAGAGTACCATATGGTTCAGGAAGGGGACAAAGTTTTCATCTCGATTTATATGACCGTTAAAAATACAAGAGAAAATTGGATCCGTTGCCTATCGTCTCGTACTTCCACCCCACTTGCATAAAACTCATAATGTTTTTCATATATCTGTTTTACGTCATTATGTTGCTGATGAATCACATAAAATAAATTGGAAGGAATTGCAAGCATCGGACGTGGGAACTCTCACGGTAGAACCATTACACATATTGGACCGTAGAGTTTGAAAGCTCAGGAACCGTCTGGTAGACCAATTTAAGGTCCAATGGGACAAGTATAGTCCAGGATCTGCTACCTGGGAAGATGCCAAGACACTATGATGAGACTATCCCTCACTTTTTTTGACCACCTTGAGAACATGTTTCTCATAGGTGGGGTGTATGTAACACCACCTTTTGACTTAGATAGCCAGGATTACCTAAGGCCTATATACTCTATTTTCTATTCACGGTGAAACTATTAAATGATACACTTAAACTTTTAAGATGTATGGACTTTTATGAATGATTAAATGTTATTAATGATGATGGATATAATGCGATCTACTATGTGAATGTAAATTTTATGAATGATTAAATGTTATTGATGATGATGCATATGATGCGACATATTGTGTGAATGTGAATCCTATGAAGGTTTAAATGCTATTAGAATGATGTTGGATATGATGCAATCTATTTGGTAAATGATAATTTTATGAATGGGTGTCGAAATGAAATTATGGGATATTATGAGATCTATTTCTAAATTGAAAACTTTGATGTTAAGTTGTTTCTACATGGATAACCAAATTGAAATTATGATTGTATGAAATTACATGATGATAATGCATAGAAATGTATGAGTTTGTGTATAGACTAATTTGTAGGTTATGGGCTATGAAATAGCTAAGGGATAATGATGATGAAAGTGGATGTCATGACCACTAGCCGAAAAACATTATGGTATGAATATTTGTATGTGAAATTATATTGGTTTGGATGCATTGCTATGATAGGTGGACCAATGTAGGATTTCAGGTGATGAGACTACCCAAAATCGAATAAATGATGACGAAACTCCGAGCAACACGGTGCCACTGTATATTCCATTGTAGGGTGTGGACCCTAGTTATGATTAGGAGGGGTGGAGGCATTTCCCACCGTGTATTCTCCGAAACCTAAATTCATGGGAGGATGGTGTTAGCTCACGCTCCCCAAGACGTGTGATGATGACTGTTAGTTTCCTTCTAGGGAAGCTTGGTCGAGATAGTGACACTTTTGCTTATGGGTTTCATTTGGAGTTAGGTCAATATAGTTGATGCTCCAATATAGTCTAGCAGAGGAAGGATAGGAATGAAGATGGAAGTAAGTTAGGGAGGAAGGATGAGTAGAAATAGTTGAGAAAGTATGGAGATTTGTCTGATGGTGGAATTTAATGTTTTTCCCTTCTAAAAAGAAAAATGTGTATATATTAATATTCATAATTACGTAACTAAACCAAAGTTGTCTAAATAAAATTGTTGAACTAGATAATTTTAATTAAAGGATTTAGCAAACATTTGACTGGTTTGTTGACTTTTATAAAAGACTAGTCTTGTCAATTGGATTGGATGCATATATAAATTACTAAAGGCTGATAGTTATTGATTATTAGTACATGCACGAGACTTGTATGTACTAGCTACACATGCATTTCTTGTACATATACACTAGTATGTATGAGTTTTCTTGACTTACTTAATAATAGTGTTGGTTAATTGTTATGAATGTGTGAACCATGTTTCTTTTCCTTTGTACCATGAGATACCTTAATTTCGGGACGAAGTTTCTTGAAGGGTTGGTGTATGTAACAACCGTGGTTAAATAGATGCATAGGGATTATTAAGTAAAATTAACTAGATAATTAATTGTCCTAATATGGTTTTAGTTAAACAATGATTAGTATTAATAGTATTAATTAATTACTTATTTATTAATCAATCGACTCATTAAAGGTTGTGTAAGGAATTAAAGGGGCTTAATAATTTTAATTTATTTAATTAAATACTTTACATATGTAGGGGGGAAATGACGCATTAAATTAAGGATAAGATAAGAAATTAATGACGGGGATAAGGTAATAAAGGAGGAGATAAGGAAATTAATGAAGGGGAGGAGAGTCAGTGAAGGGGGGATATGACGAAAGAGTCCTACGAGGAAAAGGGGAGGATTATTTTGTGGAGAGGAAGCATTTTGGAGGAGGACGGTATTTCTGTGGCATAAAGTTTTGTGGCATATTGTCTGGTTGGAGGAGTTTGATATTGGGAATTTTTGGTGAACCATTACAGGGGGCACCAGGTTGCTGGGGGTTTTGGGCATGGGGGCCAGGATTCCTTTCTGTATCCTGGAGCTAGGGAGTCGGATAGGCTACTCCTAGCTAGCTGGGTAGTTACTCTGTTTGGGTAGAGTTTGGTTAGTGCAATAGGCTGGACAAGGCAGCAGGGAAAGGGCAACCAGAGCAGCGGGAATTAGCATAAGAAGGAGGTATCTTATTTATGAATTTGCTGAGTTATTTTCATGCTGTGGAATAATTTTAAATTTCTGCTGAATATTTATGCTTATATGATGGTGAATGAATTATTTATGAAAAGAAAGGAATTATATGTTTAATTGTATGAAATTTTGGATTTAATTAAGTTAGGTCTCTACAATTTTAGGTAACTGTGTCTGGTGCAAATTAGGGTTATAACAACAGGCTGGTACCAGATTGCACGATGACTTGTAGTATCGAAATGCTGAGATACCAGAATAAGATGATTATGAGTCAAACTATTAGGATTATACAAGATAGAACACTTTAATCAAATTAATTCAAGAAAGTTAAACAAAACTTGCTTTAAATAATAAATTACCTCTTGTGAACATGAACTAGGTCATTAGGTATGTGTTTGGGAGTAAAGAGTCAAGTATGGGCTTATAACATAGGAAAAAAGGATTGGATACAAGGTAAGATAGGGCATTATACATGTCAAAATAGAGACTCAACATTTCCCCATGCTTAAGTTATTGCATGTCCTCATGCAACAATGATCTTCAAAATTTCAAAATGGATGATACTCCTCACTCAATCAAGCATTCCTTGAAGTTCCACCTTTCTTCGGCTCCTTAAGTTCCTGTTATACGTATAAAATTCCTGGCCTATGCTTCACATTATTACCCATGGAAAAGTAGTTATGATGGAAAAGGGGAGTCATGGGTAATATATTAGATCTAGTAGTGATTTGACATAAGTCTTATCCAATCTATTTTCGATCATAGTTAAGAGAATGGACTGGATATGAATATAATATGATTATAGGATAGTGGCCAAGAGTTTTCAAAAATAATTTGACTAATTACCACCCCCCCCCCCCTGCCTAGATTACCTTTAAAACAAAATTGATAGAAGCATAGATTTAGATCTCATTTGAAGAGAGGAACATATAAAAGAATACATCCCAAGATGATTAACTCATTTCTTATCCAAGTTTTTAGAGATGAAGATCTTCTTTCTTAGGTAAGGTGAATTACACATACTAAGGGTCCCACTTCTCATGCAAACCTATTTATTTTAAATATAGAATGCTAAAGTGGATACTTGAAGGTTCTTAACAACATCATCCGAGAGATATAAAGGTCATCTCCTAGCCTTGATTTGTTAATGATTTCTTGAGAATGAGACCCAAGGGTTTTTTGTTCAGTTTTAAGTGTACCACTTTATGTTTTTGAACTCCCTTTACCTAGCATAGCCCTACTTCCATTAGGCCTATTCAGTACCCGGATAGGTTTACCTTAGTACCATACAAGCATGGACCCACTACCAGTAGGCCTGTTCAGTACCCCGACAGGTTTACTTGTACTTCCTAATAGTTCATTTTTATTATATTACTCAAAAGATTTAGAATTATGTATACTGCTCATTAACAATTTTAGAATATAAGGAAGGCAAGTGGTATGAGAGTGTTTTATTAGGCACATAATTAATTGTTTACAATTATCCCAAGGGTGACATCATCCACATTCAACATAAATCTTAGCTATTCAATGTATAATGGAACTTATTGGATAATGACTAAGAGGTCCCTCTAGTTAATCCTATTAGGGTTCTCATGAAAGTTCATTGAGGTTTTTCAAGGGTGGTCCACCACATGAGGTTTTCATCAATACGTCCAAGATAAACTTGTAAGGATAAACTTGGATCAAAACTTGTTGAATCAACTAGGTTAGTATTATAGTTAATGGTGTCACCAGTTTTCAATGGATATTTCAATTAGAAATCACTTTTTCAAAAAGATGAAGTAATAAGACAAGTGCACCCATTATCATATCGATCTAAATGTGGAAATATCTTCTTAAATGATAGCAAGGATGATTCATTTAGGGTTGATTGTATAAATGTAGGAGGAGGATGCACATGAGAGTAAAAACAATTCAACACAATACTTAAATGATCCTTGATAAAAAGAACATGAAAAGATTATCCCATACCTCCAATTCCCTGAAGTGAAAATGATGTTAAGAAAAGGACAAAGATCATATCACCTGGCATCAGTATCAGATGAGTAATGGAGCATGTTTCTAAAACTAGAAGTTGTAGGGTTCTCAGTGTGGATGGCATGCTCAAGTGATAACTCAATGGTTTCTTCAGGAGCATTGTCTGATCGTTCCCCTATCCAAGAGTAATTTTTCTATATTTTACATTTCGAAATCAAGATAGGGCTTAATTTCTGAGATTGGGTGGCTTCCTTCTTTCTGGATGTAGCAGGCTTCCCTACAACAAACTTTCCTTTCTCCAGTCCCTCAATAGGCCAGGATGAGTTGGGTGTAACAATGACTTCCTTCTTTATCCCTTGATGCCTTCCTCCTGTCTTTCTTTATCTTTTTTTCTCGATCTCTCACTGTGTATTCCTGCTTCCTATTCCTCTACAGATTTAGACATTCCTTCCTCACCAAAATTTTGTTCGAGTAGTTGTTTCCAACTACCACCTTGTGTCCTTAAGGCATGAACCACCAAAAGTTTTATGAAGCCATGGTGATGAAGTCTAGTTTTAGGTTTCTTGGAAGCTAATTTCACTCCTCTCACCATATTATTTAAACTTACCCATCAATTTGTGGCCCTCCTTCATGATGGCCTTTAAAATTTTCCAAAAATGGCACCCAACCAACCTGTTCATCTTTTTCCATGCAAGCTTGATATTTTGTTGTTTCCCTATATAATTGAAATATGGACTCATGCCTATCGACCCCCATGATATCTTAAAATGATTCTTTAGGGTGTATGAGGCATGGACAAAGGATCGAGGGTTGAGTACCAGATTGACACAGACCATGATGAAGTACCAAATCAATGGAGATCATGATGGAGTATCGAAAGGGGATAAATATGCAAAAGATATGAAGGAATGGGATGACAGTGTGACTATAGTTAGTGTGACAGTAAAATGGTAAATAACACTCATTTGGATGGAAGAGCCATCCAGAGGAGTGTTTATAAATGGATATTCAGTTTACAATGATCACGTCTATGGTAATGATGACACAGTAACACAGGTTGAATCCATTAACAACTTACTGACTCACAGGAGAGTTGGCATTAGACCATATTCAAGGGATGTGGATCGATTCATTCATATGGCACGATAGTGAATCATGGGATTATGAGGTTTCTTTACCAGATAGACAGAAAGGCATGATTTTGGTCCTATGAGAGACACAATGACCTCGTACTCTAAACATTTTGAGAAATAGGGACATTTTATTTATACAGAAATGTAGACGAGGATTTTACAGAAGTTCGGGGTAGGGGGTGAGTCATGATTTGAGAGTAACAATATGTTTAATGCATAATCAGTCTAATTTCTTTAATAAAATGAAAAAATGTTGAATCTATATATCCTAGTACTAAAATCGAACAACAACTTGAAAATATGATTAGAGCTACCAGTCACCTTATTACGAGTATCAGATCACCTGGTAGTAGTGCTTCTGAAAATTTAGTAGGTTGCACCTTGTATAATTAGCTAGTGTTTTCTATTGTTCTGGAAGAGGACCTGTGATCTTATTCAACTGAAAAACCATGTAGATGGAACAAATACCAACACTAGATGTAAAAACTCTGGGTTTGCATCAGAATAATGCAAAAGAATTTGGTAATTGGGCTCCAAGATCTGTGAGAAGAGGATATTCTATAATTGGATGACCATATGTTAAGATTTAGAACCTTCCTCTTTTGGAACCAAACTGATCACTTCTCTTTTTGGCACGTCCTTTTTATTACAAAAATAATAATCGTAACTATTACTGTCTCAACAACCACTCCCCCATGCTTGAGGTTTTGCATGGCCTCGTGAAAACAATGTGAGATGATAAAAAAGGGTTTCTCAGAGGGTTGCCAACATCTGCTAAAAAAAACCCAATAGCACTAATTAAACCTAGATTCTTATTCATACTTACAAACATAAAATTTAGGGAAAATGTCAAAAGTTGAATTATTAGCTATGAAAAAAATAGTTTGGAATTAGCATTCAATTTCAACTTCTATTGAAAATATCATTGAATTGATCATCCTTGTGAAATAATGGTCTTAAAATAGATAGGTAATGTTAAAGAATGAATGCATCATTTTTAACAACTTAAGGAAAAAGAAGAAGTTTGAAGAAATAGGTCATGAAGAACTCCCTTAAATGTTATTTTCCATTGACAAGGATGCGTTATCTTCTTTTGAAACCCTTCCAGTATTATGTTTTCATTTGGAGGATGAAGAGATTCCCTTATCATAATATTCCAAACAAAATTATCATAACTTTTAGAAAGAAATCTACTATAGGAATGAAGGATCTTAAACCGACTTATTATTATCTTTTGACATTCCCATTTATGAAAAGTATGAAAGACAGGTTGCATTGCAACATTTATTTATTTATTTACCTATCGGACTCTAATTGAACAAGAGAAAATGTCCTTCAAGTATAGGAATACTTCCAATGAATCCATGTGCACAACATGGTTACAAATATATCCATACTCGGGTTTAAAATATAAACTTTGATGCATACCAGAGTATGAAGGGCCAACTGCTTTGATGATGATATCAAGAAATAATGAAAAATAAAAGAGTGATGTGACCTAATAACTAATTGAAACCATATTTCAATAGGATCACTATATTCTTGTTTATCTTATTTGTTTAGGTCACACATCATGTATTCTTTTTCCATGCCACACATAGTATCTTCTTCAAGCTGATTGGTCTCTGGGGTACATGCATGATCTGCTGAGAGGCATGCTAAGAAATCCTCAATCTCATGTTCCAATGTTTTCTCTCCATTTCATTCTATCCATGATTCTTGAGTCTTCTCAACAAATTGACAATAGGAATCTGAATGGACTTCTAAATCTTCTTGTGGAGAGACAACTAAATTCTTGGATGCTATCAAGATATGTTCTTCCTGAGAGGTGGCTATCCCAGTTGTTTCTAGAATGTGAGAAAGTTATTGGAGGGAAATTCTTCAATATCTTGATCATCCTTGAATTACTCTAGCTGGTTGATGATCCCTATCTCGCAGCACAACTTTAGTACCCGGGGGTTCTTACAACACCCCAAAAATGATTTATCATTAAAGATCTAAATTTTAAAACTATTTGCAAAAATATAACACACCAAACTTGAACTCCTTGCATTACTGGGACCCTGTTGTCAGTAGGTTATATGTTTGCACAAGTTAGATCATCATAAATAAAACTAAATTTTCATAAATAAAAACATACTTGCATTAAACGAAAAACTCTTATGCATTAAAGGAAGAGGACAACCTAAATTTGGAGCAACCCCACTAAAGTGGATGCTTGGGCTCTTCCCATAGGTCTTACCATCTTTTCTCCACCTTTAGGTTATCCATAAAACCAATCCAAAATATAATTCAAATACTACCTATTACTGTTTACAACTCCCCAACAATGGCGCCAAAATGTTGGTGCAATTATTTGCATAATATATTACCAAACATAAATTATCAACGAAGATTTGTAATCAGTATAGTTGATGCACTATATGTGTTGATAACAGATAGGTTCCTATGTCTAATGAGTATAGCATAAAGAACAAACATTCAATAAAAAAATACTATGTTTCACACCTTTCAAATAACACTTCACACATACAATTCAAAATTCAGAAAGAAAAACTCATCAACAAATGTTTAATTCAGAATTCTTGTTTAGGGGATGGATCTGCTCATTATAGGCTCATGAAATATAGAGATGGGCTATGACTTTATCCCCTGTAGCAACTAATTTCAACAGTAAACTATAATAAACTTTTTGCACACAGTAAAAAGGCAATCACTCATAACTTAATCAATTCTGGAAGAAAATTCGTCCCTACACAGGCAACATTACACAAGACACTCCATTCTTGGTGCATGTAGGTGAGATATGGAGCCTAGTTGTTCCTGCATTTACTTCATACAATAGAAATATTAAATCTTCTAAACTCAGAAAATGATAATTGCCTATCTAACAATCATGGACATCTACCCACACACACATAAACAAATACAAGGAGACTTACCTTGGTTGGGGTGGTGGACCCTTGCCGTACCAACCAGGTAGCTCTAGGATATTATAGAACACACACTTTAATCATATCCAGGAATTTCAAAGGCTGGACTTCATATTCCTTCAATTGACAGGTATACAGTAATTCAAATCTCAGTTTCTCAGCATAACAATATATTCAAGCTCTCCCAAAAACCAATATTACATCATAGTAACTCCTCCTCTCTAAGTACTCCTTCCTTCATATTTATACAAGGAAATTCAATGGGGATATCTCAAAACAAATCCCCCAACTCAAAATTTGTTCAAATTGTTTATGAAAAAAAATCTGGGTTTTTCACCAAATATTACAAATTCGAGTTAAGGATCCTTCGATATCCATCTATCGGTTATGAATTGTGAGAAAATATTCTAGGTTTTGTAGCTGTCTATCGTTTCTAAAAACCTATTGGATAGTTTCGTAATATATTCTTCCATATGCACAAAAATCAAGGCACAATATGACAGTGTAGAAATATTTAATGATTTTAGATTGAATCATTCCCCCTGAGATGGAGGTCCACACGTGTGATATATGGATATTTTGGCCCACAATTTGGCATGAAAACACATGTCTGGACAAAACCCGCATCCCTAAATTTGGATATTCATCATCATCAACCCAAAAATCAAGGAGAAAATGTAGTACCGGAATGTTGGTACCGGAATCCTGTAGGTAGTTGTTTAGTACCAGAATACACACAGGTTGGTACCAGAAGAGGCTGGCACCGAATTGCACGATGACTTGTAGTACCAGAATTCTAAGATACTGGAACAAGATGCTCATGAGTCAAACTATTAGGATTGTACAAGATAGAAGACTTTAATTGAATTAATTCAAGAATGTTAAACAAAACATGCTTTAAATCATCAATTACCTCTTCTGAACATGAACTAGGTCATTAGGTATGTGTTTGGGAGTAAAAATTCATGTATGGGTTTATATCATAGGCAAAAAGTATTGGATACAAGGTAAGATAGGGAATTATACATGTCAAAATAGAGACTCAACAATCATCTCACATTGTCATACAAAAATTGACAAATTCATGTGCCAATTTACTGCTTCCAGACAACCTTCTTCCTCTGTGCAATCCGTGCTAATGGAAAATCCCTGCAATGAATGAATTCCTCTTACCTAGGTTGCACATTTTTCATGGGTACATCCAATGTGTGTGTGGTTGCATGAGTGCATTCAATAATGTCACAATTGATAGTCAAATTGTCCCTTTCACATGTTATCTCAACTGGTTCTCCACTAAATATGACATGCATGTAGTTAACAATGGTAAATATTCAGTTGCATGTGAGATCACTGATTGTAAATTAATTAATAATTAATTCACTGATCTCTCACTAGTGTAAGTTCAGTTGCAACTAGTACAACTGAGATTAACTCACTTAACTGAGTTAAACTACTTCACAACTCACATAACTACACATCCAACTCTATTACAACTTTGAATCACTTAGTTACAACTAATTCGATTTTCATTTCCCACCAACCAAACTTTGAACTTGAATTTCCTATAGCTAACTAATTTTTCACTTCAGATAACTATTTCCAAGTGTTCATTGAGAATAGACTAATATTTATTGTCCAACTATTATTAAGGGATAATAATAGTCAACATACATCTATAAATAGAATTTTCTCACCAACTATAAATAAACATCATCTATATATAGAATTTTATTATCATCTAAAAATATACTTCCACCTAAAAATAGCCTGAGGTCCTAGTGTAGGTGCATAATTTTCACTAGGATCTTCTTGTTGAATCTCAACAATATGTACATACAATTAGACCTTACGATGATTGATTATTATTGCTCACATGATTCATTGATGGATGTAGGCTGACGGTAGCTTGTCGACTAGACTCACATTTGGATTAGAGGGGTCATGCAGGACAACCATAAACATTGAAGGAGAGGTGTGGCAATAGCCCTGCCACAGCCTACTAACACTCCCATCATGGCTCGAATTGTAGGTTAACGATTACCTATTTTTACAATACCCACAATGCTGTGAGGGAAGACTGTGATAGTCACTCACAATGACTCTAAGGGGCGTGCAATAAGGAAGGGGACTTATTCCTTAGAGGACTTTAGTCTCCCACAAGATCACCTGGTGGAGTATTGACTACAGGGGTTTGACGTCTACCAAATTCAGTGAAGAGGCAAGTGGCACCCTTGGAGCACGTAGTGCGTCTTGAAGGACATGTCACACAAAGAAAATAGAAAGAGGCAAGTGACACCCTTTGAGCACGTAGTGAATCTTGAAGGGCACGTCACGCAAATAAAACAGAAGGAGGCAAGTGGCACCCTTGGAGCACGTAGTGCATCATGAAGGGAACATCGTGATTTTAACTATGATAAGTTAATAAACCTAGTGCCTAGAAAATTATGCCTCCTTAGGACCTTGTCGGTCTTAAAATGAATGGCATGATAAGTAAAGTTTAATAAGAATTTTTCCCTTAAAAATTGTCGCCCAACCTAGTGAAATTAAAACCTCGGTCTAAGTAGAACATGTGGATAAATAAAAACTAAATAAACATGTAACAAGAAGGGGGGTAAGAAATCAAACTTAATTATTAAAGTAAAAAAATTATAATGGAGGATTAAATATATTAAAAGGGTAAATGGTTGTTTTTATCTACACTTGCTATATTGATTTTAGTTAAAAAAGGAAAAAGGGTAAATGGTTTTTTTTATCTACACTTGCTAAATTGATGTTTTTAGTTAAAAAGGAAAAAGGGGGAAACTTAAAAGAAAAAGGAAAATTAAAGAAAAAGGGAAACTTAAAGAAAAGGGGAAACTTAAAGAAAAAGTTGAATGTCTAACTTAGTAAGGAATCTTTCCTTTGGAAATTTCTATTTATGGACTCAACTAGGAATTAAGTAAGGCGTAAGTCATTTAAGAATTGTAAGGGTCCCCATATGGGGTGCTTTTGATATCAACAAGCGACCAATCCATGGGGAGGCCACCTGGCTAGGTGGCCAAACACCTGGTTCCCAACGAGTCCCATCCCACCCTCTTCATCACCTCATGGATGTAATCATGCTATCGCCACCTTACAATCCTTCGACGCGAGCCTTCTCTCACACGAGTCAAAAGCTATGGAACGCGGGCAACTTCATGGTGCTACACTCAGTTTTTTCGTTGGTCACTTCTACCCCTTCACACAGGAATTACTCTCACTCATGTGCAATCTTCATTATTCACACCCAAGCATTCTTCTCACAATTCACCTCCCCTCTGGTGCAATCTTCATTTGGCTCTAAGACTCGCAAGACCGTCCCTGGATTTTAACATGCCCCGCCTCAGAGGCAAGGATAAAAGGGGCACCACTTGGTATGAGGGCAGGGGCAAGAAACTGCGCATCCCCGACCATCCTCCTAAGGCCAAGCTTCCCCCAGTCAGACCTCCAATTGATATTCCCATCCACATCCATCATACTGAAGCCAATTTTCTCCCTTCCATGGATCCTGTTGATGTGGCCACTCATGTTCTTCCTCCTGTAGTTGATCTCTTCCTTGTCTTGGCCCTAGTCGAGGTGCCCATCCTTGCTCAGCCTCTCCATGAGACCACCATTGATCTTTCTCCCCTCTTGAACCCATATGGTTGTAGGGTCGAGTGGTTCAATCTCTTTGGAAACTCATTGGGCTATGCACCTCCCCCCCCCCACCTCCCCTCCTCAATGTACTCCACCTCCTCCTTCCCCCTTATGCCACCCTCCCAACATCCCCACCCTCTCCCCCTCCACCTCCTCGTCCACCCCGCTCTCACTAGGCGACGGACACCAGGACTTCACAGTAGACATGGACACCTTGAGCAACCTTGAAAGGGACCTAAGTGACATCAAACGGGACCTAAGGGAGCTGAAGGAAATTGCAATGGATATGCAACACAGAGGCACCTATCACTAGATTCGGGTTAACAAGATGATGTCTTTCCTCCAAGACCTCAGGCAAGAAATGGAGGACCACGACAAGGGAAAGTCCCAGGTGCGATAGGTCTATACCGGGCCTAGGCTCGGACTAGGTTTCTAATTCTCTTTTGTTCCATGTTTACATCGCTCTTCGTTTATAGGAATCCATGTAAGGTTGACCAAAGTTTTTTCTTATTTTATATATTTATGGTTATTAGCATCTGCCATGTGTGGCATCAACATGGAAAAATATTTTTTGAACAACCGACAGTCGTGGTTTCCCAGCAAGGCACCGCTGCCATGCAAGATTAGGAACAACAATACTTTTTGATCCTAAGGGTATTGGTGGTTTCCCAAAAGGGAACCGATGCCATATATGTTTAGGAACAATAGCCATTTGTAACTCTTTCAAGATCCAATACAAAAGCTAACTTACAAAAAAAATAAAATTGTAAGGGAACTTTGGGACAATGAGGAGCATTTTTAGTAATGCTTTTAGGTGGATGAGGGAAATAGGAATATTTAATTAATTAGTAAAATTGATTTTCTAGTGCAACTAGGGGATTGGGCAACATGTGTATGGGGGAGGTTTTTTGAAATTAATTAAATGAAAAATGAATCTAATGAGGTTTCTGGGAAACTAATGACTAAGAAAAATCTAATATAAAAAGGACGGTGGAGGAAGAGTGTGAATCACATCTAGCTTGTGTAATGTTACATTGTTGAAATTTTATCTTGACTGAAATTGCTMTTGTGGGAGTTGGGATACCCATCTTGGGTAACGAGTGGTAGCTTGACCTTGCGAGGTGCGATGGGTGCTAGCATTCTTYGGTATTGTGTGCATGGCCCCTTTGCAGCTTGGGGGCCTCATGGGAAGAAGAGTACCCCTAACATTGGCTGGGAGGTACCGRTGAGGTCTCATCAGTCAGTAAGTGAGACCTGGATGAAGCTGCACAGGAGGACATCTTAGCCTCGTTGTCGTCCGTAAAGGTATGAATGTTAAATTTTTTACTTCTAGTAAAATTTAGTTTACACTTGTTTATTTTACTATATTCATATGAYGATTCATTGCCATGAAATTTCCTTGAGAATTCCGTTATCAATGTAATTCTCTTGTCGCTCGATTAATCCTATATGAAACCTTGCCTGCGCTTGTGTATCTCTTGCATGCGTTTTATTTATTCCTTGATTGCATTTTTTTTTCATTCTTGTTCTCCCTGAAGGATGCAAATTGTGTTGTTATATTCTGATTCCTTCATCCTTTAAGTAATTAGTCCGTGCCTGAGCAGTCGACCATGAGTCGAATCGTTGATCTTTCACTCTGATGTTAAAGATTTAGATTCAAATTCCCTTCTTTCCTATGCATGGATAATAATTGTAGGATCGTTTCTCTACCCAACAAGGAATTCTCTCTTGGTCCTTTATTCCCTCCTTAGCCTCTGCGATTATTGTGATTTCTTTTCTCTCTCAAAAGAATGCAAAAGTTTCTTGGAAATGAGCTCTAACCTCTGAAAATAACTAAAGTCTGAACCCTGTGTAAGCATTGAGCTTAAAATGTTTTATGTTCCAGAATTCAGAAGGGAGGTGTGGAAACTTAATCGATATGGGAGTGTCTATGGACATATCCATTCCTTGGTCAACCGAGTGATTCAATATTTATTGAAGAGACGCCCATTAAACGATTTGTTGCATATTCTATTTTAATTAAATGATTTGATGTATATTCTATTTTTATTTAAACGGATTGTTGTATATTCTATTTTATTTAAATGATTTGATGTATATTTTACTCCTTTGGATATAGTTCTTACTTGTTTAGTTAAACGTGATGTTATAAATTGACAATCGAATAATTTAGCTGATCTTGAGCCAAATGTTTAGTTTCAATCTGGTTCTGGAAAAAAAAAAATTTTAAATGCATGCACACATAAATTGAATGCCTTAAACATATTTAAAATATATATGACAACTGATAATTCTGAATATCGCTTATAAGGCACAATAGAAAATAATAGATGTATCGTACATGTATTTATTCTACTGTTCATTTAAATTCTCATACTATATGATTGGCATATGGAAAATGGATGTAAATATTTTGGATTTTGTTGTTTTTAATAATGTTGGGAGATCTTCGTGAATTGACCTATATTCCTATAAACGAATGCACATAATTACCCATGCAGTAATATGGTAGTTAATTTAAGATATTCTGTGAGTTTATTCAAGACTCTTATGGAGATATGGAGCATTAAGTTAATAACAAGATATTGTAGGAATTATTTCTATACACTAGTCATGGTAGTGGCATTAATTGAAATTTATGATTCCGGGTGGAATCATAAATTTAAATAATCTCACAGATGTGAAAGCCTCTCGTAGCAGGAAGGTAGACTGACTCATTTCCTGAAAATAACATCATTAAAAATTGTTATACAATTCATCATCATATATCACCTTTGAATCTATATGTATAGGTTCTAAAATACTTTTGAATATCTAACTCTTTCGATAATTTAATTTAAGTCTTTTGGAGCTGGGCTCACTTGATTCTCTGTATTGTTTTCTTTTATTTCTTATCTCTCGGTTCTTTAGGGTTGAATAAGTTGAATTGTATCTTTTATTCCTTGATTATGAGCTTGAATTAATGTCTCGTTATTATTTTTGTTAACAACCATCATGGATATTGATTCCATCAGTTTCTCTACTTCCTTTGAGACATCTGCCCCATATATTAGAGTAACTTCAGAGTTATTATTCTCCCACTATGCCTGTGTTGAAATAAGGAGAGAATATTGTGTTTTGATACTAGGTACTGTATCATATTTCATTCGCGTCGGTTGCATTAAGAATTGAATATCTCTACAACTGTCTTTATTTGCTATCATTTCCAATTCTAGATCATTATGACAAATGTAAGGAGTAAATTTACTTTCAATCCTTTTCTTTTAAATTAGATGTCAAGGATCATATTGTCAAAATCAACCCAAACTAAAATTGAAAGAACTCATCTTCTGCTTAAAAATATACGGGGAAGACTTACTTTTTATAATGAAACAAGAAAATTTAGTAATTAAAGTGAGAGATGTGTTTGATGTTTGTATGAAAAATGTAATTGGTTATAATACAGTCTCTTCCTAATGTATTCTAGAGAAAAATACAAGGAGGGAGATAATTTATAAGAAAATCAGGTTGGATCTTTGAATCGTAAATTTTAAGAATAGTACGATCTTCACAAATGTATCAGCTTCCTATTCTTGTTTAAGGGATTGATTGAATAATTGTCCCAAAATCAATATAAACCCAAGGAAGGTGATTGCCATGGAAGGAAATATGATCCTAATAGAGAAATTTATCAACAATTTCCTTGAACCCATTATTTTTCATAGTTTCTCACTATTGGGGTCCACTTACTGACTAGAAGAGGATTTTCCTAATCGTTTAACCTTATTAAGTTTAGGTGCTCAAAATAAGAGGTTTGTTAGTACAAGATAAATTAAACTAGATAGAATTGATAACTAAATAGTCTATAGGTGTGGATTTTACATAAGTGTTTATCAATAGTCTCAACAAGATATTCAACATAATGATATTTAATGAGCATAATGGAAGAAGGAAAAATACCTTCCATCATACCCATTATAGTTTTTTCAATGGTACTATCATTATCATAATATATAATTAGTGATACCATGGATATCACCTCTCTTGACAATTTTGGAAAAATAGAATCTTGAAGAAGTAATATTAATTTTGGAATTGGGATATTGGTGGGTGAGTAGTGACAGAGGAGGTCCTGCTTCAATTGGAGTGGAAAATGACTAATATTTGTGGCTAAATCATCATCACTCAAGGGATATTCATCTTCATGAAGGAGAATAATTTTGGAAATGGATGAAACAGTGACCAAGAATATCTCATGACAACCACCAACTGAAAATATTGCTTGGATTCAAGGATTGTATAACCCGAC
Source organism: Picea glauca (assembly GCA_000966675.3). Taxonomy (NCBI): domain Eukaryota; kingdom Viridiplantae; phylum Streptophyta; class Pinopsida; order Pinales; family Pinaceae; genus Picea; species Picea glauca. Next base: position 531,212 of record JZKD02S1755771.1, read on the forward strand.
ATACTTTGCAATGAAATTGGGTGAATGATATGAGGAGGGAACTACAAATTTATCCAGATTACTATCCCAAGAAGGGATTCAATCTTTTCCATCACAAAATTTACCGTGAGTATTTTTCCCAAGTGTGTAAGGTGTTTCTATAGTTATGAAGGGACAAAAAACAAAAAATTGCAGTTTCTTTGCATTGCATGTAGTCGTAACGACGTGTGTCATTACACTTTATGTATACAATACTTATGCATTGGGTTAAAATGGATGCACCACTACATCAAATTTTATAATTTTTTATGTTAGTAGTGTCATTAGTTAAGCGAAGTCTATTGGTGTGAGTAGAATCCAATTGTGCACAAGTTGCAGAGAATTTCAAAGGATGCACCTCTTTATTTCTATAATTTATCATGGTTCTCTTGCTTGAATGACACAAGTGCATACATATATATGAGATGCACCGGTGGTGGTTATCACTGTAAATTCAACATGGTACACACTATGTTGGGGGGAGCTGAAGTGTTCAAGCGCACCACGTGAAATTGGAAAAAAAATTCAAAAAATTTCCAAATTTCAAGATAAATTCAAATTTTGATTGGAAGAAATTGCAAATAGGAAGGTAATAATTTTTCTTTCCTGACGAGGCATGGTTTCACCGTTGAGAAGAAATAAAAAATCACGGTAATTTAAAAAATTTGCAAATGTGTGGAATATACCAATGGAGATATCCATGTCGGTGTAGAGCACTAGAAACAATGCTTCTTAGGAAGGATGTTGAGCGTTGGTTCTTTCTTAAGAGTTGGGAAGCATGAGATGCACTATAAAATGAAATTTTTTTTAGTAATTATTTTTTATTTACCCTATGAAAGTGCACTTGATGATAGTGAGGCACACCAATGCATAATGTTCAATGACGTTGGTGTGATATATTCAATGCATTTACTTTTTTATTAAAAATTATGGCGACGCTTTTGAACATTGACTCATCAATACTTTATGCTTTGTGTACAACAAGGTGTGGTTTGTTAAACTAGGTTCACCACTACGTTAAATTTTATATATTATTGAGCTAGAGGTGCATTTAATGAAGTGAAATGTACCATTGAAGATTCAATCCAATTGTGGACTAGTTGTGGAGCATTTTGAAGGACTCACTACTTTTTTTTAATAATTTATTGTGGTGCTCTTACTTGAACAATATCGGTGCGTACATATATATGAGACACACTAGTGGTGATGATCACTATTAATTTAACACAATATGCACCACTTTAGGGAAATCCAAAGTATTCAGGCACACCGTGTGAATGGGAAGTTTTATTGGAAAAACTGAAACATTTCAAGATAAATTCAAATTTTGATTGGAAGAAAATGAAAATTGGAAGGTAATAAATAATTTACATGGCCTCATATGTCCTAAGGAGGCATGGTTGCACTGTTGAGAGGAAATATAAATTTGTGGTAATTTTCAAAATTTGAAATGTGTGGAATCTAGAAATGGAGCTATCCAAGTCAACGTAGAGCACCAGAAATAGGGAGTCTTAGGAAGGAAGGTGAGTGTTGGTTCTTTCTTGAGAGTTTGGAAGCAAAAAATGCAATATAACAATGAAAATTGATTTGTTAATTTTTTTTATTTACTCTACTGTGGTGAACTTGATAGTAGTTAGGTTCACTCGTGCATAATGTTCAAAGACACTAGTGCGATTTATTTGGTGAGTTTATTTTTTATTATTAATTATGGTGTTCCTTTTGAGCATTGACACACCAGTGTGTGTTATTGTTAATGTATGCACTGGTGTTTATATAACTTAAAGGAGCACTGAGAAAAAACCTTTGCAAAAACCTCCGGCCACCCACCTCTACTAACAACCTCCGCTATGAGCTTTTATGGTGTGTTTGAACATTTAAGCAGTAGTGTTGTATTTTTTAGGTGCACACTAGTTCGTATGTACCATAAAGGTGCACAAAAAAAAAACCTCTACAAAAACTGTTGACCTCCCACCTCTGCTAACTACCTCTACTATAAACAACTGCTGGAAGAATTTTTGGGGGATGTTACATAAAAACCTCTACAAGAAGGTTTTCTCCATGTATTAAGATTTGCAATTCAACTACCCTTTACACTATGGGAAAGAGGTAAATATCTGGTTTCTGATGGTTGTCCTTGTGTAGTCTTGGGCAACATAGCTCCAAATATATAGCTCCTACTTCCACACTTGCTTCCTACACATACATGATAATTAATACCCAACTACAATCCTTCAAGCATTAAATAATCTTTAAAAACTTCATATCTACCTTATCTTACTCAAGCAAGGAACAAGTATTCCATCATGTGATTGGATATAGAAAACGCATAGAAGGAGAAAGTAGAATTCATTTGTACTAAGACGTAGTAAGAACACTACATTGATGGTTTGAACACCTTGAGTCCAAATTTTCTGTTCTCCTTGGCTCTTACTTCAACTTTTCCTTTCTCCCTAACCCTTCTAAAATTTCAGCAACATGAACTTTCTCTCAATACTTCCTCTGTATTCCCTTGAATAAACCTCACTATATAGAGTAGTGGAAGAGGTTTAGGGTGATTCTTTTAAGTGTCTCAAATCATGCCCTATAACAATGTTGAAACCTAGAGTCAATCTACCAAATAGATTCAACTTTTCAAGAGTGTCAACATCGTCCATAAGACTTGTAGAGAATATGTTATATCTCAAACCACTCGTTTTGGTATTATGTTCAAGAGCCAAAGAGTTAAGTATATTCGAGAGATAGTATACCAAAAGACAGGCCACGTCTAGAGACACCATTACAACACTTAAGCACAATTAAGAATATCTCAACATAAAAATAAGTGTAAGAAACCAAAACAAATCCATATACAACACATATTAATCATCATGTTCACTCTCTCTACAATAGATCGAACCATAGATCCATATTATATGGAACCAATATATAACTAATGCATTTATAGTTAGGATGATGAGGTCCACATCAATAAACACATAATGGACTTCTTAACTTTCTCCTTGTTCTATGCACTAGTTGGCTATCATGCTCTAACTACTCAACTAGTTGAACGATTTTTTGACTATTTAATTTGTTTCCTATCCAACTCCTTAGTGGACGAATTAGTCAACCTCTAAATGACTCTTCTACTGAATTGTTAATTTTCAACTAACTATCTATAGAAGATCTAAAAGTATGATGAGCATACAAAGCATCTAGTTCCAAAAACAATTATAAAATTGTAATACATTCAAATTGATGAAACCATGGATTTTTATCATTATTATGGAATGCATCATGCATTATTTTCTATCATATATGGTGATTGCAAGGATTTGCAAAAGTTGTTCCAAAGAAACCACATCCCTCAATTATTGTCGATATTCCATTTGGCTACAACTATATTGTTATAGTAAATAACGATGTTCAATGCATATGAGAATTAAAAAATGCCATGGACGAGATAATGAATTTCACAACTTATTCAATATGTGACTTTATTCTTTTCCATGGTATGCCACAAACAAGTATGGTTACAAAATCATTAAAATAAAAGAACATTATTGAACATCACCTTATATAATAAGAAATTTTTTATTTGTTATTGATACAAATAAGATTAATTCTTATCATATTTTATTTCCATGAATAAATTTTATTAAAACATTAATTTGAATTTGTTAACGTATTATATTTACTTAAAAAAAATTTATTTGTTAATGCAAATTCACACACAAACCCAATGTAATTAGACCAAAAGAGTCAAGGTTTTCCTATAATAGTGAACAAATGCATGTTGGTTATTGGAGAAAACATTTTGGAGGGAACATTGTAAAGCATCACATGATAAATTTGTTAGTCACATATTCCCCTGGTTATAAAATTGAAACATGTTCATACTATTTACCTTTACAAAAGAATGTAACTAGACCAAAAGAGTCAAGGTTTTCCTATAATAGTGAACAAATGCATGTTGGTTATTAGAGAAAACATTTTGGAGGGAACATTGTAAAGCATCACATGATAAATTGGTTAGTCACATATTCCCCTGGTTATAAAATTGAAACATGTTCATACTATTTACCTTTACAAAAGAATTGTAATCATTGATTAATCATCTTTTGTAACTTTTTTCAAATAAAAATAACAATTATTTTTTAGTATAAATAAGTTGATTTCAACTAATTTTTAATTATAAAAAATGTGTATTTAAAATGAAATCTAATTTTTTTTATTTTTTCTGAATTGTAGGAATGCATGTTATCTAAAAAAAATATGAAATTATGTGTCATTAAAAAATATAAGTTTTAAACACAAATTATTCTATAGAGAAAAAGCACATTAGATATATTTTCATTAAAAAAAAATAATTGTTCTTAACTAAAAGAACACAATTTATTCTATAAGGAAAACACACATTGGATATATTTCCATTGAAAAAACAATTGTGCTTAATGAAATGAAGCTATGGTGCTACATTTTCCAAAGATCCATTCTCTTATCTTATAAGGTATTTGGATGGAAAATTTTATAAAGGTATTTGGATGGAAAATAAAAATTTGTAAAAGAAAAAAATTTAATATCTAAAAATCGAAAAAATTATATTGATTCTATGAATGAAGATGCATTTGTAAAATTGTAGTTGAAGAAAATAATTAAATTATTAACTTAAAATCATAAATTAATGTAAATTTAAACAATTCAAATATATTCTAGGAAGATAAGACATATCATAATTGGAACTTTGATATAACTTAAAATAAACATGTTTTTCAATATATAGTTTTGAAAAGTAGAACTATTTGTATTTTGATTTTATCTAAAATGCATTTGTAAAATTATAATTGAAAAAAATAATCAAATTATTAACTTAAATCACAAATTGACATAAAGTTAAAAAATTCAAATATATTCTAGAAAGATAAGACATATCACAATTGAAACATTGAGATGTAACTTAAAATAAACATGTTTTTTCAATATATAGTTTTATGATAAGTATAACTCTTTGTATTTTGATTGTATCTATAATGATATCAACTTTTACATGATTTTAATGTTAGTGCATGGAAATTTATTTATTATTATAAATGAAGATTTATTTGAATTTATTATTTGTAAAATGTTCAAAAACATTATTTCTTTAAATCATGCAATTTTTTTAATTAGATTTTATTTTAAACCAAAATTTCATTTCATTTAATAATTTCATGGGAATCTAAAAATATTATTTATTTAAATTTATTTATATCAATATTACTTATACATATTCACATTTAAACGTTTTAATGATATTCCCAAGTTTATGTTTAAAAATATTGAAATAGAGACAAAGCTATGACAATTTCACATAATGTTTTAACATATATTTTTTGAGATTTTATTGTTATTTTAAATAGAAATAGCCTACACCTTCCCAAAATATCTGACAGGCACAACTAAGACTTAATACATGGTAATTTAGTTGTATAAAAGGATCATTACAACCCTTGGCATGTTAGCAAATTTTTGAATATATATTTTTTAAAACTAGACCATCTTATCATTTCTTATAACCGAAGTATCATCCATTTTCAAGTTGTTTTAAATATAAAATAACCAGAAGTATATTGGGAATAAATACATTATTGAGATAATGCTTCAATATGAAGACGGTGAAATTCCTCTTAATATATACAATTATGCTTCAATAGGTTATTCAAATGAAGAAAGTTTCAAAATTTAAAAGATAGAGGTTTATAATATTGATATGTTTCAACCATGGAAACCAAGAAAGAATACAATATCTACTTACATTTCAACAATGATATAACACAAAATAATAAGTTATATTGGTTTCAATGATGATATAATAAAAAAACGATTCAAAGAAATATGAGAATTACAATGATTTTAACAATGAGTAAATGCATTAGCATTAGGAAACATTGATTTGAGTGATGATATAAAATAAAATAATAAGGTGGATTTATTTCACAGATGATATATTTGAAAAACATTACAATGCATTGATTTTAGTGATGATATAATGAAAAATTATTTGGTATAATGTATTTAACATGCTCACTCATGATTGGAACTGGTGTAAATCCATACTAACTCTAAATGTATCATGCAAAGAGAGGGATCAAATCTATTGAGATGCAACCATTTACTTATGTTTTACACTCTAAAACAATTTGTAGTTTGAGGGATTTGAATCATCTTAGTTCTTGTTAGATCTAGAGTTTAAAATGATCTACACTAGTATAAAAATATTTCAAACATTATTGTGGCCAAGTAAAAATGCAAGATAATCCTCCAAACCAAACTACAATAAAATTTCCATGTCTTCGCATTGTTATCAATGCTTTTACTGAAGTTACAAACATATCTAAATTTTGACACAATTTCATCGACTTTAAAATCGTTAAATGTAATGTAAGAGCATTGATTGGAAAAATAAAAACAATTTTGGAAAGACATGGGTGGGAAAATAAATTTTAAATGTAATTTTGAGGAGAAATTATTTAAAATTTTGTATAAGTGGGGCTCTTTATTTTTTTTCCCAAATATTATTTCATGTACAATTTAATTACTATATAATGTGGTTTAAATGCTAAAACTTTGAAATTTTTAGATAATAAGTTGCATATCCCACTTGAAAAAAAAAAAATCATTAAACAAAAAAAATGGTATATGTTTTTTATCATTTTCAAACTCAAGATATATTAAAATAAAAAGTAGTCTGCAAATTTCTAGATGCTTAAAAATAAAGGTAAATATAAATCATGTTTTCACTTGTGTTATAAAATACTAAAAATTAAGGACAAATTATAATAAAGAAAGCAATTATTTGTAAATGATTTCGATAAGATTCATATTAATACAAGATTAATTAAGATAAAATGTAGATGTAGATAGAGAAATCTAGCAATTTGTATAACTATCTCTCATGTTCCAAACATGGACTCACTAGATTGCTATCTTGTTCTAACTACTCAACTAGTTGAATGAACTATGGACCATTCAATGTGTCTCTTATTCAACCTCTCACTTGAATCTTCTACTTAATTTTTAATTGTCCGTATCTATTAAATATCTATTTGCGTATCTATTAAATATCTATTGGTGTGCTGAGCTTAGTAAGCATATGGTTTCAATAAGAATTATAAAATTGTAACACATTTAAATTAATAAAAACATGGAGTTTTATCTTTATGATGGCATCCATCATGCATCATTTTCTATCATATATAAGGATTGCAAGGATATCTGAAAATTGTAAAACAAAAACATATTCCTCATTTATTATTGTTATTCCATTTTGCTACAACTATATTGTTGCAATAAATAAATAAATAATGATGTTCAATACATATGATAAATTCAAAAATATTATGGAACAGTTAATGACGTTCAGAACTTCTTCTGAATAAATTTGATTAAAACGTTAATTTGGTTTTTTATGCATTATATATATTTAAATACTTTCTTATTTGTTAATCAAATTCACATACAATACTTTCTTATTTGTTAAACAAATTCACACACAAACCAATGTATCTCGACCAAAAGGGTGAAGGTTATCCTATAATAGTATCTGTTAACACAATTTCACACACAATACTTTCTTATTTGTTAAACAAATTCACACACAATACTTTCTTATTTGTTAAACAAATTCACACACAAACCAATATAGCTCGACCAAAAGGGTGAAGGTTATCATATAATAGTGAGCAAATGCGTGTTGGTTATTGGAGAAAATATTTTGGGAGGATATTATCCTAAAGCTCATAAATTTTTTAGTCACGTATATCCCTTTAATACAATGGTTATAAAATTGAAAGATGGTGATACTATTAACCCTTAGCAAATTGTAAGTATTAAGTATTGATTAATCACCTTGTGTAACTTTTTTGAAATGAAAATGACTAGGTGTTTGGATTTATTTTTTACAAATAAAAATGTATTTTTTACAAATAAAAATGAACAAGTGTTGAATTTTTTAGTACAATTAAATTGATTTAATGTAATGTTTTTTTTTTATTAATATATTTAAAATATAATTTAATTATATATAATTTTTAAATATAATTTAATTATATATAATTTTTTTCTCAATTGTAGGAATAACAATAGCATACTATTTAAAGAAAAGAAGAAAATAAATTGTATGTCATTAGAAAATGATAAGGTCTCAACTCATTTTTTTTTTAAACACATTGGATATATCCTCATTTAACAAGAGGAATTGAGCTCAAAAAAGGAAACTATGATGATGCATTTGCCAAAGAGCCTCAATTTCCTACGAGGTATTTATTGGAAATGAAGTATTTATTGGAAAAAAAGATTTGTAGAGCTAAAAAAATATAATATGTAAAAATTAAATTAATCATATGGATTTTATGAATGAGAATGCATATTGTGGTTAGAAAAAATAATTCAATTATTAAGTTAGATTTATAAGTTGATGTTAAGTTAGAAAATTCAAATATATGTTAAGGAAATAGGACATATCATAAGTGGAATTTTAATATAATTTGAAATACACATATTTTTTCAATATATAGTTTTATGACAAATAAAACTTTTTTTCATTTATTATAATAAATGAAAACTTATTTGAATTTTTATAATAAATTTTTATAAGTATTGATTAATCCTAAAGTATTTTATAAATGAAAACTTATTTGAATTTTGTATTTCACATTTTGTTTTCACAAATGTTTATGATTTTAATACTAGTTTATGAAATTTAATTTTATTGTAATAAATGAAAACTTTTTTGAATTTTTTATTTTATAAATGTTCATAATTTTAATGCCAGTGCATGAAATTTAATTTTATTATAATAAATGAAAACTTATTTGAATTTTTTATTTCACAAATGCTCAAAATAAACTTTATTTGTTTGAAGTATATAATTATTTTAATTGTATTTTATTTTTAATTAAAATTCATTGCATTTATTAATTTTAAGAATATAAAAATATTGTTTATTTAAAATTATTTATATCAATATTATTTATTTATATTTATAAATTTTAGTCATCTTACACAAATTTATGGTTACGAGCATAAAGACAAACTTGAAATAATATGATGTCAAATTTAGTTTATTTATATTCATATTTAAAAAATTTAGTTATCTTGCCAAATTTATGGTTACAAGCATAAAAATAAATTTGAAATAAAATAATGTGAAATTTAGTTTATCAAAAATTTTGCACATTTTCATATATTAAAATCTTAACTAATTTTTAATATTTATCTTCACAGGAATATAAAAAAAATATTAAAATAAGTAAAGTACGGTTAATTGTAGAAAATTTATATTTTAAAATGTAATTACCAATAATAAAATTGGTGAAAATGTTATCAATTATAATAAACCATATTTATTATTGATTAATTAGTGAGTAGCATTAACCATAATTAACCATAATCAACAATCATTACTAAGTTTTAAAAATTAATGGTTTATTAGTTAGTGGATTATTTGATTAGTATCATCAACCATGAGTGATTGGGTTATGTGATTAGGTTATTTGTTATATATATTTTTTTTAATTATGCTGGAGATGTGTACTTCATTCCATTACGAGCTTATACTCGACATATATCACTTTAAAATAATAAAAAAGTATCAAGTAAATAAAAAATGCAATATCTCCTCTAATATAAAGTTTAAAACCAAAGACAAATATGCATGCATACATATATATATAATTTAAGTAAAAAAAATTATAAAACATGAAAAGATATTAATAAGACATGTTGCGTTCTATCTAGGATGTGAGTGAGATTTATTGAAGGTTATAAGAGATCAGCTAAATATTATATATGATCTACAAAATATTATAAGACTTAATACATAAGAAGTTAATATTATAATTTCACTTCAGTTAAATTGCACTATTTATGAGAAAGTCAAATAAAAAAATAATAAAATATTAAAATTAATAATAAAAGTGACTGTGCAATAAAGGTAAAAAATATAGTTTATGATGAATGAAGAAAATGAATATCCACTCAAAATCAATGGACTTGCATATCATATACATGAAAATATGGAGAGTACTTATAATAACAACAAAATATAATGGAGTGAAATCTGTATTTAGTATCTTTGTGAGATGATATCAAATCCAAAGATGTTAGGTTTCAACATGTCTAAACATATGTTATAGGATAAACCTTCCATTGTTTACATAATTTTTTTCAAACTACAAAGAAGTAGCTATGACAAGTTCACATAACCATTTCAACATAAATATGTTTTGACATTTTTTACAATATTTATTATATTGATCTATCCCTAAACTTATGAGAACAACCACTAATTGTAAAAAAATTACAATTCATAGTAAAAATAGTAAGTTAATTGGTTCAATAATATTTTACATAATTATTATTATTTACTTCCAATAATATTTGTAAAAAATTATTAATATTAATCGTAAACCTAGATCAAAATGTAGAATGATAAATCTCATGGTTGGATTGAGCTTTGCTAGGGTTTGATGTTATTCATGAATTAGGGTTTATATGAACCTCATTTCTATTTAGTGTTTGTGTAGGCCTCTCTTCCAGGGGGTGCAATCGATATCGTCATGATGTATGATGGTGAGGGGGAGAGACCTCATTGTATCGTAATGTGGTTTCTAGCAAACCGGTTGGAGCTCATGGCTTGCGGTCGCCTTTTGAACCATCGCTAAGACAACGCGATTAGTCCTGTTGTCAAACAATGTGTACTTATTCCAAAGGAAAAGTTTAAGCGAAGGAAAATTGGTGTAATGGGAGGTTATCCTATCACTATCACCTCAACATGGAACCTCTTTCTATTTAGTTTTGACGGCCTAGGGAAGACGTCCCCAGTGACTTGGGGGTTTGAAAATATCTATGAAAATATCCCCTCTCACAAGTCACACTGATCAGAAAGTCCCAGGGTTTTCACCAACGAAGTAATGAAGTTATTAGATGTACCTACCCAAAACAAAGCAACAAGATAATATATCTTTTGCAAGAACAACTTGTCGTTAGTACTTCATAAAACCATGGACATTATCAATAACAAAAAATAGTTGATATATGATGAAGAAAACAAAATTTTATAACAATAACGTTTATAGGATAATAGCTTCACAATAAATTCCTTGAAAGAGCTTCAAAATGACCCAAAATAATCACTCATTAATACAAAAGTACTAGCATTTGTTAGAAGGAAATTAGGTAGTGTATAAATCAACTTTACAATTTCTTTTAGGTGATTTTAATGCTGCAATAGATGATTGTAGCTTACTTTTGTAACAACAACAAGTAGGTTATTAGATTAGTCTATTATATTGTTAGGAAGAGTTAGTAGAGAGCTTAAGGTAAAGGTTTTGAGAGTAGTTTTTATCAATCACTAAAGTACAAGGCTTAGATTAGTTCTTTTAGGGTAAATGGAGTCTCTTTTAGCAGTGGCAATCTTGAAAGAATAAATTGATAATAAGAGAGCTAGAGACAACAAGGTTAATGATTTAAGTGTTGGCATCCCAAGGCTTCAATCAATAGACCTTAGGGGGGAAATGGCCACTAGGAATTAGATAACCCTATTCCCTAGCGGTTTTCCTCTTTCATTAGCTCAAAGATGAAAAAGATGAAGGCTACATGAAGCAAAGGTGCTAGGGTGTTAAAACGGAAAGGCCCTTAGAAAAAAGCTACAAGAAAGTTGGTTTTCTAGCATAATCTAGTAGGTGAAAGTTATTAAGGCAAGAAAAATAGCATGTTCTTTAGACTCCTAGGGTTTTAAGCTAGCAATTTCATAATATTAGAATAAATTCAAGATAAATACAACCATAACCATTCAATCAAGAAGAATTGCAGAAAATTCACTTACATTCACCAAGAATCATCTAGCAATAGGCCTAGTTGAAGACTTCCACCAAGAAAAATGCTAAAACACACCAAAATTAGCCTCCTTCAAGAAGTGCACACTAAATTCAACCAAAAAACCCTAATTAGGGAAAAAATTTCATACCTCACTTAAGTGTGAGTGAAATATGATGAAATAATTCAAGGGAGAATCCCTTATTTATACGATTACAATGACCAGAATTAGGTCAACAAGGCTGACATGGCGAGTTTACATGTAATATCCAGTTTTTTCATTAAATGAAAAATTAAAACCCTAAATCAAGCAGAAAAGGTGGCTTCATGCCCTCTTAGGGTGATGTTAGTCCTCTCTCATGAAACGTTGGCCTCCATGAGCAAAACTTTAGGCTTCCCAAGGCCTTTGGATAAAGCCACATGTGTCACTTGGCACAAAACTGCCTCCAAAGTGGCCATCAAATGTTGGGTGATGTCAAGGGTCACAGAGGTTATGTAATGGGCCTTCCAAGGCCTACATCATAGTGGGAGGGAAAGACCCCCCAGGGTTCAAGCCTTCTAGCCTGTCTCTAGTGGAACATCCTCCTCTCTCTCTGGTGAAAACCTTTGATCTATCTCTTCCCCCATCTAGGGTCTCAGCATTTATTTGGTGGTATTTTATCCCTATGGAGGTACGAACTAATCATCTCCCCATGTGTACCTATATGTTGAGTGTGGCCCTAAAACAGGAACAAGTATGCCCTCCATGGGCTCATAAGTCACATGTGTCATAGCAATGTCAATCACATCTAATAATCAAGTTATCTAAACATGTGCATAAAACCCCCCTTTCCGAGACAATTTCTCAAAGACATTATGCTATTCTACAAGCCAAGTTTGAAGAAGACATCAGGAGGTCCTATTAGGATAATTCTCATTAGACGTGGGATGTTTCCAGGTGAAGACAAATCCAGGCCATGTAAGTGGATGAGGTGGTGAGGGATGTTTGAGCAATGAATGCAGTGATGGAAGGGGAATGTATGGCTTACCTGCGGGTTCCTCTGAAGAGGGTGATCTGCACCTTGTCATGGATGAAAATTTTTCCAAGCCCATTCAATGCCTTTTATCTTTTTATCCTATTTATTTTTCTTTCAAGAGACTAGTTAGGGGACACTACCATGGCGTGATGAACAGTGGTGACAATGGTACCCACAATAATTTCACGGAGATGAGAAGGTTGACTCATGATGAGACCCCCTTTCTCTTTGCTATGCCACACTACCCTAGCATGGTGACTAGTTGAATGGTAGTTTCATATTGATACATGCCCATGGACCTAATAGGTTGGCTCATGATGAGACCCCCTATCCTCCAACTAGTTCTTCATTTTATTATTTTATCGGTCCCTCTATTTCTTGCTAAGAATCCTTTTATTTATTTCTCACGAATCCCTAGGAGAAACATCTTAAGGTTTTGGTCTTTAGGATTTTATCTTTTTGCAGCTACTTTTACCCTATGGGCCTTTAGGCCCTTCTTCCCACAAGGTAAGGTACAACCCTTTTCTAGCTTGGAAAACCCTATGCCCAAACCAATGAATGGGATGGATGAGAGGGAAAAAGATGCAAAATGGTAAGTATGGTGGGAATGAACGATGACCTTTCATGAACCCACCCAGTGGAAACTCAAACCCTATGGGAAACAACTTTCTAGGGCACCTTGTCATTCCCCCCAGGTGTGGAAAATTGGAAAGGCATGTTGCATAAGGTCCAAGATCATATTAGAAGTAAAGAGAATTAAATGCACATATTCAAATGTTTTGAGAATAAGATTGACACATACCATGATACCGATACTGATTACCTCATGGAGAAAGACAGATTGTTGCTGAAGGACCAGACTGTTGGGATGGATGTTGCTTTTTTTGACAAGGTGGAGGCATTGAAGAAGAAAGATGCACCCTCCAGGGCTAGGCTCAAGTTAATATGGCTCTCGATTCTCCATGTCTAGGACCTCTGGGCCTCGAGGCATAATCTCCTTAGTTATCTCTAGGCTAGGGGATAACATCTCGTTCCAACTTGGGGATATGTGCTCATCATAGAGCGCATGAGAACCTCAACATCTCTGGCATGACCTGTGATCTACTTGATCTAAAAAAAATCATTAGTAATCATTTTGGGAGGTGATATCACCCCTGGATCATATATGGTACAGAAAATGAAAATAAGAAAGAATATATACAAATGGAAATACAACTACTCTATCATGAAATGAAAATAGTATATACAATGAATGTAAATGCCTACCTACTTACCTCTACTTACCTGCTGTCTGAATGCTATTTGTAGTCAAATAGCCAGTGAAACCATCCTAGAAATGTCTCACAATACCTGACTTTGTGCTTCATCATAAACCAAAGCAACAATAAGTTAAGCACAAAAATAACATGAGTTAGAAAAAGTATTGTATCATTGGAAATTGCAAGGTCTAGAACAAGGTGGGTGGGAGGGAAAAAGTGGTGCCAAGTCATACTATCAGGAGGGTTCTCAATCCATATTAGAAAGGGATTTTGATAAGTCAAAGGTTCACAATACTGACTCGAAGAGTTTCAAGGTTGGATACCTCAAATGTCTTTACAATCTAAGGCCTCGGAAGGGACTAGCAAGAACCCTAAGGATGACTGCAAATTTATTAAGGGAAAGTTGGAATATTGTGATAACAAGCCTCTTCTTAAGGTACTCAACCTTTGCCTAAACTAGAAAAGGAGGTTTTTTCCTACAAAAGATTTGGGATAAGGGACATGTTTCTAAACCATACCTTTAGTGACATAGTGAGGTGAAGTAATCAAAGGGAAGTGGAAAATCTTATCAAAAGTATCATGCTTCAGGAAAGAAACTTCCTCAATCTTATCAAGATCTGAGTACAACGATGGTTGATAATTTTATTCATAGAATAAATCCAAGTGCTCAAAGGAAAAATCATAAAATTCCTTAAGGTATGGTTTAAAATTATTAGGAAAGCATAGCATCAGGTCATCCTTGGCTCTCTAAAAAAAAATTGTAATCATGGCATGTCCTTGTTGCCAAATGTCAAATTTATTAGTAACTTCATGTGATAATGGTAAAGGCAAATTTTGGACATGACCCTCAATGTCGTAAATGGGATCCCCATCATATCCAGTCACATCCCAATTGTGCTTCCTAACATGTATGAACTCTTTGATAATATCAACAAAATCATCATCTTCATTATACCATGAAGGGGTAAAAAAATCCATCACTTCTTCGCTTTCCACATCATAAGATAGAATCATTAAAAATTTGGAAAGGGAAACAACTCACCTTTCATACTTATTATTGTGCAGGAGCTTCAAGTAGTTGGATAAATTCATCAAATGGAAGACTTGCTTCTACATCATCAACTGTACAAGAAGGAGGATCCACCTTGCCCAAGGATTCCCTTTCTCCTTCTCTAGTCTCTTTCTCTTTAACCACACATTCGTTATCTTCACTAGAAGAATGAGTAAATTATTTCCCTTAATCATGTGGTTGGAAAACCTCATTAGGATCACTCTCCTCAACCTATTGTTGGTTGATGACTTGTTCCCTTCTTTCAAAGATATCATGTGAAATAAATCTCTCCAGACTAAGGGTATCTTTAGGGTCATCAACTTTGGTTCCTAGAGAGAAGATGTGTTTTCCCTTGGACAAAGAGATATTCTCCTCAATTTGCATGGGCATGTAATAGGCATCATCAATTATTTTTGGCCCCTTTTTATTGAGGAGGAACCCTAAATGCACTAAGAGTGCATTGGTATAGAGATAAACGAGATACTTGTCTCCAAGATGATGGATTCTAGGAATCTAATATACCAAGTTCTCAAACTTATCCTGGAATTTCCTGACAATCTCATTCTCAGTTTGTTTTCTATAGTCGAGCATTTTCAGTAATGTTTGGATATCTTCCAATTTAATGCCCCATATTTTGAGAAAGGTTTCTTCTAATTGGTCCATTGACGTGATGCTAGGATCAGGGAGATTGTCATACCATTTCCTATCATTTGCATCAAGAGTCGTAGAGAAACGTTTCATTCCCAAATCTTTAGCATAATCACTGATAGGATGAATTTTAAAGAAAGCCCAAAAATGACTCATGTGATAGTCGACTCTCTCCCCATCACTACCAAGGAATATAGGGAGCCATTTCTCGTACTTTAGGGGCATTTGTCAAGGGTATCCAAGGATTTTACTCATGTATAAAGGTTTGAAGTTTCACGGGTCCAATTGAGAAGTCATGGTTGGTTTTATCATTAGTGGAGTCGCTAGATAATTTTTTTCAAATTATCAAAGGGATGAGGGGATCACCTTTAGTGGAGTCACCAAGTAATCTTTGAAAAGTAAATAATTTTAAGGAAAGGCTTAATGAGAAGTGTATTCTTTGAGGAGAATTGACTCATTGTTTCTCGGCAATGACACCAAAATGTTATCGCACAATTTTTACTTATTCCAAAGGAAAAGGTTACGGGAAGGCAAATTGGTGTAACGAGAGGTTATCCTATCACTATCACCTCAATAAGATACCTATTTCTATTTAGGGTTGATGGCCTATTAGAGACATCCCCGGTGACCTGGGGGTTTGAGAGGTCAAAGGTTAAAGTGTCTATGAAAATATACCCTCTCACAAGTCACATTGAGCAGAAATTCCTAGAGTTTTAACCAATGAAGTAATGAAGTCCTTAGATGTAGCTGCCCAAAAAAAAGAAAAAATAAAAGATATCTTTTGCAAGCACAACTTGTCGTTAGTAATTCATAAAACCATGGACTTTATCAATAAAATAAAATAGGTTATATATGATAAATAAAATAGAATTTTATAACAAAAATGTTTATAAGATAATAGATTCACAATAAATGCCTTGAACGAGATGGAAAATGACCCAAAATAATCACTCATTAATACCAAAGTACTAACATTTGTCAGAAGAAAATTAGGTAGTGTATAAATCAACTTTCCAATTGATTTTAGGTGCTTTTAATGCTGCAATAGATGGTTGTAGCTTACTTTTGTAACATTGGAAAGTAGGTTAGTAGATTAGTCTATTCTAGAATTAGTAAGAGTTACTAGAGAGATTAAGGTAAATGTTTTGAGAGTAGTTTTTATCAATCACTCAAGTACAAGGCCTAGATCATTGCTTTTAGGGTAAATGGAGTCTCTTTTAGCAGAAAAAATCTTGAAGTAATAAATTGGTAATAAGAAAGATAGAGACAATAAGGTTAATGATTGAAGTCTTGGTAGCCCAAGGATTCAATGACTATACCTTAGGGGGAAAATGGCCACTAGGAAGTAGCTAACCCTAGGACCTAGCGGTTTTACTCCTTCTTTAGATAAAAGATGAAAAATATGACGGCTAGATGAAGAAAAGGTGCTATGCTTGGGTATTGTAATGGCAAGGCCTCTAGCAAAAATATTCAAGAAAATCGGTTTTCTAGCATAATATAGTAAGTGAAAGTTATGAAGGAAAGAACAATAGAATGTGCTTTATCCTTCTAGGGTTTTAAGCTAGAAATTTCATAATATTACAATAAATTCAAGATAAATACAACCATAACCATTCAATGAAGAACAATTGTAGAAAATTTACTTACATTCACCAAGAATCATCAAGCAATAGGCTTAGTTAAAGACTTCCACCAAGAAAAATGTTAAAACACACCAAAAATAGCCTCCTTCAATAAGTGCACACTAAATTCATCCAATAAACCCTAATTAGGGCGCAAATTTTAGACCTCACTTAAGTGTGAGTGAAAGATCATGACATAATTCAAGGGAAAATAACTTACTTATATAGTCACAATGACCAAAATTAGATAAAAAAAGGCCAACATGGCTAGTTTACATCTAATATCTAGTTTTTATGTTAAATGAAAAATTAAAACCCTAAATCATGCAGAAAAGGTGGCTTCATGCCCTTTTAGGGTGATGTTAGTCCTCTCTCATGAAACGTTGGCCTCCATGAGAAAAACTTTAGGCCTCCCAAGGCCTTTGGATCAAGCCACACATGCCTCTTGGCACAAAACTGCCTCCAAAGTGGCCATCAAACGTTGGGTGATGTCAAGGGTCACAGAGGTGATGTCATGGGCCTTACAAGGCCTACATCATAGTGGGAGGGAAAGACCCCTAGGGTCCAGGCCTTCTAGCCTGTGTCTAGTGGAACATCCTCCTCTCTCTCTGGTGAAAACCTTTGATCTATCTCTGCTCTTGTCTAAGGTCTCAACATCTATTTGGTGGTATTTTATCCCTATGGAGGTCCAAACAATTCATCTCCCCATGTGTACCTATATGTTGGGTGTGGCGCTGAAATAGGAACAAGTATGTCCTCCATGGGCTCATAAGTCACATGTATCATAGCAATGTCAATCACATCTAATAATCAAGTTATATAAACATGTGCATAAAACCCCCCTTTCCAAGACAAGTGCTCAAAGACGTTATGCTATTCTACAAGACAAGTTTGAAGAGGACGTCAGGAGGTCCTATTGGGATAATTCTCATTAGACGTGGGATGATTCCAGGTGAAAACAAATCCAGTCCATGTAAGTGGATAAGGTGGTGAGGGATGTTTGAGCAATGGATGCAGTGATGGAAGGGGAATGTATGGATTACCTGTGGGTTCCTCTGAAGAGGGTGATTTGCACCTTGTCATGGATGAAAATGTTTCCAAGCCCATTCAATGCATTTTATCTTTTTATCCTATTTAATTTTCTTTCAAGAGGCTAGTTAGGGGACACTACCATGGCATGATGAACAGTGGTGACAATGGTACCCACAATAATTTCATGGAGATGAGAAGGTTGACTCGTGATGAGACCCCCTTTCTCTTGTTTATGCCACCAAGAGCCATTACCCTAGCGTGGTGACCAGTTGAATGGTAGTTTCAAATCGATACATGCCCATGGACCTAATAGGTTGTCTCATGATTAGACCCCCTATCCTCCAACTATTTCTTCATTTTATTATTTTACCAGTTCCTCTATTTCTTGCTGAGAATCCTTTTATTGCTTTCTCACAGATTCTTGGGAGAAACATCTAAAGGTTTTGTTCTTTAGGATTTTATATTTTTCCATCTACTTTTACCCTCTGGGGATTTAGCCCCTTATTCCCACAAGGTAAGGTACAACCCTTTTCTAGCTTGGAAAACCCTATGCCCAAACCAATGAATGCGATGGATGAGAGGGAAAAAGATGCAAAGTGGTAAGTATGGTGGGAATGAACGATGACCTTACATGAACCCACCCAGTGGAAACTCAAACCCTATGGGAAACAACTTGCTAGGGAATCCTATCATTCCCCTCAAGTGTGGACAAGTGGAAAGGCATGCCGCATAAGGTCCAAGATCACATTAGAAGTAAAGAGAATTAAATGCACATATTCAAATGTTTTGAGAATAAGAGTGACACATACCATGATACCCAGACTCATTACCTCATGGAGAAAGACATATTGTTGTTGAAGGACTAGGTTGATGGGATGGATGTTGTTGCTACTAACAGGGTGGAGGTGTTGAAGAACAAATATGCACCCTCAAGGGCCAGGCTCAAGTTAATATGGCTCTCGGTTCTCCATGTCTAGGACCTGTGGACCTCAAGGCATAATCTCCTTAGTTATCCCTAGGCTAGGGGATAACATATGGCTCCAACTCGAGAACATGTGCTCATCATAGAGCACATGAGAACCTCAACATCTCTAGCAAGACCTTTGATCTGCTTGATCTAAAAAAAATCATTAGTAATCATTTTGGGAGAAGATATCACCCTTGGATCATATATGGTATAGAAAATGAAAATAAGCAAGAATATATACAGATGGAAATACAACTACTCTATCATGAAATGAAAATAGTATATACAATGAATGCAAATACCTAACTACTTACCTCTACTTACCTGTTGTCTGAATGTTAGTTGTAGTCAAATATCCAGTGAAACCATCCTAGAAATGTCTCACAATACTTGACTTTGTGCTTCATCATAAACCGAAGCAACGATAAGTTAAGCAAAAAAATAGCATGAGTTAGAAAAAGTATTGCTTCATTGGAAATTGCAAGGTCTAGAACAAGGCGGGTGGGAGGGAAAAAGTGGTGCCAAGTCATATTGTTAGGAGGGTGCTCAATCCATATCAGAAAGGGATTTTGATAAGTCAAAGATTCAAAATACTGACTCGAAGAGTTTCAATGTTGGATACCTCAAATGGCTTCACAATCTGAGGCCTGGGAAGGGACTAGCAAGAACACTGAGGATGACTAAAAATTTATTAAGGGGAAGCTGGAAGATTGTGATAGTAAGCCTCTTTTTAAGGTACTCAACCTTCGCGTAAACTAGAAAAGGAGGTTTTATCCTATAGAAGACTTGGGATAAGGGACATGTTTCCAAACCATACCTTTAGTGACATAGCGAGGTGAAGTAATCAAAGGGAAGTGGAAAATCTTATCACAAGTATCATGCTTCACGAAAGAAACTACCTCAATCTTATCAAGATCTGAGTACAATGATGGTTGATAATTTTCTTCATAGAATAAATCCAAGTGCTCAAAGGAAAAATCATCAAAGTCCTTAAGGTATGGATTAAAATTATTAGAAAATCATAGCATCAGGTCATCCTTGGGTGTCTAAAAACAAATTGTAATCATGTCATGCCCTTGTTGCCAAATGTCAAATTTATTAGTAACTTCATGTGATAATGGTAAAGGAAAATTTTGGACATGACCCTCAATTTCGTAAATGGGATCCCCATCATATCCAGTCACATCCCAATTGTGCTTCCTAACATGTATGAACTCTTCGATAATATCAACAAAATCATCATCTTCATTATAGCATGAAGGGGTAAAAACATCCAACACTTCTTCGCTTCCCACATCATAAGATATAGAATCATTAAAATTTTGGAAAGGGAAACAACTCACCTTGCTTACTTATTCTTGTCTAGGAGCTTCAAGTAGTTGGATAAATTCATCAAATGGAAGACTTGCTTCTACATCTTCAACTGTACAAGAATGAGGATCTACCTTGCCTGAGGATTCCATTTCTCCTTCTCCAGGCTCTCGCTCTTTAACCACATATTCGTTATTTTCTGTAGAAGAATGAGTAAATTCTTTCCCTTAATCATGGGGTTGGAAAATCTCATTAAGATCACTCTCCTCAACCTATTTTTGGTTGATGACATGTTGCCTTGTTTCAAATATATCATGGGAAAGTAATCTCTCTAGACTAAGGGTATCTTTGGGGTCCTCAACTTTGGTTCCTAGAGAGAAGATGTGTTTTTTCTTGGAAAAAGAGATATTCTCCTCGATTTGCATGTCCATGTAATAGGAACCCTCAATTATTTTTGGCCCCTTTTTATTGAGGAGGAACCCTAAATGCACTAAGAGTGCACTGGTATAGAGATAAACAAGATACTTGTCTCCGGGATGATGGCTTCTAGTAATCTAATATAGCAAGTTCTCAAACTTATCCTAGAATTCCCTGACAATCTCATTCTCAGTTTGTTTTCTATAGTCAAGCATTTTCAGTAATGTTTGGATATCTTCCAATTTAATACCCCATATTTTGAGAAAGGTTTATTCTAATTGGTCCATGGATGTAATGCTAGCATCAGGGAGATTGTCATACCATTTCCTATCATTTCCAATAAGAGTGGTAGAGAAAGGTTTCATTGCCAAATCTTCAGCATAATCACTGATAGGATGGAGTTTAAAGAAAGCCCAAAAATGAATCATGTGATAGTCGACTCTCTCCCCATCACTACCAAGGAATCTAGGGAGAAATTTATCGTACTTTTGGGGCATTTTTCAAGGGTATCCAAGGATTTTACTCATGTCTAACGGTTTGAAGTTTCACGGGTCCAATTGAGAAGTCGTGGTTGGTTTTGTCATTAATGGAGTCACTAAATAATTTTTTCAAATTACCAAAGGGATGAGGGGATCACCCTCAGTGGAGTCGCTAGGTAAGCTTTGAAAAGTAAAGGATTTTGAGGAAAGGCTTACCGAGAAGTGTATTGTTTGAGGAGAATTGACTCAGTGTTTCCTGGCAATGACACCAAAATGTTATCACACAATTTGTACTTATTCTAAAGGAAACAGTTACGAGAAATAAAATTGGTGTAACGAGAGGTTATCCTATCACTATCACCTCAACATGATACCTATTTCTATTTAGGGTTGATGGCCTAGGGGAGACATCCCCGGTGACCTGGGGGCTTGAGAGGTCAAAGGTTAAAGTGTCTATGAAAATATACCCTCTCACAAGTCACACTAATCAGAAATTCCTAGGGTTTTAACCAATGAAGTAATGAAGTGCTTAGATGTACCTATCCAGAAAAAAGAAAAAATAAAAGATATCTTTTGCAAGAACAACTTGTCGTTAGTAATTCATAAAACCATGGACTTTATAAATAAAATAAAATAGGTTATATATGATGAATAAAATAGAATTTTATAAAAAAAATGTTTATAAGATAATAGATTCACAATAAATGCCTTGAAAGAGATTGAAAATGACCCAAAATAATCACTCATTAATACCTAAGTACTAACATTTGTCAGAAGAAAATTAGGCATTGTATAAATCAACTTTCTAATTGATTTTAGGTGCTTTTAATTCTGCAATAGATGGTTGTAGCTTACTTTTGTAACATTGGAAAGTAGGTTAGTAGATTAGTCTATTCTAGCATTAGTAAGAGTTAGTAGAGAGATTAAGGTAAATGTTTTGAGAGTAGTTTTTATCAATCACTCAAGTACAAGGATTAGATCATTGCTTTTATGGTAAATGGAGTCTCTTTTAGCAGCAAAAATCTTGAAGTAATAAATTGGTAATAAGAAATATAAAGACAATAAGGTTAATGACTGAAGTCTTGGTAGCCCAAGGATTCAATGACTAGAGCTTAGGGGGAGAATGACCACTAGGAAGTAGCTAACCCTAGGACCTAGCAGTTTTACTCCTTCTTTAGCTCAAAGATGAAAAAGATGACGGCTAGATGAAGAAAAGGTGTTATTCTAGGGTATTGTAATGGCAAGGCCTCTAGCAAAAATCTTCAAGAAAATCAATTTTCTAGCATAATATAGTAAGTGAACTTTATGAAGGAAAGAACAATAAAATGTGCATTGTCCTCCTAGGGTTTTAAGCTAGAAATTTCATAATATTAGAATAAATTCAAGATAAATACAATGATAACCATTCAATGAAGAATAATTGTAGAAACTTTACTTACATTCACCAAGAATCATAAAGCAATAGGCCTAGTTAAAGACTTCCACCAAGAAAAATGTTAGAACACACCAAAAATAACCTCCTTCAATAAGTGCATACTAAATTCATCTAAGAAACCCTAATTAGGGCACAAATTTTAGACCTCACTTAAGTGTGAGTGAAATATGATGACATAATTCAAGGGAAAATCCCTTACTTATACAGTCACAATGACCAGAACTAGATCAAAAAGGCCAACATGGCCAGTTTACATGTAATATCTAGTTTTTACATTAAATGAAAAATTAAAGCCCTAAATCATGCAGAAAAGGTGGCTTCATGCCCTTTTAGGGTGACGTTAGTCCTCTCTCATGAAACACTGGCCTCCATGAGAAAAACTTTAGGCCTCCCAAGGGCTTTGGATCAAGCCACACGTGACACTTGGCACAAAACTACCTACAAAGTGGCCATCAAACGTTGGGTGATTTCAAGGGTGACAGAGGTGATGTCATGGGCCTTCCAAGGCCTACATCATAGTGGGAGTGAAATACCCCCTAGGTTTCATTCCTCTAGCCTGTGTCTAGTGGAACATCCTCCTCTCTCTCTGGTGAAAACATTTGATCTGTCTCTACCACCATCTAAGGTCTCAACATCTATTTCGTGGTATTTTATCCCTATGGAGGTCCGAACTATTCATCTCCCCATGTGTACCTATATGTTGGAAGTGGCGATGAAATAGGAACACGTATTCCCTCCATGGGCTCATAAGTCACAGGTATCATAGCAATGTCAATCACATCTAATAATCAAGTTATCTAAACATGTGCATAAAACCCCCCTTTCCGATACAAGTGCTCAAAGACATTATGCTATTCTACAAGCCAAGTTTGGAGAGGACGTCAGGAGGTCCTATTGGGATAATTCTCATTAGACGTGGGATGTTTCCAGGTGAAGACAAATACATGCCATGTAAGTGGATGAGGTGGTGAGGGATTTTTGAGCAATGGATGCAGTGATGAAAGGGGAATGTATGGCTTACCTATGGGTTCCTCTGAAGAGGGTGATTTGCACCTTGTCATCGATGCAAATGTTTCCAAGCCCATTCAATGCATTTTATCTTTTTATCCTATTTATTTTTCTTTCAAGAGACTAGTTAGGGGACACTGCCATGGCATGACGAACAGTGGTGACAATGGTACCCACAATAATTTCACAGAAATGAGAAGGTTGACTCATGATGAGACCCCCTTTCTCTTCGCTATGCCACCAAGAGCCACTACCCTGGCATGGTGACCAGTTGAATGGTAGTTTCATATCGATACATGCCCATGGACCTAATAGGTTGGATCGTGATGAGACCCCCTATCCTCCAACTAGTTCTTCATTTTATTATTTTACCGGTCCCTCTGTTTCTTGTTGAGAATCCTTTTATTGCTTTCTCTTGGATTCCTGGGAGAAACATATGAAGGTTTTGTTCTTTAGGATTTTATCTTTTTCCATCTACTTTTACCCTCTGGGCCTTTAGCCCCTTCTTCCCACAAGGTAAGGTAAAACCCTTTTCTAGCTTGGAAAACCTTATGCCCAAACTAATGAATGGGATGGATGAGAGGGAAAAATATGCAAAGTGGTAAGTCTAGTGGGAACGAATGATGACCTTTCATGAACCCACCCAGTGGAAACTCAAACCCTATGCGAAACAACTTGCTAGGGCATCCTGTCATTCCACCCAAGTGTGGACAAGTGGAAAGGCATGCCGCATAAGGTCCAAGATCACATTAGAATTAAAGAGAATTAAATACACATATTCAAATGTTTTGAGAATAAAAGTAACACATACCATGATACCCAGAATCATTACCTCATGGAGAAAAACAAATTGTTGTTGAAGGACCAACCTGATGGGATGGATGTTGTTGCTGCTGACAAGGAGGAGGCGCTGAAGAAGAAATATGCACCCTCTTGTGCCAGGCTCAAGTTAATATGGCTCTCGGTTCTCCATGTCTAGGACCTATGGGCCTTGAGGCATAATCTCCTTAGTTATCCCTAGGATAGGGGATAACATCTCGCTCCAACTCGAGGACATGTGCTCATCGTAGAGTGGATGAGAACCTCAACATCTCTGGCATGACCTGTGATCTACTTGATCTAAAAAAAAATCCTTAGTAATCATTTTGGGAGGTGATATCACCCCTGGATCATATATGGTACAGAAAATGAAAATAAGCAAGAATATATAAAAATGGAAATACAACTACTCTATCATGAAATGAAAATAATATATACAATGAATGCAAATGCCTACCTACTTAACTCTACTTACCTGTTGTCTGAATGCTAGTTGTAGTCAAATAGCCAGTGAAACCATCCTAGAAATGTCTCACAATACTTGACTTTGTGCTTCATCATAATCCAAAGAAACAATAAGTTAACCACAAAAATAGCATGAGTTAGAAAAAGTATTGTTTCATTGGAAATTACAAGGTCTAGAACAAGGCAGGTGGGAGGGAAAAAGTGGTGCCAAGTCATACTATTAGGAGGGTGCTCAATCCATATCAAAAAGGGATTTTGATAAGTCAAAGGTTCAAAATACTAACTCGAAGAGTTTCAATGTTGGATACCTCAAATGTCTTCACAATCTGAGGCCTGGGAATGGACTAGCAAGAACCCTGAGGATGACTAAAAATTTATTAAGGGGAAGCTGGAAGATTGTGATAGTAAGCCTCTTTTTAAGGTACTCAACCTTCACCTAAAATAGAAAAGGAATTTTTGTCCTACAGAAGACTTGGGATAAGGGACATGTTTCCAAACCATACCTTTAGTGACATAGCGAGGTAAAGTAATCAAAGGGAAGTGGAAAATATTATCACAAGTATCATGCTTCAGGAAAGAAACTTCCTCAATCTTTTCAAGATCTAAGTACAATGATGGTTGATAATTTTCTTCATAGAATAAATCCAAGTGCTCAAAGGAAAAATCATTAAAGTCCTTAAGGTATGGCCTAAAGTTATTAGGAAATCATAGCATCAGGTCATCATTGGGTGTCTAAAAAAAAATTGTAATCATGTCATGCCCTTGTTGCCAAATGTCAAATTTATTAGTAACTTCATGTGATAATGGTAAAGGAAAATTTTGGACATGACCCTCAATGTCGTAAATGGGATCCCCATCATATCCAGTCACATCCCAATTGTGCTTCATGACATGTATTAACTCTTCGATAATATCAACAAAATCATCATCTTCATTATAGCATGAAGGGGTAAAAACATCCAACACTTCTTCTCTTTCCACATCATAAGATATAGAATCATTAAAAATTTGGAAAGGGAAACAACTCACCTTGCTTACTTATTATTGTCCAGGAGCTTCAAGTAGTTGGTTAATTTCATCAAATGGAAGACTTGCTTCTACATCTTCAACTGTACAAGAAGGAAGATCTACCTTGCCCAAGGATTCCATTTCTCCTTCTCCAGGATCTCGCTCTTTAACCACATATTTGTTATCTTCGGTAGAAGAATGAATAAATTATTTCCCTTAGTCATGGGGTTGGAAAAGCTCATTAAGATTACTCTCCTCAACCTATTGTTGGTTGATGACTTGTTCCCTTCTTTCAAAGATATCATTGGAACGTAATCTCTCTAGACTAAGAGTATCTTTGGGGTCATCAAATTTGGTTTCTAGAGAGAAGATGTGTTTTCTCTTGGAAAAAGAGATATTCTCCTTGATTTGCATGGCCATGTAATAGGCATCATCAATCATTTTTGGCCCCTTTTTATTGAGGAGGAACCCTAAATGCACTAAGAGTGCATTGGTATAGAAATAAACAAGATACTTGTCTCCAGGATGATGGCTTATAGGAATCTAATATAGCAAGTTCTCAAACTTATCCTAGAATTCCCTCACAATCTGATTCTAAGTTTTTTTTCTATAGTCGAGCATTTTCAATAATGTTTGGATATATTCCAATTTAATACCCCATATTTTGAGAAAGGTTTCTTCTAATTGGTCCATAGACGTGATGCTAGCATCAAGGAGAGTGTCATACCATTTCCTATCATTTCCATGAAGAGTGGTAGAGAAATGTTTCATTTCCAAATCTTGAGCATAATCATTGATAGGATGGAGTTTAAAGAAAGCCCAAAAATGACTCATGTGATAGTCGACTCTCTCCCCATCACTACCAAGGAATTTAGGGAGCCATTTCTCATACGTTTGGGGCATTTGTCAAGGGTATCGAAGGATTCTACTCATGTCTAAAAGTTTGAAGTTTCACGGGTCCAATTGAGAATTCATGGCTGGTTTTTTCATTAGTGGAGTCGCTAGATAAGTTTTTTCAAATTATCAAAGGGATGAGCGGATCAACCTCCGTGGAGTCGTCGGGTAAGATTTGAAAAGTAAAGGATTTTGAGGAAAGGCTTATTGAGAAGTGTATTCTTTGAGGAGAATTGACTCAGTGTTTCCTGACAATGACACCAAAATGTTATCGCACAATTTTTAATTATTCCAAAGGAAAAGGGTACGGGAAGGCAAATTGGTGTAACGAGAGGTTATCCTATCACTGTCACCTCAACATGATACCTATTTCTATTTAGGTTTGATGGCCTAGGGAAGACATCCTCGGTGAACTTGGGTTTTGAGAGGTCAAAGGTTAAAGTTTCTATGAAAATATACCCTCTCACAAGTCACACTGATCAGAAATTCCTGGGGTTTAACCAATCAAGTAATGAAGTGCTTAGATGTACCTGCCCAGAAAAAAGAAAAAATAAAAGATATCTTTTGCAAGCACAACTTGTCATTAGTAATTGATAAAACCTTGGACTTTATCAATAAAATAAAATATGTTATATATGATGAATAAAATGGAATTTTATAACAAAAATGTTTATAAGATAATAGATTGACAATAAATGCCTTGAAAGAGATTCAAAATGACCCAAAATAATCACTCATTAATAACAAAGTACTAACATTTGTCAGAAGAAAATTAGGCAGTGTATAAATCAACTTTCGAATTGATTTTAGGTGCTTTTAATGCTGCAATAGATGGTTGTAGCTTACTTTTGTAACATTGGAAAGTAGGTTAGTAGATTAGTCTATTCTAGCATTAGTAAGAGTTAGTAGAGAGATTAAGGTAAATGTTTTGAGAGTAGTGTTTATCAATCACTCAAGTACAAGGCTTAGATCATTTATTTTAGGGTAAATTTAGTCTCTTTTAGCAGCAAAAATCTTGAAGTAATAAATTGGTAATAAGAAAGATAGAGACAATAAGGTTAAAGATTGAAGTCTTGGTAGGCCAAGGATTCAATGACTAGACCTTCGGGGGGAAATGGCCACTAGGAAGTAGCTAACCCTAGGACCTAGAGGTTTTACTCCTTCCTTAGCTCAAAGATGAAAAATATTGCGGCTAGATGAACAAAAGGTGCTATGCTAGCGTATTGTAATGGAAAGGCCTCTAGCAAAAATCTTCAAGAAAATCGGTTTTCTATCATAATATAGTAAGTGAAAGTTATGAAGGAAAGAACAAAAAAATGTGCTTGATCTTCCTAGGGTTTTAAGCTAGAAATTTCATAATATTAGAATAAATTCAAGATAAATACAACCATAACCATTCAACGAAGAATAATTGTAGAAAATTTACTTACATTCACCAAGAATCATCAAGTAATAGGCCTAGTTAAAGACTTCCACCAAGAAAAATGTTAAAACACACCAAAAATAGCCTCCTTCAATAAGTGCACACTAAATTCATCCAAGAAACCCTAATTAGGGAACAAATTTTAGACCTCGCTTAAGTGTGAGTGAAAGATGATGACATAATTCAAAGGAAAATCCCTTACTTATACAGTCACAATGACCAAAATTAGATAAAAAAAGGCCAACATGGCCAGTTTACATGTAATATCTAGTTTTTACATTAAATGAAAAGTTAAAACCCTAAATCATACAGAAAAGGTCGCTTCATGCCCTTTTAGGGTGACGTTAGTCCTCTCTTGTGAAACGTTGGCCTCCATGAGAAAAACCTTAGGCCTCCCCAAGCCTTTGGATCAAGCCACACATGCCACTTGGAACAAAACTGCCTCCAAAGTGGCCATCAAACATTGGGTGATGTCAAGGGTCACATAGGTGATGTCATGGGCCTTCCAAGGCCTACATCATAGTGGGAGGGAAAGACCACCTAGGTTCCAGGCCTTCTAGCCTATCTCTAGGGGAACATCCTCCTCTCTCTCTAGTGAAAACCTTTGATCAGTCTCTACCCTCGTCTAAGGTCTCAAAATCTATTTGGTGGTATTTTATCCCTATGGAGGTCCAAACTATTCATCTCCCCATGTGTACCTATATGTTGGGTGTGGCGCGGGAATAGGAACAAGTATGCCCTCCATGGGCTCATAAGTCACAGGTATCATAACAATGTCAATCACATCTAATAATCAAGTTATCTAAAGATGTTCATAAAACCCCCCTTTCTGAGACAAGTTCTCAAAGACGTTATGCTATTCTACAAGCCAAGTTTTGAGAGGACGTCAGGAGGTCCTTTTGGGATAATTCTCATTAGACGTGGGATGTTTCCAGGTGAAGACAAATCCATGCCATGTAAGTGGATGAGGTGGTGAGGGATGTTTGAGAAACGGATGCAGTGATGGAAGGGGAATGTATGGCTTACCTATGGGTTCCTCTGAAGAGGGTGATTTGCACCTTGTCATGGATGCAAATGTTTCCAAGCCCATTCAATGTCTTTTATCTTTTGGTCCTATTTATATTTCTTTCAAGAGACTAGTTAGGGGACACTACCATGGCGTGATGAATAGTGGTGACAATGGTACCCACAATAATTTCAAGGAGATGAGAAGGTTGACTCGTGATGAGACCCCCTTTCTCTTGGCTATGCCACCAAGAGCCACTATCCTGGCGTGGTGACCAGTTGAATGGTAGTTTCATATCGATACATGCCCATGGACCTAATAGGTTGGCTCATGATGAGACCCCCTATCCTCCAACTAGTTCTTCATTTTATTATTTTACCGGTCCCTTTGTCTCTTGTTGAGAATCCTTTTATTTATTTCTCACGAATTCCTCGGAGAAACATCTAAAGGTTTTGTTATTTAGGATTTTATCTTTTTCCATCTACTTTTACCCTATGGGCCTTTAGCCCCTTCTTCCCACAAGGTAAGGTACAACCATTTTCTAGATTGGAAAAACCTATGCCCAAACCAATGAATAGGATGGATGAGAAGGAAAAAGATGAAAAATGGTAAGTATGGTGGGAACGAAGGATGACCTTTCATGAACCGACCCAGTGGAAACTCAAACCCTATGGGAAACAACTTGTTAGGGCATCCTTTCATTCCCCCCAAGTGTGAACAAGTGTAAAGTATTGGGTATGTGTTATATACTTTGCATGAGTAGTAGTTTCTGAGCGTCGGCGCCGAGCGTGCATGGGGGTGCAGTGGGGCGGAGCCCCCCCCCCCAGGGGTTCGGGCGCATCTCCCCCGATTTTTTTTTTTTCAGGCTGATATATTTCTGCTGGGATGACATATTTACAGGACGACATATTTTCGAGACAACATATTACCGGGACAACATATTTCCGGGACCACATGATTATAGGTGGTTTTTTTGGCACATGGTTTTTTTCCAATGGTTTTCTATTTACGGTTAAGGAATTAGGGTTTTGAACTAATCCAGGTCATTGGGTTAGGGTTTTGGATGCCTTTGGCTCCTATATGTATATTGTATTGTAAACAATGTAAAACAATGTATGAATATAATATATGTTGGTTTTCCCGGTTTGGGTTTCCAGGTGAAAAATCTCTATGTAATGTTTGTAT
>JZKD02S1755771.1:567410-577986 GCA_000966675.3 Picea glauca
GCTCCTATATGTATATTGTATTGTAAACAATGTAAAACAATGTATGAATATAATATATGCTGGTTTTCCCAGTTTGGGTTTCCAGGTGAAAAATCTTTGTGTAATGTTTGCATTTGCAATTGTATCTTTTCTGTTCTTTTTTGAATATCAGTTTGCAGTAGATAATGTACAAGGTTAGAATTTACAGAAAGGCATGCTACATAAGGTCCAAGATCACATCAAAAGTAAAGATAATTACATGCACATATTCAAATGTTTTGAGAATAAGAGTGACACATACCATGATACCTAGACTCATTACCTCATGGAGAAAGACAAATTGTTGTTGAAGGACCAGGCTGATGGGATTGATGTTGTTGTTGCTGACAAGGTGGAGGTGTTGAAGAAGAAATATGCACCCTCCATGGCCAGGCTCAAGTTAATATGGCTCTCAAATCTCCATGTCTAGGACCTGTGGGCCTCGAGGCACAATCTCCTTAGTTATCCCTAGGCTAGGGGATAACATTTGGCTCCAACTCGAGGACATGTACTCATCGTAGAGCATATGAGAACCTCAACATCTCTGGCATGACTTGTGATCTGCTTGATCTAAAAAAAAATCATTAGTAATCATTTTGGGAGGTGATATCACCCCTGGATCATATATGGTACAAAAAATGAAAATAAGCAAGAATATATA
The DNA here is from genome assembly GCA_000966675.3 of Picea glauca. Lineage (NCBI taxonomy): Eukaryota > Viridiplantae > Streptophyta > Pinopsida > Pinales > Pinaceae > Picea > Picea glauca. The sequence goes on from JZKD02S1755771.1 coordinate 568,090, forward strand.
CAAATGGAAATACAACTACTCTATCATGAAATGAAAATAGTATATACAATGAATGCAAATGCCTACCTACTTACCTCTACTTACCTGTTGTCTGAATGTTAGTTGTAGTCAAATAGCCAGTGAAACCATCCTAGAAATGTCTCACAATACTTGACTTTGTGCTTCATCATAAACCAAAACAACGATAAATTAAGAACAAAAATAGCATGAGTTAGAAAAAGTATTGTTTCGTTGGAAATCGCAAGGTCTAGAACAAGGCGGGTGGGAGGGAAAAGTGGTGCCAAGTCATACTTTCAGGAGGGTACTCAATCCATATCAGAAAGGGATTTTGATAAGTCAAAGGTTCGAAATACTAACTCGAAGAGTTTCAATGTTGGATACCTCAAATGCCTTCAAAATCTGAGGCCTGGGAAGGGACTAGAAAGAACCCTGAGGATGACTAAAAATTTATTAAGGGGAAGCTGGAAGATTGTGATAGTAAGCCTCTTTTTAAGGTACTCAACCTTGACCTAAAGTAGAAAAGGAGGTTTTTTCCTAAAGAATACTTGGGATAAGGGACATGTTTCCAAACCATACCTTTAGTGACATAGTGACGTGAAGTAATCAAAGGGAAGTGGAAAATATTATCATAAGTATCATGCTTCAGTAAAGAAACTTCCTCAATCTTATCAAGATATGAGTACAATGATGGTTGATAAATTTCTTCATAGAATAAATCCAAGTCCTCAAAGGAAAACTCATCAAAGTCCTTAAGGTATGGCTTAAAATTATTAGGAAAGCATAGCATCAGGTCATCCTTGGGTGTCTAAAAAAAATTGTAATCATGTCATGCCCTTGTTGCAAATTGTCAAATTTATTAGTAACTTCATGTGATAATGGTAAAGGCAAATTTTGGAAATGAACCACAATGTCGTAAATGGGATCCCCATCATATCCAGTCACATCCCAATTACGCTTCCTGACATGTATGAACTCTTCGATAATATCAAAAAAATCATCATCTTCATTATAGCATGAAAGGGTAAAAACATCCAACACTTCTTCACTTTAAACATCATAAGATATAGAATCATTAAAAATTTGGAAAGGGAAACAACTCACCTTGCTTACTTATTCTTCTCCAAGAGCTTCAAGTAGTTGGACAAATTCATCAAATGGAAGACTTGCTTCTACATCTTCAATTGTACAAGAAGGAGGATCTACCTTGCACGAGGATTCCATTTCTCCTTCTCCAAGCTCTCGCTCTTTAACCACATATTCGTTATCTTCAGTAGAAGAATGAGTAAATTCTTTCACTTAATCATGGGGTTGTAAAACCTCATTAAGATCACTCTCCTAAACCTATTGTTGGTTGATGACTTGTTCCCTTATTTCAAAGATATCATGGGAAAGTAATCTCTCTAGACTAAGGGTATCTTTGGGGTCATCAACTTTGGTTCCTAGAGAGAAAATGTGTTTTCTCTTGAAAAAAGAGATATTCTCCTCGATTTGCATGACCATGTAATAGGCATGATCAATTATTTTTGGCCCCTTTTTATTGAGGAGGAACCCTAAATGCAATAAGAGTGTACTGGTATAGAGATAAACGAGATACTTGTCTCCAGGATGATGGCTTCTAGGAATCTAATATACCAAGTTCTCGAACTTATCCTGGAATTCCCTCACAATATCATTCTCAGTTTGTTTTCTATAGTCAAGCATTTTCAGTAATGTCTGGATATTTTCCAATTTAATATCCCATATTTTGAGAAAGGTTTCTTCTAACTGGTCCATTGACGTGATGCTAGTATCAGGGAGATTGTCATACCATTTGGTATCATTTCCATGAAGAGTGGTAGAGAAATGTTTCATTGCCAAATCTTCAGCATAATCACTGATAGGATGGAGTTTAAAGAAATCCCAAAAATGACTCATGTGATAGTCGACTCTCTCCCCATCAGTACAAAGGAATCTAGGGATCCATTTCTCATATTTTGCAGGAATTTGTCAAGGGTATCTAAGGATTTTACTCATGTCTAAAGGTTTGAAGTTTCACGGGTCCAATTGAGAAGTCATGGTTTGTTTTGTCATTAGTGGAGTCGCTAGATAATTTTTTTCAAATTATCAAAGGGATGAGGGGATCACCCTCAGTGGAATCGCGAGGCAAGCTTTGAAAAGTAAAGGATTTTGAGTAAAGGCTTACCGAGAAGTGTATTCTTTGAGGAGAATTGAATCAGTGATTCTCGACAATGACACCAAAATGTTATCGCATAATTTGTACTTATTCCAAAGGAAAAGGTTACGAGAAGGAATATTGGTGTAACGAGAGGTTATCCTATCACTGTCACCTCAACATGATACTTATTTCTATTTAGGGTTGATGGCCTAGGGGAGACATCCCCGGTGACCTGGGGGTTTGAGAGGTCAAAGGTTAAAGTGTCTATGAAAATATACCCTCTCACAAGTCACACTGATCAGAAATTCCTAGGGTTTTAACCAATGAAGTAATGAAGTGCTTAGATGTACCTACCCAGAAAAAAAAGAAAAAATAAAAGATATCATTTGCAAGCACAACTTGCCATTAGTAATTCATAAAACCATGGACTTTATCAATAAAATAAAATAGGTTATATATGATGAATAAAATAGAATTTTATAACAAAAATGTTTATAAGATAATAGATTCACAATGCATTCCTTGGAAGAGATTCAAAATGACCCAAAATAATCACTCATTAATACCAAAGTACTAACATTTGTCAAAAGAAAATTAGGCAGTGTATAAATCAACTTTCCAATTGATTTTAGGTGCTTTTAATGTTGCAATAGATGGTTGTAGCTTACGTTTGTAACATTGGAAAGTAGGTTAGTAGATTAGTCTATTCTAGCATTAGTAAGAGTTAGTAGAGAGATTAAGGTAAATGTTTTGAGAGTATTTTTTATCAATCACTCAAGTACAAGGCTTAGATCATTGCTTTTAGAGTAAATGGAGTCTCTTTTAGCAGCAGAAATCTTGAAGTAATACATTGGTAATAACAAAAGATAGAGACAATAAGGTTAATGATTGAAGTCTTGGTAGCCCAAGGATTCAATGACTAGACCTTAGGGGGAAAATGGCCACTAGGAAGTAGCTAACCCTAGGACCTAGCGGTTTTACTCCTTCTTTATCTCAAAGATGAAAAAGATGACAGCTGGATGAAGAAAAGGTGCTATGCTAGGGTATTGTAATGGCAAGGCCTCTAGCAAAAATCTTCAAGAAAATCGGTTTTCTAGCATAATATAGTAAGTGAAAGTTATGAAGGAAAGAACAATATAATGTTCTTTATCCTCCTAGGGTTTTAAGCTAGAAATTTCATAATATTAGAATAAATTCAAGATAAATACAACCATAGCCATTCAGTGAAGAATAATTGTAGAAAAGTTACTTACATTCACGAAGAATCATCTAGCAATAGGCCTAGTTAAAGACTTCTACCAAGAAAAATGCTAAAACACACCAAAAATAGCCTCCTTCAATAAGTGCACACTAAATTCATCCAGGAAACCCTAATTAGGGCACAAATTTTAGACCTCACTTAAGTGTGAGTGAAGGATGGTGACATAATTCAAGGGAAAATCCCTTACTTATATAGTCCCAATGACCAAAATTAGATCAAAAAGGCCGACATGGCCAGTTTACATGTAATATTTAGTTTTTACATTAAATGATAAATTAAAACCCTAAATCAAGAAGAAAAGATGATGTCATGACCATTTAGGGTCACATTAAGCCTCTCTAGTGAAACATTGGCCTCCAAGAGAAAAACGTTAGGCCTCCCAAGGCCTCTGGATCAAGCCACACGTGCCACTTGGAACACAACTACCTCCAAATTGTCCATAAAATGTTGGGTGACATCAAGGGTCATAGATGTGATGTCATGGGCCTTCCAAGGCCTACATAATACTAGTAAGAAAATACCCCCCTAGGTCTAGGCCTGCCATGATGTCTCTTGTGGAATGCCCTCCTCTTTCTCTGTTAAAAACCTTTGATGTGTCTTTGCCCCCAGCTCAGGTCTCAACATCCATCTAGTGGGATTTTATCCCTATGGAGCTCTGAACTAATCATCTTACCACATGTACCTTTCCGTCGGGCGTGGCCCTAAAAAGACAATAAGTACGCCCTCCATGGGCTCATAAGTCACATGGATCATAGCAATGCCAATCACATCTAATAATCAAGTTATCTAAATATGTGCATAAAACCCCCCTTACCCAGACAATTTCTAAAAGACGTTATGTTATTCTACAAGTGAGGTTTGGTGAGGACGTTAGGAGGTCCTATTGGGATAATTCTCATTGGACGTGGGTTGTTTATAGGTGAACACAAATCCATGCCATGCAAGTGGATAAGGTGGTGAGGGATGTTTGAGCAATGGGTGCAGTGATGAAAGGGGAATGTATGGATTACCTGTGGGTGCCTTTGAAGAGGGTGAGTTGAACCTTGTCATGGATGCAAATGTTTCCAAGTCCATTCAATTCCTTTCATATTTTTATCTTATTTTTTTTTATTTCAAGAGACTAGTTAGGGAACATTACCCGACATGGTGACCAGTGGTGACAATGCTAACCACAAGCATTTCACGGAGATGAGAAGGTTGGCTCTTGATGATACCCCCTTTCTCTTGGCTATGCCACCAAGAGCCACTACCCTAGTGTGGTAACCAGCTAAATTGTAGTGTCATACCGCTACATGCCCATGGACCTAATAGGTTGGCTCGGGATGAGACCCCCTATCCTCCAACTAGGTATTCATTTTCTTATTTTATGGGTCCCTTTATTTCTTGCTGAGAATTCTTTTATTTCTTTCTGGAGGATCCCTGGAAGAAGTATATGAAGGTTTTGTTATTTTGTATTTTATATTTTTCCAGCTACTTTTACCCTCTGGGCCTTTCTCCCCTTCTTCCCACAAGGTAAGGTACAAGCCTTTGATATATTGGAAAACCTAGTGCCTGAACCAATGTATGGGATGGATGAGAGGGAAAAAGTTAAAAAGTGGTAAGTATGTGGGGAACGAACAATGACCTTTCATGAACCCACCCAGTGGAAAATTAAACCCTATGGGAACCAACTTGCTAGGGCATCTTGTCATTCTCCCTAGGTGTGGACAAGTGGAAAGGAATAAGTTCCAAACACATGTTAGAAGTAAAAATAATTAAATTCACTTATTCAAATATTTTGAGAATCAAAGTGACATGTACCATGATACCCGGACTCATTACCTCATGGAGAAAGACTCACTGCTGCTGAAGGACCAGACCAATGGGATGGATGTTGTTGTTGTTGACAAGGTGGAGGTGTTGAAGAAGAAAGATGGGCCCTCTAGGGCTAGGCTCAAGTCAATATGGCTCTTGGTACTCCATGTCTAGAACCTGTAGGCCTCGAGGTATAATATCCTTATTTATCCCTAGCCTAGGGGATAACAAGTCCTACCATGAGGAATCAAACAAGGGAAAGGAAATGTAATTTGAGGATGAATATTCCCGTCCAAAAGTGTCTTAGGCATGGGAACCTAGTAAATGAATCCCTCAAGTTGCTACGACACCAAGGTATGTAGTTAGTTCCACATGAGTAGGAGAACACGTTGAATATATGAGGGATGACGCTCTCATTGGGAAATTTTTAGGGCTATGGCCCTCAAAAGTAGATCTAATCAAATGTATCTATATGTGGTGGAAATTCAAAGGTAATTTTGATATCCAATTAGGCTCTAAGGGTTTCTTCACTGCGATCCTTGAAAATATGGAAGATAAGGACTAGATCTTTGAGGATGAGCCCTATTTTTTTTAACTCGGATGGACATTATTTAAGATATTGTACTGAATGATTCATCCTAGAAAAATAATATTTCACCTATGATCCTATTTGGATCAGAACCCAATCAATCCCACAATAATTCTAGCTACGATAGATACTAGTTGAGATAGGAAAAACTCTAGGAATATTTGTCAAGTTAGTTTAAGCAACATGTCAGTGTCGCTACACTTCCCATGATCAAATATGTGTTTATATGAACATATACAATAACCTACTAGTATTTATATTCCTATACTATGAGGATGAGGAATGGATTCAAACCATAGACTACAAGCACATATCCTTTAGATGGAGGAAGTGTCACGAGCATGGCTATTGATTTAGAGATTGTCCTCTCAATGAACCTCCAAGTTCTATGGTTGTATCATCTAAAATAATTAAATATGGTTTCACCCGGGTCTAAGGGAAATGATGTAAAAACCATAAAAATAAAAGCTCTATACTTTCCAAGACTCTATCAACTATAAATTCTTTTTATATCCTGAACCATGTCCAAGTTTCTCTTGATCGAGTAAAGGTTTCTCATAAATATAGTCAAGAGAATACTCATGGAAAATAAAAGGTGAACCTAGAGCCAAAGTTGGAGTAGATAGTCCATAACTTGAATGCATATCCCATGGGGGAAGATCAAGTCATAGAAGAAGGAGGCGAAATGGAGATAGAACTAGATGAGAATGAACTAGTAGATATTGATCTAGTGCATCTTGAAGAATCTTATCACAAGTAATAAATGTTATAACTTCCCCTGGAGTATCTTCAAAAGGTCCAAAAATTATACCTCAACTCCACTTCCAACACCACTTCCATATCTAGCATGAGGTTTGGAATCCATTCAGATCCACACAAAGAGCCTCATAAATCGTTCAAAAAAGAGAAAAGAATAGGTAGAAGGATTTGTATCTATGAACGAAAAAAATGAAAACATATATCTATAACATTAACAAAGAGATACAATGAACAATAAAAGAGATACAATAAAACTTGACTTCTATTAAATAAAAAATATGCTCAAACTGTAAAAATGAAGAATGAAAAAAGATTGCTAGAATGGTGGAAACGTATCTCTAAGAAGAGATGTGACATATATGCTCATTCAAAATAATATGAGTACAATGAGGTCCCAAAGTCCTATTTCCATCGAACATTAATGAAAAAACCCTAGACATCCAAAAGTCTAACCCTAGAAGATGAAGTGCCAAAAGTCATGTGGGCCATGTTGGGGTAAGTTGGTACATCAACTTCACGGTGTCGTAACGCTTGCATACGATCTCTGTTTTAGGTGGACGATATCTCATTGGAAAGTTTTACTTGAGGAATACAAATTATTTCATCACATTGTGACTATGTATATAGTGTCACTGTGGTGGGCCCAAAGAACATTGTTTAGGGCCTCAAAATGGCCCCATACGTTTTGGACATGAAGAGCTAGAAAAAATTACTAAGATAAATAAAAATTAACTATCGAGATGAAAGTTGTATGTGAGCCAGCTGGAAGAGGTGGGTGACAACCAATATCCACCTAGATCATATAAATCCCACCCAATATCTAATTCAAGAATTGGGTAGTTATATGGTTAATTTAGGACAGATCTAGTTTCTCACTAAGAGATTCTTCCCCATTTCCCCTCCATCTTCTTCATGAATATAATCTCTTCGAACATAAGGGGCCTTAACAAAAGGAGTAAACGTAGACTCCTTATAAATCGTATAATGGAAGAGAGTTGAGATATCTTACTTTTGTAGGAAACCAAATGTGCATATGTGGATGGAAAATCCATACTCGCATGGTGTTGATGGTAAGGTGATTATGTTAATATTGAATCCAAAGGATCAATAGGGGGATTTCGATTGTTTGGAACCCTAAAAATATGATTCTTAATCTTTTATTTACCTCTAAATGGACCATATCAGCTCGTTACAGATCCATTGGTTCTAATAATCAAGGGTACATCACCAATGTATATGGAGCACCTACGTCTTTGGAGAAACCCAATTTTCTAAAGAACTTGAAATATGTGAAGGACATCATCCAAAATAATATATGTATCCTTGGAGGAGACTTTAACATTATCCTCTCCCTTGCATAAAATAGGGGTGATGTTCCCAGATTAGACAAAAACAACTTGGACTTTAAGGATCATCGAGGCTTCCTAAATAGTAGATATTGGAAACATTAATGGTGATTTCACATCTTGCAATAGGCACTCGAGATCCCAAAAAGTTTGTTTTCATCTAAATCGATTCTTAGTCTCAAAAAACCTGATGTTGGAAGGCCATTGTATGGAGTCTAACATTCTCACTGTGACCCGCTCGCACCACTAGTACATACAACTATGAATAGACATCTCAAGCACTCCTAGGTGCAATCCTTTCAGGTTTGAAATATTCTAGTTAACTCATCCAAAGTTTTAAGAGAGTGTCCAATATTGGTGGGAATATGTAGTTATTCCTCATGGCACATTGATTTATAGATCCGAGTAGAAGTTGAATAACTTCAAATTGAATCCCAAAGAATAGAACAAGCACACTTTTGACAATATTTTTTAATCCCAGTGATCCTCGGAGTAGTGGATGAAGAATATTCAACATGAGATCCTCTTACAAGGAAGCTCATACTAGTTAAAAGAGGAAGAGGAACAAGTCAAATAGAAGCTCGAAGAAAGACATCCCCAAGAGGAAACCCTCTGGTGTCAAAAATTAAGGGTACACTATCTCAAAGAAGTGGAAAAAACTAACAATTTCTCCATGGAAATTGAACGAGGTTAGAATATCACAGAACATGAAAAAATAAATGAGGATTTGATTAATTACTATAATTTTATTCTCACATAACCTTTCCAAGATAGGTTCACATCCATTGAAAAAATAACCAGAAATATCCTAGCTCTAGTAACAATAGACTAGAATGCTACTTTCTTACATGGTCCTTAACCCTGGAGGAAGTCAATATATCTATCAAGAAGATTCACATTGGTAAATCCCCTCTACCGGATGTCTTCACCACAAAATGTTTTTATCATTTTTTTTCACCTAGTCAAAGAGGAGGTTTGGCATATGATTGAGGACTCTCATGGCTTTGGATATTTTCTCCCTACTCTCAATGCCATTTTTGTCACTTTAATCCCCAAGGAGGAGGAAGCTTCGAATCACAAGTATTTTTTCCCAATTGCACTTTGTAATTTCATCTACAAAATCATCACTAAGGTAATTTATCTTAGAACCAAGACCCTTCTCTCTTTTATTATCTCACATAAATAGTCAATCTATGTGGACGGACGTTAAGTCATGGATAGCGTTATTCTAGACCATAATATTATCTACTCCTTGAAATCCTATGGCTCCCCTAGGATGCCCATTAAGTTAGACCTCTCTAAATCCTTTAATAAACTAAGTTGGAAGTACATGAGATCCCTCCTTCTCTCCTTTGTATTTAGTGAAATTTGGTCCAATTGGATCATGAAGCTTACCTCCTTGGCTTTCTTCTCAATCCTGGTCAATGGTGTTCCCTACAATCCCTTATTTACCTTTCATGGTATTCGACATGGAAACCCCCTCTCCCCCTTCCTTTTTTTCATCATGGCAGAGGGTCTTAGTTGATATATTCAAGCAACCATCAATGATGTCTCATTTAAATGCCTTTCCATGCATGGTTTGCAGCCTCCCATCTTGCAAAGCCAATTCATTAATGATACCATGATCATGGGGGTTCCCACGGTTCGAGAAGCTTACTATATCCTATCGAGCCTTAATGATTTTAGGGAGGCCTCTCTGTTATAACCCTAAATTGCACCACGCATGCTTACCTGGCATCATGCCAACTCATATCCCTTCATTGCCAAAGCATTTGCTGAGAAACCTCTTTGAAAATACTTTTGAGTTAAGACACATGCACCCTAACCCACTACTGCACGCATTGGAACGCTGGCAGGCCTACTACTGCACGCGTTGGAACGCTGGCAGGCCTACTACAACCCATGTTTACCTAATAAAGCACAAAAACAGGAAAGTTTCCAACGAGACAAAAAGCTATGGGTCAGTTAACTGAAACTCCCAGCCATGCATGGC
>JZKD02S1755771.1:578036-598951 GCA_000966675.3 Picea glauca
GTAGGGGTACTATCTGGAGGAGGAAAAATATAGAAAAGAAACTTTGCCCATTTGCCAAATCCGTTTTTCCCAACCCTTTAGCCTTTCCTCAAGGCTAAGGATAATTAACGCAAAGCAGTTGGAGGAAAAAGAAGAGGAGGATCCCAGGATCAGGATCAAGGAGCAGTGGCTGGTCTCAACTTTGATTGTAAGTTGATTCATTTTTGAAAATAATAAAAGAATACTTTTCCTGTCCCAATGCATGAGATATTTATGATTTGTGCCATTTATGCTTAATTTCTAACCCTCGAGTAGAAAAATAGCATGCATGTGTAGTGTTTTGTCTTGATTGCAGGTTAACTTTGGAAGGAGCAGCGCAAGTAAGCAGGCAAAGCGCAACAGAGGATCTACACCAAACATCAGTAAAAAGGTTAGTAGTTCCTTTCCATGCATATGTCTTGAAAGAGGGGTTTAAGTTTTGGGGTGGTAGGTTAAAAGGTCATTTCTTTGAGGTCAAAATATGCATGAAAATCTGACCCTAGTTTGCTAGTTCGTAGGGTATTATTTCCCAACAACAGAATTGGCGACTCCACTGGGGATCTTACTCTTTAGGGTTTCCAGATTTAGTTGAGATTTTTGGGTAGTTTAAGGGATTAGATTTTCTGTTTCTTTGTTTTTATCTTTTTTGTTAGGTTAGAGCTAGCAGGGAACCTGGTTCTTTATACCAGTTTTTCCTTGACTATTGCTTGACGATAATTATCGGGACACACAGAGGTACATGCGGCCTGCAGAAGGCCTTCACGTGTGTAACCCGCGGCCTAAACTTCTACAACACGCGTGTGAATGCTTTCTATAGAGGTTTCAGTAGCGTGTAGGAATCATAGAGCTTAAGAGGCATTCCCCTCTTCCCTGTCATAATTATACATTCTCAGGGTGATTTCTAGATCTTGTCTGAGTCTTGCTGGTTCACAGTCTTGTCTCAGTCTACTTTATTGCGTTTGTTATTTCTTGCAACTATTTTTCTTTTTTGTTAAAGAAGAAGCATCCAAGCCTTTAAGAGACACTGGTTGTCAATTCCAGAGGCCTCTTCTAGGTTTGGGCTGCCTATGTTTGGTTTTGTCTTAGATTTTATACATACACGTGGCATGTGCAAGTGCAGCCCGCGGGTACCAGCGCTCTGTTAGAGCTCAGCACGCGTTTGCACGCATGTTGTTTCAGTGACAGTATCGGGCTTGACTGGGAGCTTTTCAATCAGGGTGGGGGAAGTCATCCCTTCCTGCGGTGAAAAGTGTTCCTCTCAGGGGTTTGAGTCTAGGGTTGCACAGTCAGTAGGTTAGGGCCACTTACCCTTAGCCTACTTTTTCTTATAGAAAAAATAAAAAATAAAAAATAAATGTTTTATGGTTTTTAGACAAGCGTAAGAATCATTGTTTTCCTAATTTCCATTGAGTGTCTTTACTTTGATTCTTTGCGATCCGCGCTTTAAGCCATAATGTTTTCTTGTTTTCTTGGTTTTGTGCTTGTCAGCATTTTTCCTTTGTTGTTTCATTTAGCACTTAAATATATAAAAAAAATCTTTTCATTTTCCTTTTTGCTTGAAAATTGTGTTTCTGCATCAATAGCTAGGAAGAAGTCTTTTTGTTCATAAGTTTTTGCAGTGCATTTAGAGCATAAGTAGCTCGCAGATTGAGTGAAATTCTTTTATGGTTGCTGCATGAAATCTTAGAAACATTGAAAAGAAAACAAAGTCTTTCTTTGTGAAAAGTTGTTATTTTTTGCATTTTTGTAAAAGTTTTTGTTTCCAGTGTTTTCTCATTCATTTTTTCTTTGAGTCTTTACACATCATCAGTTTCACCTTCATATCCTGTGATGTAAAAAAACCTACGAAAGCAACGCTAATTTAAAATCTATTAGACTTTTGTTTGTAGGGTTCATACATTAGTTCAGGACTAGGGCCTTGGATTAGGTTGGAGAGGAAACTCTCCAAGGCCACTCAAACTCAAACATTGGAGTCTGTGATAGGGAGTGTCGAAGTCCAGTTATGTGGAAGTTATCTGGGACCCCCCTCTAACACAGGGGCTAAACACAAGGTCGTGTAAGGAAAGGTAGCGGAGATAACCCCTCCAAAGCTGGACCAAGCATAGTGGAGAACACATATCGAGGATTTGTTGAGGGATTTCGTCGTTTGCATTTTCCACGGGGCTTTGTGGCTCTCGAATCCATTTGAGGTCCTCAGTTGTCTTCCGGAACATTTTCTCTCGATACCCTTGACAGGTTTCAGGCTTCATACCCTGCTCATTGTGGTCTACCTGACTATCGACTGTACCCGCCTGGTGACTGTTCGCGTGCTGGCAAACTAGTTGCCAATATTTTTAGGGACATACACAGGTGACGGCGGGGGTATACCACGGTACCTAGGGCAGACATCGGGCCACGATTTGTAGAATATACCCAGAGGGTGCTTCTGTATTTGAGTTGCACTTGCAATGGTAAGTTGCTATAGTGTTGGTTGTTGTAACTGTTCTTCTAACTAGTTTAGTGTTTGCTTGATTTATCTCTTAGGGGATTATTTTTTTAGTGTGTGTTATTGTTTGCACGTGTAGAATACCTTAACGTGTCTTGGATCTTCTCACATAGTGGAGGATCCAGAGCTCCGCCAGTCATGAAGGCTTCAGGGCCTGCCACCGGTTATACTGGAGCCACCCCCGCCACCATTGAGGAGGAAGCTAGACCAACGAGGGTATTTCGAAGCAACCGGGTTACAAACCATTGAGCCCGAACAACTCCCAGAGGAATCAACCACCAATCTTGGCTAGGTTGAAACCCCAAACACTGATACTTGGCCATCGGTCAGTGTACCAATCCTATTTTATGAACGCCTGTCAGTGCTTCATATAGCTATGGCAACAATTGCTATTACTTCCTCTGGGAATTCTTCTATTCCCATCACCATTGTCACCACAGGAGAAGAATCTCCTAGCTTGTCATCATCGGTCCGAGCCACTACAGTCTTGGCTACAACTATGTCGCACAGTGGATCGTCCCCATCTATCGTGGTGGCCACACCTCCCTTCACACCTAGTGCGATAGGCCTTCTGTTCTCATACGGTATGCCTAGTTCGGGCACAAGTCCTGCACTCACTTACTCCACTTTACAGACTTTGGGTCTGGGGGCAGGGAGCTCTAACGCTCCTCTGTAAGGTCAACTTGGGGGCATTCTCGTCCCTTTCAATGCTTTTCCTTACGCTAGAGGTCATATCTCTCCTTCGTCCCCTTCGCTTGGTGGTCTGCATCAGAAGTTCGCCGAGCAGCCTGCACACACAAGTTCATTTGGAGCCGGGAGTCAAGGAACACCTGCACAAACTCTGCCATTAGGTTCGTCACCGTTTGGTTGGAATGGGACATTTGGTAACAACACTTTCGTATCCACTGCTTTCCCATCTAGGGGAACTCCCATTTTTGGACAGTCTACTCCGACGTAGGGTACTATTCCTGCGCTGAGGGCACATATACCAGGACCTTGGAACTCAGGACAAGGATCCATTCCTTCCTATGGAATTTCATTCTAGGGTAATTCTTTCCACAGTCAATGGAACCCCGGACAGACTTCTATGCCTCTCCCAGCAGGACCGACATGGGGTAATCCTTCCCAAAGTCCTTCAAACATGATGAATGCCCAACATCCTATGTCCTTTATGGGGAATCAACCAATGATGTATCCCCAAATGAAAAATCCTTACGCTGGTCAGGTCCATGGTTTCTACCAGAATCTGGGCCAGCAGCCAAAGTTTTCCTGGCAACCTGGTGCCAGTCAAACTCCAGGACCCTTTTTCCCAGGCTATCAACAACAACCCAAACTACCATTCCTGGTGACGTTACACTTGCTAGATTTGACAAGGTTGTTAAATGATCCTATCTGTCATGATCTTTGTTGGCCTCCTATTCCAACGAAGTTGCCTTCAGACATTTCAAAGTTCGAGGACAAGCCTAACGAAGATCCGGGTGATCACGTGACTACTTTCCATCTTTGGTGTTCATCTAACTCATTGAAAGATGACTCAGTCCAGTTGCGATTGTTTCAATGCACTCTTATCGGGAGTGCCTCAAAATGGTACATCGAGCTTGATCGCTCAAGATATTCTTCTTTTGGCGAACTGGCGATGTCCTTCCTTAACCATTTCTAGTTACCTGTGAGATACGACGCAGGCACAAAATTGCTAGCCAATTTTGAACAGATGACAGTAGACCATATCTCTGATCATATCAGAGAGTGGAGACGCCAAAAGAGTCTAATCAAAGTACTAGTCCCACCAACATTCCTACTTTAGTGGTTCCTTAAGTATTTAGTCCCACAACTATCCAAAGACGTCGCAACTTCAAGATTTTTCTCCGAAGAAGATGCCATCATGAGGGCTTAACAGTTTGAGCTTATATATTCTCAGTCTGGTTTATTATACAACATCCTACCAGATGATCCATGATCAATACTAGATAAAACTAGATAGAGAGCTGGGACACATGCCAATGGTATTATTGGTTCAGCACAAACTAAGCCCACTAAGCAATTGACAAAGCAATTGCAATAGTTATCTATACAACACTCAATGGCCAGCCATACTACTGCTTTGGCTGCTTGTCCTACCCAAACGTTGGAAGTACACTCCGTGAAGATGACTAACCCAAAGGCCCCCCAGTAGCCTAAAGGGAAGAAAAAACCCACTGATAATGATGGCGAGGGCACCACGGAAAAATGAAAGGCGAGGTATCCATTCAACTTGTGTACAGAAGACCACCCGACCCATCTTTGCCCTCGACTTGCAGAGGCCCAAAATTTTGTCACACAACAACAACAAGCCGTGTTGACTAATACCTTTCAGCATGGACAAAATTTAACTCAAGCCTCTACAAGTGTCGAAGAGGGCATCCAGGAAATCTGCCCTCCTCCAAACAATTCCTCATCTGTAAACGTATATATGGTTAGGGGAGATGCTTTAATAACGACTAGAGCGCAAGACTATAGTAAACCAAGCACCTCTAAGAAGGGAAAAGAAGCTGAAATCCCATCTCTTCCTCTACAGATTGAGAAGACATTGGGAGAAACAATGACATGCATTCCAAAGGGTGCATTTAAGAAAGCTTATCATAACCCAAATACAAGGGCCACCCAGAATTACTCTATGGTGGAATATTTATCACAAACCCCTTGTGTTATGTCCGCTTTGGAGGTCCTCCAAAGTTGCCCTGCTCAGAGGAAAGTCTTGCTAACTTCTTTAGGCTCTACTGAGACTTGTAACCCGAGTACCATTGTGCTAGATAAAACTGACTTAAAACCTCGTCTGCCTTACCACATAGCATTTCAAATAGTAGTGGCTCATCCCACACAAACTTTTACACGCAATATCTTTCTCACGATGGTTGACGAGGGTGCCTCGACGTGCATTATGTCGTTAGCATGTTGGAAGGCCATTGACCAGCCCACTTTGTCTCCATCACTAACTCTCCTCACTGTGTTCGACGGTTGTTCTTTCCAACCACATGGCATCATTCCTTCTTTCCCTGTGCAGTTAGGAGGGAAGACAATGTGCGTTGAAGTAGAGGTAGTCAATGCTCCCCTCGACTATAACCACTTTTTAGGTCAGAGTTGGACTTATGCTATGCAAGCTGTGGTCGCTATCATTTTCTGAGTCTTGTTATTTCCACACAAAGGCCGAATAGTGACCATCGATTAGTTGTCCTTCTCTAGACCTGACCCAGCTTTGGGGGCATCCACAATTCCCATGATTGATAATCCTCAAGCTGGTGTCGTTAACATAGGAGTTGGTTTGTGCCCATCTTTGATGGGTACTTTCAATTACCCACCTCCTCATGATGATGTCAAGTTTATATCTACTCACCACAAGGCTAAGATTTTTCATGTTTTGTCGTTCCGCATGACTTACTTTCAGGATCCATAGATTCTTTCTTCCCCATCAGCCTTGATGGATGAGACGGGGCACTCTGGCATGTCAATGCCCTTGTCGTCCGCTGAAGTAGTGTACTCTTTAGTCCAGCAAGCTTCAGCCACTCCTGATCCGACTCCAACACAAGAGTTGGATCCACCTCCAGAGCCTATCTGGGCTCAGGGTTCTCTCACCAACACCGATTCGTTAGAATTGGTCTTGCCTTCGGATGAAGCAGTAATCAAAGCAATGACTAGTCTGGAAAAACCTTGGGAAGATCTTCATCACAGATCATATTTCCTCCCAGATTTACACCGAATCGAGGCAGGAGAATTCACTATCACCATTACGGGAGATCAGTCGTGTCCTATTAACCTCTTAGCTACATAGGAAATTTATGCTGAGGGAAATATGGCGACTATCGCTGCAACCATACCTATCAACATCTCCCGAAACCCTGGCGTCATAGAGAATGTCTTCGTCGGAGCGGATTGCTTCCCCGAAGAGATTCAGATTTACACAGATCTTTTCAAAGAATACCGTGACCTTTTTGCCTGGTCTTATGAGGAAATGCCAGGCATCGATCCGAAAATAGTTGAACATGAAATCACAACGTATCCTGATGCTAAGCCTATTCGACAAAAACTTCATCCAGTTAATCCTAGAAAAGCAACAGCCATCAAGAGTGAGGTTGAGAAATTTCTCAAGGCAGGGCTCATTTACCCTATTCATTTGAATCAATGGGTGTCAAACCCTGTGTCAGTCGATAAAAAACAAGGCACAATTCATGTATGTATCGATTTCCATGATTTGAACAAGGCATGTCCAAAAGATAATTATCCAACCCCATTCATCGACCAGATCATTGATGAATGTGCTGGTTGTGAATCCTTTTCGTTCATGGATGGTTTTTCGGGCTATAATCAAATTCAAATCAAACCTGAGGACCAACACAAAACGACATTCATTTGTCCGTGGGGTACATTCGCCTATCGTAAGATGCCTTTTGGCCTCAAGAATGTTGGAGCCACTTTCCAGCGGGCCATGTCTTTTGCGTTTCACGACCTCAAACATATAGTCGAGGCCTATCTAGATGATTTAGCATCACGCTCTCGCAAGTGAACGGATCATCCTATGCACCTCCGACTAATATTTGAACGTTGTCGCTACTTTAGGATTCGCTTGAATCCCAACAAGTGCATCTTTTGCGTCACATCAGGAAATTTGTTAGGTTTCATCGTATCAACAATAGGGATCATGGTCGATCCTCTTAAGGTGGAGGCAATAATCCAGTTGCCCCCCCCCACGCATAATCTTACAACTTCAAAGTCTTCAAGGCAAGGCGAACTTCTTATGACGCTTCATCGCCAACTATGCCGAAATCACCAAGGGCTTTATGTGTTTACTGAAGAAAGATGTTCCCTTTTTCTGGGAGGAAGCAGCTCAATTCTCTTTCGATGCATTAAAACACGCCCTCACTACCACACCTCTTCTACGGTCACCTAATTATAACAAAGACTTCTTATCATATCTGGTTGCTGCAGAGTCAACCATAGGCATGGTTTTAGTTCAGGAGGATGATTCGTTTTCTGAATACGTGATCTATTACCTGAGCCGAGGCTTCGTAGGACTGGAACTTAATTATTCCCATCTCAAAAAACTTGCGTTGGCARCAGTTCATGCTGTTCAACRGTTCCGTCACTATGTTATGTTTTGCAAGACCACCGTCGTTGCCGTCGTGAATCCATTCYAGTACATGTTGACACGACGAGTTATCGGCGGAAAAATCAGTAGATGGATGGTAATCCTCCAAGAATTTGACTTAGACTTTGTTTCAACCAAGTCCAAAAAGTCATTGGTCTTCGCAGAACTTATCTCAGAGCTTCCGGTTGAGTCAGGTGACATTGTGCCTGAGGAATCGCCTATCCAGGGGGATATTTTTTTGATTGAATCTTCAGACCCCTGGTATGGAGATATACTGATCTATCTCTAGACTTTGAAGTGCCCCACCTCTGCTTCTCGTGATGAGCGTCGGCGGATATGCCATCAGGATAAGAACTATCTCATACTCAATGATACGTTGTATCGGAGAGGTGTAGACTGTGTCTTTCATCTATGTCTCACTCATGAGGAGGCTGTCATAGTGCTCAACGATTGTCATACAAGATCTTGTGGTGGTCACTCATCTAGGTTGGCAACAACCCAAAATATTTTACGAGCATGCTACTTCTGTCCCACGGTTATCAAAGATTGTATTGAGTCGGTCAAGAAGTGTCATCTGTGCCAAATATTCTCTCGGAAGATGAGGGTGGATCCAGCTCCTATGTTTCCTGTCATCACAGTCAGTCCCTTCACTAAGTGGGGGATTGATTACACTACATGCAACCCCCCATCAGCTAGGGGGCACCGCTATATCATCATAGATGTCGCCTACTTCACTAAGTGGATCAAAGCTATGCCAACGTTTAAGGATGATGGAGAGACAACAACTCTCTTCTTATTTAACCAAATTATAGCACGGTTCAAAATCCCGAGAGAGATTGTCACTGATCATGGCTGTCACTTTCAGAACCAAATGATGTCTGAATTAACATCAAATCTTGGGTTACGACAAGAACATTCCTCACCTTACTATCCCCAAGCTAATGGGCAGGTGGAAGTTGTAAACAAAACTCTTAAGACGATTCTACAGTGAACTATCAACTCAGCCAAGTCAAATTGGTATTTGATGTTATACTCGACATTATGGGCTTACCGAACCTCAGTTAAGACCGCAACCGGTTTCTCACCTTTCCAACTCGTTTATGGGCTGGAGGCAGTCTTTCCCATTGAATGTCAAATTCCATCTCTGAAATTGGCAGTACAGTTACTGCCAGACACTTCTCCACTTGAAGAATGGTTAGTACACCTTGAGCAACTTGATGAACAGCGTCGCGACGCGGCTCTAGCTAACGAGGCTCATAAACATAAGTTCAAGTGTCAATATGATAGGTCCGTTCATCCTTGGGTTTTTTCTAAGGGTGACCTTGTCCTGGTCTATGACCAAGATAAGGACCCCTTGGGGGCAGGAAAGTTTAAACCCATGTGGTTCACACCCTTCATTATTAAGGAGGTTTTAAAAAAGAGCGCTTATCATTTGGTCAATTTTGAAGGGAATTCTTTGGCGGAGCCTAGAAATGGGCTCTACCTCAAGAAGTATTACTCATAGAATGGTCACTATGGGTAACTTTTTGTAACATATGTATAGTATTTGTACTATTACTTTTTTACATTTCTTTTAAAATGTGTTATGGACATGTCATTGATGTTATCTTTCGTCAATATGGCAGATGTCAAGTGAGTCCAAGGTGTTCGTTGGGTATGTGGACGGTGCTAGTCAACACATGCGGAGGCTTGCCTCCGCAGCTTGGGTAATCTTTACACCATAGGTTCAGTTGTTATCTCCCGGAGGTATATGCTTAGGTGACACCACGAATAATGTTGCCAAGTATAGTGCAGTTATTGAGTTTCTTCGTGACGCTTTGTCATTTGGTATCTCTCATCTCTGGGTCTATCTAGATGCTCAACTGGTTGTGTCGCAGCTAAATAGAATATATCGGGTTCATGACCTGACTTTACACCGACAATTCCTTAGGGTACGTCTCTTGGAACRCAACTTTGATTATATCACATATTTTCATGTTCCTAGGAGTTTAAATCAAATCACAGATACTCTAGCTAATCACATTTTAGATTGGCATCTTGCTCACAAATAAAAATATCATGAACATAAACATGTAAATACATTTTTGTACACATAATCCATAAGACACAAAAAAGAGATAAAAACCATATATAAACATCATAAAATCCCCAGTGGAGTTGCCAATTCTGTTGTTGGGAAATAATACCCTATGAACTAGCAAACTAGGGTCAGATTTGCATGCAGATTTTGACCTCAAAGAAATGACCTTTTAACCTACCACCCCAAAACTTAAACCCCTCTTTCAAGAGACATGCATGGAAAGGAACTACTAACCTTTTTACTGATGTTTGGTGTAGATCCTTCGTTGCGCTTTGCCCACTTACTTGCATTGCTCCTTCCAAAGTTAACCTGCAATCAAGACAAAACACTACTCATGCATGCTATTTTTCTACTTGAGGGTTAGAAATTAAGCATAAATGGCACAAATCATAAATAACTCATGCATTGGGACAGGAAAAGTATTATTTTATTATTTTAAAAAATGAATCAACTTACAGTCAAAGTCAAGACCGGCCACCGCTCCTTGATCCTAATCTTGGGCTCCTCCTCTTCTTTGTCCTCCAACTACTTTGCGTTAATTCTCCTTAGGCTTGAGGAAAGGCTAAAGGGTTGGGACAAATGGATTCAACAAATGGGCATAGTTTCTTTGCTATATTTTTCCTCCTCCAAATAGTACCCCTACCCCTTCTTTTATAGGCTAGAAGGAGCTAGGGTTTTGGACGAACTCTCGACCATGCATGGCCAGGATTTTCAGTTAACTGACCCATAGATTTTTGTCTCGTCGGAAACTTTTCTGTTTTTGTGCTTTGTTAGGTAAATGTGGGTTGTAGTAGGCCTGTCAGCGTTCCAACGCGTGCAGTAGTAGGCCTGCCAGTGTTCCAATGTGTGTAGTAGTGGGTTAGGGCACATGTGTCTTAACTCAAAAGGATTTTCAAAGAGGTTTCTCAGCAAATGCTTTGGAAATGAAGGGATATGAGTTGGCCTGATGCCAGGTAAGTATGTGTGGTGCAATTTAGGGTTATAACACTCTCCCACTTCATCAAATATTGAAAAATCCCATATTTTCCTTTTTAATACTCCTATAGCCGTTCAATCCCATATCACTCATATTCTTGGCTTCCACTACAACTCCCTTTTCTCCAAATACCTTATCATTTTTCTCATTGACAATTCTCTCAAGAAATATTCTTGGGAATTCCTTCTTGATTCCATTTAAAAATGGATTAGCTCTTGGACCTTTCTCACCCTTAACCCTACTGGCCTCCTTGTTCTCTTAAATTTTATCCTACAAGCCATCACCATTTATGTCTTCTTATCTCTAGAAACTCTCAAATGAGTGCCTGGATATATAAAGAATATTAGATGATGGTTCCTATGGAAAGAAACTAAGGAAGCATGTAAATAGGATTTGGTCAACTAGGAAGTTCTATGTAAACATAAACATGAAGGAGGCCCTAGGCTTAGATATCCCTTACTAAGTAATCAAATATTAGGGGTAAAAATATGGTGGGGATGGCTCAAAAATCTTGAAGATCTATGGGCCTAGATCTGTAGGAAAAAATATACCCCAAGTGGTGGTCGAGAATCAACTTATCATATGGAAAGAGCACTTAGAGGGTTTTCTAATTTGGAACACTACATGGAAAAACCCTTCCACTATCCAAAATCACTCCTTCTAGGAAATATGAGGAGGCCACGAGGCCCTATTTCGATCGAACTCTTGGAAGAAATTGTCTCCCCTCAATCAATGTGAACACTTGGAGGAAATTTAGGAACAAATAAATCCATATATATTTAGAACTGTTGTTGAATATTGACAACATAATTTCCATGACAATCTTTGGAGAAAATGGAAAACAACTCATGCAAATCTTAACATCCCAATATAAGTAAACTTTGAGGAATTTCATAATGAAGCAGTTCGCCACAAAATCAGAATAAAAAAGGGTTTGGATATCTTATGATGGGGCCTCTCTACCAAAGGAACTCTCATGATTAAGGAATCCTATAGCCTAAAGGAATAATTTCATGTAATGGCCAAATATGATATTTGGAGTAACATTTTAAAAGATAGTCTATGGCCAAGATTCAACTCTTTCCTCCTACTCACTGCACATAAGTGTATCCTCCCCTTGGAAAATATTAAAAAGCGAGGATTCATTGGTCCCTTTATGCGCCCTCTTTTCCTCTAGCAAAAGGAAACCATGGAGCATTTTCTTAATCTATTCCCTTTCAATTCTCATATATGGGATATTACATCTCATACCATGATAACTTATGAATGACAAAGGTATTGTATAGTCAACACATTAGAAGGATGGATAAATTTGGCCTTTAAGAACTTGGTTTTGAATCTATTTCAAAACCAGGTTATTGAAGGCCATGGGAATCTATTTCAGCCAAAACTAAAGAATGCATCCTAGAAATGGCCAGTCTTTCCAAATGTTGGTAGAGGATATCACTTGTGACATAATGGAATGGATCGTCTTACAAAAATGGAATTTATGTATTTCCCCAATGTCGGAATTGTATTACACTCACTCTTCCTCTGTTAATAGTCCATGTTGTCGTCCTTATACACACCTGCAAATGTGATCTAAGTCTGGCTCACTTAGTGTGTCCTTGGAGGCAAAATTCCTAAGTTCACAACCCATGCTGTCACTTTGAACATAACCTCTTTTTTCTAGGATCACTCCTAGGGAAGCCAATGGGGGTAGTCCCTAGTTTCTAGATTAGTTTTAGAGTTAAGTTCTAGGAGTTGATTTTAGTTTGTTAAGGCTTGTGGGGGATTCTAACCTGAGATGCTAAGGTAGAAATGCAAGATGCAAGGTTAGTATGTTAAGAAAACCTTTTCCTAGGGAAACTAAGACTAGTTACTAAGATTGGACACAGGGTCAACTAAAGTTAAAGGGTGATTCGTTACAAATATAATTACAAGATATACAAAATAATAATTAAATCAAATAGATACAAGATTTACAAATAAAAAAAATCTAGGATACAATAAACAAGATAACCACTTTTAAGTATTTGTGTGCATGATATAAAGAGATCAAAACATCATCACATTTATGAGATTATCATCAACACATCAACAAAGAAGATTTAGATATTTTGAGCACAAATGTTATAAGGATGATGAAGATTACCAACTCTTAGTTATTAAATCCACAAAGTATTTAGATGTTTTATCCCAAGGTTGGATTATTAAAGGTTTCTTAAGATTATCAAGTTTTAATTACCTTTATTAAGATTTTCACCAAAGCCTCCTCCTCCTATTGCCAAATGGCTGATGGATGATCATGATGGTATAGAAGCGAGGCTAACCCTACATGTCACAGTCAACCCAAAGCATTGAGTTTTTACAGAAATGACACTCCTTCGTGCCACGAGACCATCCCCGACCTATCACCATCTGTTGCCCTCCTCTATACCCATTTTAGATGGTGAATATGGTGGTACAAGGTACATTATTAAGTCTATTAAGTTAATATATGAATTAGGTAAACTTTTAGGTGTATTTTAGAGTGTTTTAAATCTTTTATGACACTTTTAAAATGTGATTTAGTGCTATGCCCAAAACTTACTTCAGCTTAAATGTGTTGTTTAAGATTATGAAATGAAAAGGCATTAACACATATAAGCTATACGAGAGAAAATTACTTGTTGCACCAACATGTAGCTTGCAAAATAAAGAAATAAAACCACAAGGGGCAAGAACAACTTTCCAACAAGATATGAAAATGAACACACTTATCTTAAGATGATTAGGAGCATTAAGATACAAGATCTAAGTGTGAGAAAGAAGATTTAAGTGTTTGCCTATACTATCAACTCAACCATAAGAATTACTTCAAGTGTGTTGGCAAATGGCCTTAAGATTAATGCATGAAAGAAAAACACCATTCACTTAACTTATTGAAGCATTTAAACATTTAGGGTTAAATTTAAGCATGTAAAGTAAAGATTAAACTTTAGGGAGCTTAAGAATGCAAATAGATCTAGCTAAGTTGATTATGCCCAATAGGCTTAAGATAGATATTGATTATGTGTGAGATCTAGATCTAGAATATATCAAAACATTAAGCACTTAGATCAATAACACATATTAAACCCTAACCTTACCTTTGGGGTATTCCTCTCCTAATATGTAGGCAATTATTAGACTTAGAGAATGATTGAAAGAGAAAAGGAGAGAAGAAAGAGGAAGAATAAAGAGAGAGATGCAAGCAAGAGAAAGAAGAAAGAGAGGCAAGCAAGCAAGGGAAGTAATAAACTCATTAACTCCACGTCCTAGCTTAGGAAAGTGATTTTGAGATGAAATAATCTAAGATAGATCTAGATCCAAGCTTACACTTGGGAGGTAGGCCATACCAATCCTTCTCCCAAGCTATAAGCTACTAAAATCAGCAAGAAATGAAGGAGAATAAGAATACGAAGCTAGAGGAAGAGAAAGAAGGTTGAGAAATAGATACCAATCCCTTTGGGGGGTCTTTGAGTGTTGTGTGGATTCCTTTGGGTAGCCATAAACCCTCTGAACCATATATGAACCTGCAAAAACCAGCAAGGTATCCTTGTTGGAAATGCTACACACAACAAGCAGAGTTAAAAAAAACATTTTCCTTTTTAGGGAAAAAATTTTTCTTAAGAAAAATTGATAAAATTTGATATAAATGACCTATATTTCTAATTTAAACTAGCTAAAATATATATGAATGTGAACATAAATAAGAATAAGAGTAAAGGGTGAGAAAGTATGACGTTTGTATGTGTTTCAAGGGAAGAATCTTCCTTGGTGCATTCCCAATGAAACCCTTGAAGCTAAACCTGCAAGACTTGAGAGATGATGTGCATACCAGAGATAATATGTTGCATATAATAACAAGATGACATTTCAATCCTATCTAGCTAAGAAAGATATATAGATCTACAAGCTTGTGCATTGGTAAATCTACCCAAGTAACATTTTACCTAAGATCCAATGCGTGCAATCACCAACCAAATCTAAATAAATTTACCTCATATGTATGGAAAGATTAAGCACGTGCATAACCCTTCCAATTGTCCTCCAAAGCTTCTCTTTATTACTCAAGAAAATGGATCTTGGAGAAAACATACTCCAAAACCCTAAGAGCCAAAGAATGGAAATGATGGAATAAGAAATAGAGAGAGAGAGGGGGGGGAATCAAGTAGCATAACAATAGATCAAGGTATGGTGAGTTGGGAGTGAGGAAAGGGATCTATTTATACTTGAAGAGGCAAACCTGCCTCTCTTGGATCAATGTCAAGTGTCCACCACCAAGCACAAGATGAGATCCCAAGACTAGGACACACCATATTAGGTTTAGATCATATATCTAGGGTGTAGATTGGTGTGGAAAATGTTTTTATCACAAAATTGAGTAGTGTGTGACTCATGGGATGCATGCTAAGGGAGAAAAAGGAGCCCAACCATCAAAAAATGAATTTTTCTAGGAGATCCAGAAGAGGTTGGGGGTGGGGGGGGGGGGCGAGGGGGGGGGGAGGAATTGGGATGAAGAAAAGAGGTAGTGGGAGGATATTAAAAGCATGGAAAGGGATAGCATAAGTCTCCCATTGATTTTTTTTTATCATGTTTTACTTTTTAGAGAGTTTCTAGAAGGAAGGCACACCACTCTAGGAAAAGTGACGTGTTTTCTTTATGGCTAGGTGGGGGGTTGATGTGAGGGTTGGAAAATGTTAGGAAAGGTTAGGAAAGGTTAGGAAAACTATCTATCACCTTTATCCATCTTTACATCATCATTTTAACTCATTTTTAAAAATTATAAATTTTTACATTTTTGCTATGATTGGTCTTAGCAATTAAAATTCTTGGTTTTTACTGTCTCACACTCCAGATGGACCAACCCATAGAAAAAGTTGTCCGAATGAGATAAATCTTGGTCTATGGATGTAGGGGGTGCTATTCCATTTTTTTTGAGCACAAATACCCCTATCAAAAATCCAACGACCTAGTTTTTACAATTTTTGCTGAAAAATAATTAATTAATTAAACCTCCAAACTTAGGGAAATTTAATTACAAATTAATTAATTAAAAACAACTATACTAGAATCGACAGAATTCTGTGAAACTTTCTAAGATGTCTTGCATGGTCATTTACAATGATTCCCTACAATAGTTACTAAAAGATAAGCCCACTAGCACGTCGTTCACCACTTTGGAGGAATTATTGCAAGTGTGAGGAAAAAACTCAAAGGAAATCAATAAGGATGAAAATCCCAATTGATAACCTGAGGATAAAAAAACCTTGGTGAAAGGAACTCTCCCAGTGAATCAATCCCAAGGTAACTAACCTAGACATGATCCATGCAAACCTATTACATTATTGACCCATGCAGGGGTGTGAAAATTCCAGTTACAAAAGGAAGTGTTGGGGCCAAACATTCTGTGTAGAACCAAATTTATTCAAAAAATGAGCATCCGATGATGCATATTTTCATGGCACATGAAGTTTACCACCTATGTTGGAGAGGCGGTCAACATTTGGCTCCACATGGGGACATGTGTTAGATCTTCTCACATGAGACGAAGAGAATACGAGAATCCAACACCTACAACAGAGTGGTCACCAATAACCAACATAAGAATACATATATACATGATGAAAAAAATTCTATAAACAATATTTACAAAATGAAATACTTAAAGTAAAACATAAAAAATTTCTAAGTACATATTGACATAATAAATTGAGATAATACAAAATTTAAAATACAGGGAAGGGTTAGACATACGTTACAACCATCCATGCCATGGATGAAATGATCCCACAAGTGTCTGAAACATCATTTTCCAGGATGACTCACATAATACCCCTTCCCAAGTTTTATTAACTTGGATTTTTTCGCTAGAAAGAAACAACCAAAAATCATGCCCCTGCTTCCCTTCAAACAACCACTGGAATATGACAAGCCATGTAAACTTTGAATACTTTGTTCCTTATGACTGTCAAGGTGGGAGGCCAACCAATACTCTTAATGATATGATATTGATAAACTAAAGTTTCCTTCCATTCATTCATAATTCTTCATTAATTCACCTTTTGGTTGAGAGGTTGAAAAATAACATATCACAGGAACCATCATACTGTTTTCCTCAAGATTTTCAAAGTTATCCTTCAAAAAGATTGGTTCCTTGGGAGGAGGGTGGGGATTTGAATCGTATAGATATTCAACATTTTTAAACTCAAGTTCCTTTATTTCCTTAAAATGAATGATTGGCTCATCCATGGATTCATCCAAAATTTCCCCATGAACTTCCTCATCTTTTTCATTGTCAAACTCAATTTCAAGTGGGTCCGAATATTCAATATAGGCTTCATCTTCTGCAAGGCGAGCCTCCATGGCCGTAAGTTGTTCGTTCATGGCTTCAAATTATTTTGCATGGGCAATATTTATGGCCTCATACTGTTTTGCATGGGAAATCTACATTTTCATAAGTATCTTCTTCCATGTATGAACTAATTATGTCCATATCTTGAAGTTTCTTTCCCTTCCATCTTTCCATAAAATCATCAACCAATTCATGCAGAAACATGCCTTCATCCAAAAATATTTTCAAGTTCAAGGATGTAGAGAACAAGTCGTGAGTTCCTTCTCAAAGAATATTTTGTCAAATTATTTTAAAGTGGAGTCGCCAGATGACCAAGTTTATCTCAAACAAACAAGAGCATCAAAAAAAGAAAAAAAAAGAAGGAAAACATAAGTTAATTTATTATGTTTGGAATAATAATTGGAAATCAATGAGTGCTCATTCTCCAAGAATATCAAGCAGCCAACAAGGATTGATCCTTGCAATATACTTGATATATTTTCTCAATGGAGTCGCCACTTGGAAAGGAAGCAAACAAAAACAACAAATGCAAGTACAAATAATTTTTAGTTCTTAAAAAAAATTAGTCGTTTTGACCAAGGATAAATGAATTATCCCCGATAATGGCACCAAAGATGTTGTTGTCCTTATACACACTTGCAAATGTGAACTAAGTTTGAATCACTTAGTGTGTCCTTGGAGGCACAATGCCTAGGTTGACAGCCCATGCTATCACTTTGACCATAACCTCTTCCGTCTAGGCTCACTCCTAGGGAAGCCAAGGGGGGTAGTCCCTAGTTTCTAGATTAGTTTTAAAGTTAAGTTCTAGGAGTTGATTTTAGTTTGTCAAGGTTTGAGGGGGATTCTAACCTAAGATACTAAGGAAACAATGAAATATGCAAGGTTAGTATGTTAATCAAACATTTTCCTAGAGAAACTAAGACTAGTGCCTAAGATTGGGCAAGGGGTCAAATAAAGTTAAAGGGTGATTCGTTACAAATATGATTACAAGATATACAAAATAATAATTGAATCAAATAGATACAATATTTACAAATAAAAAAAAACTAGTATACAATAAACAAGCTAACCACTTTTAAGTATTTGTGTGCAGGATATAAGGAGATCAAAACATCATCACATTTATGAGATTATTATCAACACATCATTATCATCAACACATCAACAAAGAAGATTTTGAGACTTTGAGCATAAATGTTATAAGGATGATGAAGATTACCAACTCTTAGTTATTAAATCCACAAAGTATTTAGATGTTTTAGCCCAAGGCTAGATTATTAAAGGTTTCTTAATATTATCAAGTTTTAATTACCTTTATTAAGATTTTCACCAAAGCCTCCTCCTCCTATTGCCAAATGGTTGCTAGATGCTCAAGATAGTATAGCAACGAGGATAACCCTAACTGTCATAGTCAACCCAAAGAATTGAGTTTTTACAGAAAGGACACTCCTTCGTTCCACGAGACCATCCCCGACCTATCATCGTCTGTTTCCGTCTTCAATAACCGTTTTACATGGTAAAGATTGTGCTCTAAGGTACCTTATTAAGTCTATTAAGTTATTATATGAATTAGGTAGACTTTTAGGTGTATTTTAGAGTGTTTTAAATCTTTTATGACACTTTTAAAATGTGATTTAGTGCTATGGCCGAAACTTACTTCAGCTTAAATGTGTTGTTTAACCTTATGAAATGAAAATACATTAACACATATAAGCTATGTGAGAGAAAATTACTTGTTGCACCAATATGTAGCTTGCAAAGTAGAGAAGTAAAAACACAAGGGGGAAGAACAACTTGCCAACAAGATATGAAAATGAACACACTTATCTTAAGATGATTAAGAGCATTAAGATCGAAGATTTAAGTGTGAGAAAGAAGATTCAAGTGTTTGCCTATACTATCAACTCAACCATAAGAATTAATTTAAGTGTGTTGGTAAATGGCCTTAGGATTAATGCATGAAAGAAAAACACCATTCACTTAACTTATTGAATCATTTAAACATTTAGAGTTAAATTTAAGCATGTAAAGTAAAGATTAAACTTTAAGGAGCTTAAGCATACAAATAGATCTAGCTAAGTTCATTATGCCCAATAGGATTAATCTAGAGATTGATTATGTGTGATATCTAGATCTAGAATATATCAAAACATTAAGCACTTATATCAATAACACATGTTAAACCCTAACCTTACCTTTGGGGTATTCCTCTCCCAATAGGTAGACAATTATTAGACTTAGAGAATGCTTCAAAGAGAAAAGGAGAGAAGAAAGAGGAAGAAGAAAGAGAGAGAGGCAAGCAAGCAAGGAAAGTAAGAAGCTCACTAAGTCCACATCCTAGCTTAGGAAAGTGATTTTGAGATGAAAAAATCTAAGATAGATCTATATCCAAGCTTACACTTGGGAGGTAGGTCATACCAATCCTTCTCCCAAGCTATAAGCTACTAAAATCAGAAAGAAATGAAGGATAATAAGCATAAGAAACTAGAGAAAGAGAAAGAAGGTCCATAAATAACTACTAATCCCTTTGGGGGGTATTTGATTGTTGTATGGATGCCTTTGGGTATCTAAAACCACTCTAAACCATATCTGAACCTGCAAAAACCAGCAAGGTATCCTTGCTGGAAATGCTACACACAACAAACAAAATGAAGAAAAACTTTTGTCTTTTTAGGGCAAAAATTTTTCTTAAGAAAAATTGATAAAAATTGATATAAATGACCTATCTTACTAAGTTAAACTGGCTGAAATATATATGAATGTGAACAAAAATAAGAAGAAAAGTAAAGGGTGAGAAAGTATGGAGTTTGTATGTGTTTCAAGGGAAGAATCTTCCTTGGTGCATTCCCAATGAAACCCTTGAAGCTAAACCTGCAAGACTTGAGAGATGATGTGCATACAAGAGATAATATGTTGCATATACTAACAAGATGACATTTCAATCCTATCGAGCAAAGCAAGATATATAGATCTA
Source organism: Picea glauca (assembly GCA_000966675.3). Taxonomy (NCBI): domain Eukaryota; kingdom Viridiplantae; phylum Streptophyta; class Pinopsida; order Pinales; family Pinaceae; genus Picea; species Picea glauca. The sequence continues at coordinate 598,047 of JZKD02S1755771.1, forward strand.
CAAGAATGTGCATTGATAAATCTACCCAAGTAACATTTTACCTAAGATCCAATGTGTGCAATCACCAACCAAATCTAAATAAATTTACCTCATATGTATGGCAAGAACAAGCATGTGCATAAATCTTCCAATTGTCCTCCAAAGCTTCTCTTTATTACCCAAGAAAATGGATCTTGGAGAAAACATACTTCAAAACCCTCAGAGCCGAAGAATGGAAATGATGGAACAAGAAAGAGAGAGAGAGAGAGAGAGAGAGAGGGGGGGGGAAATCAAGTAGCATAAGAATAGCTCAAGATATGGTGAGTTTGGAGTGAGGAAAGAGATATATTTATACTTGGAGAGGCAAACCTACCTCTCTTCGATCAATGCCAAGTGTCCTCCACCAAGCACAAGATGAGAACCTAAGGCTAAGGCACACCATATAGGGTTTAGATCATATATCTAAGGTGTATATTGGTGTTGAAAATGTTGGGATCACACAAAAGAGTAGTGTGAGGCTTATGGGATGTGTGCCAAGGGAGAAAAAGGAGCCCAACCATCAAAAAATGAATTTTCCTAAGAGATCCACAAGACAACGGTGGGGGATGAAGCAAAGAGGTAGCGGGAGGCTAGGAAAAGAATACCAAGGGATAGCATAAGTCTCCCATTGATTTCATTTAGATTTTTTTACTTTTTGGAGACTTTCTAGAAGGAAAACACACCACTCTAGGAAAAGTGACGTTTTTGCTTTATGGCTAGGTGGGGGGGTGATGTGAGGGTTGGAAAAGGTTAGGAATGGTTAGGAAAAATCTCTGGGTGAAATCATGAAGGTGGGTTACACTTTTGCTTGTTTTATGACAAAAAAAACTGTATTTTCACAAGTTATTCAACTTCCAACATATAAAAGTATTTTTTTTATTTAGAAT
>JZKD02S1755771.1:598961-618385 GCA_000966675.3 Picea glauca
GAAAAATATATGTTTCGGCCGAAAAATATATGTAGTTCGGCCGAAAGTTGGTTTTCCGAAATTTTGGAGACCAGATTGTCACGAAAGTGTAACCCACCTTCGTGATTCCACCCCTCTCTCACCTTTATCCATCTTTACATCATCCTTTTATCTCATTTTTAAAAATTACAATTTTTTACTTTTTTGCTATGTTTGGGCTTAGCAATTAAAATTGTTGTTTTTTACTGTCTCGAGGTGGACCAACCTATAGCAAAAGTTTTTGGACTGAGCTGAAACTTGTTCTATGATGTAGGGGGGTTTTATTCCATTTATTTTGAGCACAAATACCCCTATCAAAAATCCAAGGACCTAGTTTTTACAATTTTTGCTCAAAAATAATTAATTAAATAAATAATTAAACTTCAAAACTTAGGGAAATTTAATTAAAAATTAATTGATTAAAAAAACTATCTCGACGAAATTCCAAGAAACATTCTATGATGTCTTGCATGGTCATTTACAATGATTCCCTACAATAGTTACCAAAAGATAATCCCACTAGAATGTCGTTCACCACTTTGGAGGAATTATTGCAAATGTGAGGGAAAAAATCAAGGGAAATCAAGAAGGATGAAAAGCCCAATTGATAACCTGAGGATAAAAAACCCTCGGTGAAAGGAACTCTCCCAGTTAACCGATCCCAAGGTAACTGACCTAGACATGATCCATGCAAACCTATTACATTATTGACCCACATAGGGATGTGGAGATTCCAGATACAAAAAGAAGTGTTGGGGCCAAACATGCCCTCTAGAACCAAATTTCTTCGACAAATGAGCATCTGTTGATGCATCTCTTCATGGCACATGGAGTTGACCACCTATGTTGGAGAGGTGGTCAACAGTCCCAACAAATGGAAAATTCCTCCCTTGGGATTTTATAAGCTAAATTTTGATGGCACCTCTAAGAAAAACCATGGCCCCGCTATTTTTGGTGTCATATTGAGCGATACTCAAGGAATTATACTCTACACTTTGGCATAAGTTTTGGATATTAGACAAAAAATGTTGTAGAGTTCTTAGCTCTCATCAAAGGAATCCAAGAATCCATATCTCTTGGTTATCACAAACTTAATGTAGAAGGTGACTCTAGAATTATTTAGATTTGATCGCATGACTTATAAATGGCTTTGAGCCTGCAAATATCTCTCCTGCGTCCTTGTCTCACTGTCATCCCCTCTCATGTGTGGTGAGAAGCTAATAAGGTTGCAGACAAATTGTACAATATTGGAGTGGTCACGGGATCTCGATTTGGAGTGTAATTCAAATAAGAGACCCTAAAATCCTATTTTCTTAGAGAATCTCAGTTTGGCAAGGAAGAAGGACTCCATCCAAGATGGGATTTTAGCTTGACATGCATCCAACACAAATGGAGGCAAGTAGAGGCACAACTTGAGAGATAGATTCTCCATGTATTACCGTAATAAATGAGATATGTCTCATCGCCAACCAAACCATTAACAACCTCTATCACCTTGAGCATGAGAGGATATGGATGAGGAAGGTTGGAGTTACAATGGATATGGTGAACAATTACTATATTCCTCTTTCATTCCTGATGATAATAACTCGGCCTCCTCTATCTCGGTTTCCTAGAATTTCCTCATCGAAATCAAGAAGTATTATTTTAGATGGGGAGAATCTAGTTATCATTTTACTTTCTGTTAGATGGATTTTCATGGGAAGTTGGACTCATGCTTTCAGAGAATCGATAGACTCCTTCTCCTTCTCTATGCCTCGACTTCGTGCACATGGGAATTCACATAAGGGTAGAATTTTAGAGGAAAGAATGGAAAGTATGAAGATAACAATAATGTCCTCTTCTAATTGTCTAGAGGGAGACTCTACAATTTCACCTTCCGAGAATGGAGAGGAACATTGCTCATTAAATTAGTAGGAGGTTGTCAAGCTCTAGGGCTATCAAATTGAGTGGTTCAATGTGAACTATGAAGAAAAGGGTGAAGGAAGTCGGCATGTCTCTGCTCTCAGGCCAGCTCTTCGGCTCGCAATGCTTCTCAATCTAATTTTCCAATGAACACATCTTCTAGTGAGTCGAAAGCAATGTTTCTCAATCTAATTTTCCAATGAACACATCTTCTGGTGAGTCGAAAGATACTTATCAATATTGTGGAGCTCGTTTGCTCGAGCTTATGAAAGAGAGCTTTTTGTTTATGAAATAGAGCTTTTTGTTTGCTTGTAAGCACTTTGTCCCCTTCAATGGATGGATAGCCATATCTCAAGGGCAATTATATTGACGATATAGTTGTTTGAAATTTTGATAGGATATTTCCACGTGTATAGAGATAGTTGTTTGAGATTTTGATAGCGATATTCATTTTAGAATTGACGAAGCTTGTAATGTAGTCTATAAAAATTGAATAATTCCACGTGTATAAGCCTCGGAAGTCCGGTTACAAATCCATTCCTGCGCACTGAAATACATGAATCCAATTAAGTAACAAGAAGCCTCCTTGTGGAATACAACGAAGTCCAATGGTTTAGATGTCTAGTGGTGTACGCCTCAAGTGAGAGGATGAAGACCATGATATCCCGACTCAGCACTTGGCCAGCACTATCATGATCAGTTCATTCTTGGTGACCATATCTTTCCGAAATCATAACTTGAAGAACCGTCATATTGAGTCATGCTTGCGCCATGCATGAGAGAGAACACAGGGTATATATATATATATAAGGCTAAACTGCATGCTGTAGGTCACAATGCATGCTCTTGCGCCCTCCATGAGAGATTACACAGGCTGCATATATATATCCAGGCAAGGCAAATATATATGAACCCCGTACAATGAACAATTCAGGCATGCTTATCCACTGCTATTGGTATCGAAAATATTCAGAATTTTTAGTTGTAACGAGGTGAACGGTAATCCATTCATCTACATGATTCCATAAGTTCTCCGTTTGAATGAATGAATGGATTTGTGTATGTCTATCCACAAGGGTTTTGAGACGACGATGTATTCCTCGGAGAACATCGTAGACCGTTGAAAGTGCGAGGGAGAAGTGAACGCATAGACTTGAGGACGTGCCGTCCACGGCACGTGGCGATGATTTGTTCAAAATTGAATAAATTAAGTGGGAAAAACATCCTTGCGTGGATTGCATTGAGCAACCGATGTAATGTTCTGGTCGCCAGGTCGCCAATTATGCAAGAAAAAAGGTCACAGTCGAATTTATAGGAGAGACCAGCGTAATAATCGCATTCTGAGGTTGGTTTTTTATTTTAAATTTCATTTCTGCCTCCACTTATGGTGGCGCCGTGGCCCATCTACCCACATTCCGCCCACAGTAACTCTATTCATGCATATAGAGCTTTCCAGAACATCATTTATTCCCTTGGAAATCTATTACAGGTATACCAAACATTCCTACTTTGCGTATGTTATTCAGTAACCCTGCAATTGTGTTTGTTACCAGCTAAGGGAAGCCTAAACATGTGAAAAATATGAAGAACATTCAGCAAAAACAAGATCAGATGATTGGGATTGACTGTAACCCTAACATTTGGAAACCAGCTGGGCTATAGGAGATGACGAATGATAAGGGTGAATCTGTTCAGAGATGGGAATTAATATTCGAGGGAGCTTTTCCGAGGCAAATTCCTCTGCAGATCCACAAGTTAGACTCTCTGCTATGAGAGGGTATACTGCATTATAGGGTAATTACTATTTGATAGCATGCCCAACTGTAATCCTCTAGATTTGATGCATTACAGTGCCAAAAGAGTCGAAAGAGTCGATTATTGATTTGAACGTTTTTTTCGTTGTAGTTTCCAATGTGTGTTTTACGAATTTTATGCTCGATTGCTCGGCGTAAAATTTTACTGCGGTGCATAATGAACACAATAAAATGAATCTGTAAATCAGAAAGGCTACAGTTAGGAAAAATCGAAGGCAGAAATGTAAAGGATAACAGGTATGCTGTGTGATTTTAGGACTGAATCAGCGCACCGTATGTTAAGTTAAATACACTTTGGAATAACTCGATATATAATCACCTTCGTAAAGAGCGATCAGTAAGTAAGTACTGGGTTGCATTGCATCTAACATAAATGGGTAATTGGGTGCATAAGGTTGGAGTGTGGGATAAATGGTACTTATCCTGTCTTTTTTCTCAAGCACATATCTGACAGGAAGTTGAAAGGAATTTGCCCGTAAAAATGAACCCGACTATTCTTACCACAATCTGCAATTGCATCTTAAAATTAAATCTCAATAGATCTAAATGGCTGAAAGTATGATTTGAATAACAAAATATATTATTTCAACAATTTAGAAGTTCCCTGACTTTTGAAGAGATAAAGAACGAGACCATCTGACTGCCAGTTATACAACGCTCCAGCTTTGCCATTACAGTACTCCGCTTTCGTTGCAGAGAATCTGCACACAAAACGCCAGCATGCTGTTAACTTATTTTAAGATCGTGCCGGTAAGGTAATAGATGTTCTGCATTATTACTTCTCCCATCAAAACTTGTATGAATCGTACAAATATGAAATAACAAAAAATTGTTTTATATAGGTTTATTAACTTAATACTATTTAAGATGATCCAAGAGAAACATGCCATTTCAAATCAGAAGCCAAGTTTACAAATAAGAAATATACATCAGCTATGCAACGCTCAACGCTCATGGTAATATATTCAGCGCTCATGGTATTATATTCAGCGGTTATACAGCATTTATGGTGATATATATCTAGATATACACCGTGAACAAAGTATCGAATTTTGAGTTAAAGCACATTGTGTCATCCATGGAGAAGATTGTTGTCATGGGTTGAGATATTTATTGAGTCCATAAAAACCTCAGTTAAGGTTTTAAAGCATTTCCATATCTAGCATATAAGAAAAGAAGTTGATTTTGGAGCACTAATACTTTTGTGCTCAAAATTTCAAATCCACTCCTAAATATAAAACACATCTTTTAGCATTACATGTTAGCACTACTTATTTTTATGTGATGTGATGTGAAAGTGATAGTATTAAAAGCACTTGGAGCACTATTACATTTGGGCTTAAAATTCCAAATCCACTCCTAAATATAAAAATAAAACATATATTTTAGCATCCCAAGTGAGGACCACTTCTTGTTAAAGTGATGGTATTAAAAACAGTTATACTATACATGCTAAAGCCGTGACACTATACATGTTAAAGCTGTGACATAATACAAGTGTTAGTAAAATTTGTTAATCTTATTGAAAAAATGTTAAAGTCTTGACATAACACAAGTGTTAGTAAAATTTGTTAACTTTATTGGAAACATGTTAAAGCCGTGACCTAACATAAGTGTTAGTAAAATTTGTTAATTTTATTGGAAATGGAGTGTCTCATCACATATGTTAAGAGAATGGAGTATCTCATCATATACATGGTACATGCTTGGTTGGAACATAAAATAAAGTGTTGTTAACCTCTTATTTATTATATTCATTATTTATTATATTCATATGTATAATTAGGATTTAATTAATTATGAGAGTATGTTCCATAAACAAAATAGACTCACAAATATATATTTTTCAAATAATTGAATATATATATATATATATATATATATATATATATTTGTTTTTGTATAAAGAGGCCCTTTATATAACATAAAACATTAAAATAATAAAAATTTATGTGTTAGTAAAATTTTCCAACTTTATTGAAAACATGTTAAAGCCGGAACATAACACAAGTGTTAGTAAAATTTGTTAACTTTATTGGAAACATGTTAAAGCCGTGACCTGACGACCTAACACAAGTGTTAGTAAAATTTATTAACCTTATTGGAAATGGAGTGTCTCATCATATATGTTAAGAGAATGGTACATGCTTGGTTGGAACATAAAATAAAGTGTTGTTAACCCCTTATTTATTATATTCACATGTATAATTAGGATTTAATTAATTATGAGAGTATGTACAGAGATGCCCTCTATATAACATAAAACATTAAAATAATAAAAATTCATGTTATCTCCATTATTTATATATAGATAGAGAGACTTTCTCTAATTCTTTTACGTTTTGGTCTCTTTTATCCAAATTTGAAAACATAAATCTGCACTAAATCACAATTTTGTATTTAAATTACATTTCTGAATGCATAAATGAATTCAACTTGTTGAAAAACCACTAAAATTTGTAGATCCAACAATTTCTCTCAAGATTTCGGGAAAAGTTGAATAAAAAATATCCCCGGAAAAGGACCAAAACCTAGAAAAGTTAGATTGTATATACTTTGAATGAATAACAACCATCCTAGATGTCCTTCTTAACAAATCCTTGGAGATCATCCTAGGAATTGTAATGTCGAACATATGGAAGGAGATGAACAAAAGAATATTCAAACATAATTCCTTCACTACTCAACAAATTTGGGTCAGAATTCAAGAAAATGTGTAAGAATCCATAGGGTCGAGTACGTGGTTAGATGAGGACAACACATTGTTAGCTGAGGATGAAATCATATTCATGCAATAGAAACTTGGTAGGGTCTACCAAAGAGAAATAAAAGTCCCATTTCATAGTAGGAATCACCCTCACCGAGTTTGGAAGCCATCGGAAGGAGTTATTAAACTGAACTTTGATGGAGCATCAAAAGATAATCTGGGGAAATCAGAGGTGAGAGGGATTCAGAGGGTAAAATAATAGCTATGTTCTCCAGGAAATTGGGGTACAATACCAATAATGGTGCAGAATTGGAAGGGCTCTTGAAATCTTTACCCATGGCCAGAGAGTGTAAGTGAAGAGTCGTGGTAGTAGAAGGTGAATATCTCCTAATAATATCAAGTCTTTAGCTATTGATCGATGGATAAGACCCAAACAAATCTCTTTAAATTAGAGAATTTATCATGGTTGGGTTCTAATTGTTGAATCAATCAAGAGATTCTTGGTGATTATTCCAAACCAGGTGTGATGTAGTGAAAACTCAGTGGTAGATTACTTGGAGAAACTAGGCATTCAACAACGAGACCACCTTTCAATGTGGAAGATTGGGGACCCCACTAACCTACCTATTTAGAAGGAGACCTCGAAGCTCAATCACATCGACACGAGGCCCTCAAATTGGGTGCTTGAGGTTGGGACAAGACCAACCACTTAGAGGCCTCATAAGACATCTGAGATAACTGGAAGGTCAGAAGATGGGGTTTGTGGACTTGCCATGCAATGGTGGTTTTATGAAGGGTCGGTCGATATGCATGTCAACGGTTCCCACCATAATGAATGAGTTGATGGGGGTTCATGCAAGGATGTGTCCAAGACAAGTGGGATTTAAGTATAGCATGAGGGGAATCCTCGTCACCAAGCTTACCCGTACTCCACTCAAGCAAATGGGTAGGAAGTACATAATGAGAATGATCATGAGTTATGAAATATGAAGTTTAGTTATGGGATTAAGAGTGATGGAACTTTGAGGACAACTTTCCTTGGAATGAAGCCTCGGGAAGAAAGCATGAAAAGAACTTTCCCGGATGGAGTCCAGATGTGGCAGTATAAAAAGATCTATAACCATGGTTTTGGCTCATTTTTTGCAAAATTGAGTACTCTAGACCGACTCAACCTGATGTTTAATGCCTTGGGGACTGGTTATGATGGTAGAGAATTGTAGAGTCTATCGAGTGGCACTGTCCTCCTGGAAAAATTGAATGGGACACCACAGGGGATGGGGGCTTTAGACTAACTTTACATAAGTTCATGGATCCTAACCAGAGAAGAAGAATGAAAAGTAGAAAATCAGAAGTAAGGTGGAAACATCATCTAGAAAGAAGAAAAAAGGATTTGTGTTTGGTGTTGATCATTCCTAGAAAGAGTCAAAATATGTCCAGAAAGGGTGTGTGGGAGTCTAGAAATAAGGGGAAACAAAGGGATATTTCCCTCCCCAAGTGTACTAAATATTGTACAAGGAAAACAAGGGCGACACAAATGGTTGGAAAAAAAATTAAAAATGTATTCTCTAATGAGTAGAAGAAGACGGAATCATAGATAGATGAAACGGTCAGGCACCCCCATCACTATGCCTCTGACACAAACAATGTCAGAGAAGTTAAAGCATGGGTTGAGGATGTGATATTTTCCTAAACCAGGGAAACAAACTACTTTGAGTTGGTTGAAACCTATTGGATTGTGGAGGAGATGGTGGCTCAGGAGGTGGAGAATACCCTCCAGGAAATTAAGTTATTGGAAGGTAAATTTGACCTCTTTTGTCCTTCTCAATTCGACATCAAATTTTGAGTTATAAATGTGACTCAAAACTAGGACAACTCCCCGAGCACTTCTAGGAATCCAAGCTTTCTAGGGTCGCACAAGTTCCCAATTCAATTCGAGGACGAAGAATTGACTCATGTGGTTGTTGGGGAAGTCAATAAGGAAGAATATCATGTCGACACTCTAAGGAAATTTGGAGATTGAATATTTTGGTTCTGCTCTGCTCTCTTTTTTCTCGGTTGTTTTAGCTACGGATGGGTCTTTGGGTTGATAACATAGTTGAGGGAGGAAATTAGGGCCTTAGGATCTAAATGAATATTCTAGGCATTGTGGGCCAAGAAAAAAATCTCAAACAACCACACTTGACCTCACAAAGGTATCCTCAGCCTTTGAGTGGGGACATCTATGACATGAAGAGATTCTTAGTACCAAGCATACGTATCAGGGACCTAAATGTGGTCGAGGGATCCATATCAAGAAAAAGGTCATAATTGAATCTTATAAACATCTAGGGGTAAGAATGATGACTCAAACTTCCATATAGGTTTTCTCAACGGTGTCCTTGTATTTCTAATGGGCATGTGATCACGTTTAAGAGATTTTGAGAGATAGGCATGTATATTGAAGCCTTAAACATGGTTGGGGGTGAAAAAATAGGGATTGGACCCTCAAGTAATATTCTAGGAATTCATGTCTATCACCAACACCTCAAATCAACACACATGATGTCTTGAGGGTATAATTGCCTCCTAGTTGTGATATAGATGTTGTTAATAGGTTTTGGATACTAGGTATGAGTATTAGGGACCTTTAGGTTAATGAGGGAGGAAACTTAGGCCTTATATCCTTAAGGAAGATTTTAATAATTTTGGTTTGATAATGATCCCATGAACCACAACACATGATTTTACAATTGTGTCCATGGTCTCTAAATGGGGATATTCATTATATTAGGAAATTTTGAATGCTAGGTATTGGTCTTAAGTTCCAAGTCATAGATGGAAAAGAAAAACAAAGCCTTAAGCCATAAATGAATATTATAGGAACCCAATCCCAAGAATGAGGTTGAGAACCAAAACATATGACCTCTCAAGGGGATATTTTGTCTCCATGTTGGTATATGAGAACCATGGTGAATTCTCTATAACAAGGTATGGGTTTCACGTATTTAACATGGTCAGAGGAGGACACTTTGGAATTAGTCCATAAAGGAATATTTTATGCATCTAGGTACAAACAATTTTATTTTAAGTAACACACATGACCACCCAAGGATATCCTTTGTCTACAAGTAGTAGTTTTTGATCAATTACAATTTTTTTGGAACTAGGTATTAGTATTGAGTCCTTAAACAAGCTGAGCAGATGAAGTTTGGGCATTAGTCCTAAAACGTATATTTTAGGGATTAAGTTACACGAAATATGACTTGAATGACCACTCATGACTTCTTTGTGCTATATTTAACCTTTGAGTGGTCATATGGGCACCATTAGAAGGTTTTGAGCACAAAAGATGGGACATAGAGCCAAATACATGGTAAAAGGAAGAAACAAAAGCATTAGGACATATAATAAGATTGTAAGAATATATATCAAAGAAAAATCCATTGAACAACCAAACCTAACCGCTTAAGAGTATCGTATACCTTTGAGTTGGTATATCAACACCATTAGGCTCTAAAGGTAGCTTCTAGGTCTCAACATTCATAAATGACAGCTTAAAAAACATAGATGAACTATGAAGGAGATGTTTGGCCATCGATTGGATATATGGACCCCTTTAGGTGTTTTTGAATACTAGGTATAGGTTTTGGAGTTTTCTACATATTTGTGAGAGGAAAATTGAACCTTAGGCCTTGAATGAAGCTTGTAGGAATCCAAGGCCAAGAAAAACATGTTGAACCACCATAAAGAATCCTTTTAGGATATTATTATCCTCTGAGTGGGGGATATTCATGACATTAAGAGTTTTTTATTACTAAATGTGGATCTTACAGACCTATACATTATGGAGGGAATAAACCCAATCCCAACACCCTCAAAGGAAATTTAGGTATATGTGACCTATACAGTTTTCACATGAACTTGGCTAGTAGAAAATGAACACACAAAACTTGAGAGAGAGAAGAGAATAAGGTAGAATGAAGGAATCATATTAAATCAATGAATAATGGTAAGAATACACATGATAGACTCTACACGAGCAAAATAGTTCACCATAGTAGTGATATACAAAGATCTAGACACTCCTTGATAGATACTGGAGTGAACTGCCACCTATTCCTAGTTAACTAGCAATTCGTTCATAAATTAACTAATGAATCATTAGTGGAGTGAGGAGAGAAGAGAATAATGAATTGACATGTGTGGCACCTTCCTTGTTCTGATTTGAAGGCAAGTGCACACTCATGGTGATGATACTAAGCTATGCATGCAACCCTTGGTGATAATATTGAGGTTTCCATGCAATACTCAACCTCAGTAGTATAAATATGGTGTAACTGACTCAAGACTGAAAAAGATATGACACCCTCATCTAGGGGAGAATATCTCTAACTAGGGGCACCATAAACATAGACTAGAACCCCCATATGGGGTGATCGAGAAATTAATAATCTCCTATTTACATGCATCTCCTTGTTATTTTCTGGGAGTACTTAATATTTCCAAATATTATCCATTTGGAGATCAAATTTACTGTGTAATTCCTGGTAAATTTTCCTCACGAAATTCTAATGAAGACTAATTAATGACAATGCATTAAATTCTAAATTTCTTTTTTTTTCCAATTAAGAACCTAAATTCTCATTTCTGATTCTCTTCTTATTATTTATTTTAGAATACTTGGCCTCTCTTCAATATTAATGCTATTTTCCTAAGGCCTAAATATATATCTGGTATCCTTTAAATTTTTTGTTATAAAATCTTTAGGAAAAACTTAAAATTAAAAACATTCTTATGTAGAAATTAACATTTTTCTCTTTCGTATGTTGAGTATAGATTCTAACTATTCCATCATCCCCATTAGCACATAATATGGATTGAAAAACTCAATAAACATCATCTTCACTCCTAGAAATCTCTTTTTCAAACACAAGCTGTTATAACCCTAATTTGCACCAGACATGCATACCTGGCATCAAGCCATCTCACTTGCCATTTTTTCTAAGCCACCATTAAACAACTCTTTTAAAATCCATCCTTTTGAAGATGTGTGTGCTCTGCACCACTGTTTCCCGTTTATATATGCTAGCTGACCCATTACAACCCGCGTATACTAACAAAAGAACAAAAAATAGAAAGTTGCAGACGAAATATAGATTTTCGAGTAATTGCCTAAACCGTTTGACCACCCATAGCTGATCACTCAACCAGATAACTACCCTCTTTTAGACTATAAAAGAAGAGGTAGCCTGTAGGAGTCCCATTTCAATAGAGAAAAATAAGAGAAAACAATTTTTTTCCTTTTTTGTATTCTCCTTTCCCCAATCTTTTGCAACCATTTTGTGAGAACTGAAGAAGAGAAGCATATGTGGAAGCAATTGGTGCACAGTTGAAGAGGAGCCCGGGATAAGATTCAAGGAGAAGTAGTCGATCTCACCACTATAAGTGAATTTTGTGAGGTTAATAAAAATAATTACTTTTCCTATCCCACCATATGAGGTGTTCAATATTCAGTTTTGATTTATATTTTATTAGAACATCTAACCCACTAATTTATATATAAGATTCATGTTCATAGTTCTTTGTTTTTCTGTTTGTGAATGTAGGTTGGATTTCGGAGGAGACTTGCAGTCGAGGAGCAACTGAGCACAAAAGAATCTTCACTAAACACAGAGTTCAAGGTAGAGTTACCGAATCCTTTTATCCTTGTGTTTTATGCATGAATGTGGGATCTATGCCAGGATAATAGTAAAAAATAAGAGACTTTAGATGGTTGTTTCTACATGCATTAGAGAACCCTTAGTGTTAGTCCGTAGGGGGTTTTCTGACCCACATCAGAATTGGCAACAATACTAGGGAAGATCTCTAAGGTTTTTCGGGGATACCTTTTGGGAGTTTTAAAATGGTTTGATTACGTTTTTCTAAGTTTCAGCAAGAGTGTGAGTTTGTATGGATTCTGGTCTTCCATACCAGTACTCCCTACTTTGATTGATTGACTGATTCATTATTTTTCGGGAAGTTACAAAGGTATACACAGCCTGTAGAAGGCTTGCACGTGTATATACACACTCTACCCTTCTACAACCTATGTACATATGCTGACTGATGAAGTGTCAGTAGCGTGCCTGAGTTTAGAATTTTTTTAATTTTTTTTAAAGGAGGGACAATCATCCTCTTCTCTGTCATAAGTGATCCTTATCACGGGTTTTCTTGATCTAGTCCTAGTCTATGTTGTTACAGTTAGTAGCGCGCCTATGTTGAGATTTTTTTTTTTATAGGGGAATTCATCCTCTTCCTTGTCAGAAGTTACACTTCCCAAGGATTTTATTGATCCATTCATGGTCTCTATTATAAAATTTTGTATCTTAGGTTTGAATTTAGTTTAGCTTTTCTTTTCTCAAATATTTCTTGTGTTTTCTTTATAGGGTTTGAGACAAGTTTGCGAGTCTTTTCCAATCATCCTTTTTGGATTTGGTCAGACTCCCTGCGATCGACAGGTGGGCCAAAATCCATTTCTTGGTTTTTTCTTCTCTTTATTTTTCCCCTTTTGCTTTAGAAAAGAAGAAAATAATACATTTTAAAATTTCTTGTTTTGGAAGCATAATAAAAAATATATATAGATTTCACTTTCTTTGTTTGGTTAAGTAGTTGGTGTTTGCATTAATAATTAAGAAAAATAATTCTTTTGTAAGTTCTCGGTTGATTGACTTAGGACAATAAGTATCTCATAGTTGAGCGAAATTGTGTGGTGAGTTTTTTGTTAAAACATCTTAGAAAAAAAAGAATTTTGAAAAGTTGGTTAAAGAGTTTAAATGTGAAAATCTGAATTTGTCAAGAAGAAGTAACTTTGTTTACAACTTTCTATTTGTTTTCTTCTTCGTCTCCCAAACACATCACTAGTTTCATTTTTCCTTCCTTTGACTTAAGACAAGCCACAAAAATTAACTATTAATTAAAATCAACTAGACTTTATGTTTGTACAGTGTTATCACTCTGTAATTTGCCCAAGGCTGTAGAGGCAGTCACAAAGGCAACATCAAAACCACTTAGAGTCTTGGATCTATCCCTCTAAGACTCAGAGAGGGATATCTCTATCTAATATAGATTTGTTTGAAAAAGGATATTAGGCTAGTTATGTAGAATAGGATTTGTTTTTAAGAATTGGGTAGGGGCAGAGAAGAGAGACCATGGGCTATGGAATCACTATAAAAAATGATCGAAAATCCATGTCAACTGGCTTATCTTTGCAGGGAAAGGTAGACAACTCACTAGATCCTTTAACTTAAATGAAATGGGAGAGATGGAACAGGTTAAGAAATCCAATTAAACACAGAGCAACTGAAAATTCTGAGTTTAATCTTCAGTGGAAAACATAAAAAAATATACCGAGCAAAAGGCAGAGGATACATTAAAACCAATTATGTTCTTAATCTTCATGGAATAATTCAGAGGAAAACATTTATTATGATGACAGAGTAAATCAAATTAGAAAGAGGGATGCACATCACCAATAGAAATAGTCACAAGAATCCTGCAGCATAGCACTGCATTAATGAATTGATGAATGTATAGAAAGCTCAGTGCGATGTTTTTAATAAAACTAAATCATGGTCCCCTGACTGATTCCCCCCATTCACCTTGAAAGCATAGTCTTTATCGCCTTTACATAAAAAACAAAGATCCTATAAAACAAGAACTGGAATACTAAAAATAGTACAATATCAAACAATTTCCACAAAAATAGGATCGAATCCTATATTAAGGGGCCAAAAACCTATCAAAAATGTCACTTTCGAATTATATCTTTGAAAGCTCCGCAATCCTGGCCAAAAATAACAAAAATCCCTAAAAATATTGAACTATTTGCCATGAGAAAATGGCTCAAACTTCTGCAAAAAAGGGGGCCACTCAGACACATTTTTCTCTTCAACGCTGACACCTGGGAAAAAAATTAAGTGGTTAATTGTATATGAGTATGTTTTGGACAAAAACCTCGTTTTGTTTCTCCAAATTTGCCTCCATATCGTCGAAACATCTCTCGCAAAATCAGGACTGTAACAGAAAAATCAGAGTTCTAGGAAAATAGGGCTCGAAGATGGCTTCAATTCTCCCTGCTCATGGCACCTGTGCAAAACTTGAGAGAGTTTTTTGTTCTTCATATTGTTACAGAAAAAAAACTCTCTCAGTTTTTCATAATTTGCTTTTATTTTCCCAGAATTGCCTTCATAAATCGGCTGGTCAAAAATGTTGCGAAAGCAATTTTCTGGCAAAAGTGGTAATTCCAGACGCCCCTGAGGTGGTAAGCGGTTTTTTGGTGGGAGGTCCACTGGAATGTGGAGCCGGCACCTATCCATGGGTGGTTTTATTGGAAACAACTTTTCAGACCCCACATGAGCTGATGGGACGTGAGGGGGGTGCAAGGGGGGGTCCGACATGCACGGGTGAGTGGGTATGAAAGTTAGGATAAGTTTTGTTTTTAATTTTTAGTTTTTTATTATTTACGTTTTTTTTTATTAGTTTATTTAAAATAAGTTTTGTTTTTTTATATTATATGTTTAATATTAAGTTTTATTTGTTCTTAGTTGTGTTTTTAATTTAATGTTTGGATTAATAAAACACTAACCTATGTATTAACTAACTAAATTACTTATTAATTAATTAATTAATGGATTATTTAACTAGTCTATCCTATTTAATTAAACTAATTATACTAAATTTTATTACTAACATATCCTCTCAAAACAACTTTATTAAGCTAACAAGAATTAAAAAATGCCACTAAACCTTTAATATTATCTGATTATTATCCTAAGTTCATTTATTCATGTAGGGACGAGTGGCGGGCGAGCTGTGATCAATGGGACAAATGGGAAGGGAGAGAGGGGCACAGAGGTGGATGAAAAATGCAACAGGGTGATGGAGGATTGGGCAAAAAGGATGGAGTGGGCAAAAGAAACAATCGAGAGACCAACAAGCCAGGAACTTCATCATGAGACCCACAAATCATATTTGAAACATCAGATCTCCTATAATTGTAGGACCCTAACATAGGCTCCACCTGGGGATGGCATCTCTTTTAGGAAGTGTCAAGAACCACTGGAATATGAACATGCAGACTGGTGCTTCATCCATTGGGATGATCCTGAAATCTTATTCTGCAACCTGTACTTGTTTTGATCTTGCAACTAAAAACAAATCAAAATGAACACTACTGAAAAATAGATGCTCAAAATGTTGGGATTATTCACATTCTCCTACCTACCCTACGTTGTTGATAATTTTGTCATTCTAAATGATACAATAATGCCAGTGCAGCCAGTCAAACAACTGCTCTACTAGCTCTACTCTTTCAATGTTTTCAAATATCAGAAATAGAAATTGCATAGGCATCATGAAATGCTTTCCATCCTCATCTTCATTACAAGGAGATTGATAAACATGACAGATAACAGAAATGTTGGGAATGCATTGTGGCTCCATGATGAACAATTTCTCCATATAAATAGCCATTGGATCAAGATAGACTTGACCTATTATTGGATATTCAAATTTAACCAACTCAACTTCATGATTTGATGTTATAGTTGTGTTATTTTCATCCCCATCCGCTTCCTAACATGGCTGCAACTACTCTAATGGGCTTTGTAATCTAACTTCTGTTGAAAAAGAAAATGAAGCTGCCTGCCTGATCATGTCAATATCATAACAAATTTTTATCCCATAGTTGGATGATGGAAAATGACTTTGACAACACCAATCATCCAACACATCAGATATTGGATACTGTAGAAATTGAAATGACTATTGCATTGGTTCCACTGAAACTTCATGATTTTCTGTGTGTTTATCCTTTAGCATATAGTCAAGATTCTTTTTCAAGAACTGAAATGAATTAAAGCATAATGGTACAAATTTATTTTGGATTAACTCATAATTTGTCTTAGGCTTTAATATTTCATTTGGAATTTGAAAATCAAAGTAGGTCAAGGGCTACAATTCTACGTTTAGAAAAGCCTCCATATCAACAATGGCATCTTCAACTGATTGATCAAAGATTTTTTTGTCTTCACTATTTACAACTGGTCTAGATTTTCTTTTCAGAAATTGAAAAGATGAGAAACATAAGGGAAAAGTGTTTCCACTTACTCTGAGATTTTCTGCACTTCGATCATTGCTATCATAATTTCCATGTATAGATTGATTGTCCTGCTGGGATTGCAAATGATGTTCTTCCTCTCAATCATATGTGGTTAATTTCTTTGAACAATCCACCTCCATTTCATCCTCATGATCATCATCATACTAATCACACTTGGGTAGTTTTTTCAAGTAAAGAATGTCGTCAAACATGCACATCATATCAGCTGGTTGTTCCTGTGCAAGTTGAGATGGAGCTTCATCTTCGGCTACATCGTGAATTGAATACATGAAAGAATCATTATCCAAACCATGGTACCAAGGCTGAGCTGCAAAATGTTTGGGGAAATTGATCCTTGTCCGCTCTGGCACTAATGAAACATAAGGTATTCGAACAACAAGCTCATATTTCTTGTTAGTCTCCTGCATCATCTCTCTTATAGTGTTTGACAGGATGTCCAATTTAGCTTATGAATCTTTCAACTACTCCTTTTGTTTGTTCTTTACCTTTGACCTTTTGATGAGCAAGTTGACCTCCACATCAACTGCAATGTTCTGAATTTCTTTGAGAGTTGCAGTGTTCCTTTCTCTTAATTAGAATTCCATCTTAGGATCAAAGGCATCTCTGAAATGAAAGTGAGATGATCCTGGGGGTGGCCTTATGTCAACATGCATTGCATTATATACCTTATTGAACCTTGCTGAAAATTGTTGTACTGTTTCTCCTGGATGTATTTTCAAATGGTCACACTATTATAGGATGAGAAAGACATTTCTCATGATCACCCATTGATCAAAAAAAACTTGCACAAACTAATGGAAATTGTTAATGCTTGCAGCTGGGATATTTTTAAACCAGTTCTTGACTTTACCTCCCAATGATAGGGAAAACATTTTGATGTGGACATCATCATTTTCTACCTCAAAGATATCAAGAAAATCCTGAAGACTTTGGATATGCTTTTTAGCAGTAATATTGGCATTCTCTCCATCAAACCTGGGCAGATTATTGGTGTAATTTGCATGGAAGTGATGGAGGATAGGAGGAAAATCTAGGGGCTTGTATCTGTCTGGTATTTTTTTAGGTACAGGAGGTGAAGAAAGAGTCTTAGAACCATCTCTAGGTTTAGCAAGAGTAGAAGATAAAGCAGGAGGCTTATGTCTCACTAGGATTTCTATAGGTGCATGAGTATGTACATGATCTACAATTTGGGATCTGATCTCTTGAGACTCATCAATTAGCAAGTGGTCAATGCAATCTTCAACAATGTACTTTTGATCAGGCTTAGAATAATATAATACATAATTACAAATAAAACCAAATATTTCTTTAATGCAATTTGGGCTTGAGTACCCGATCTTTCTAGGTTGTTTGGTCATGCTTCAGGTTCTTCCTCTAGTGGAGTCTTGAGTCAGCACTGTTTGGAGCTGGTTGGAGCTGCCAGGTGAATGATCTCATTCTTCTTGTGTCTGCTCACTATCCACCATTAGTGATCAGATCTGGAACTTGAAGTGCACTACTAGGGAAAGTTCCCCAGTATGGTCGCCATTATGTTATCACTCTGTAATTTTCCCAAGGCTATAGAGGCAGTCACAGAGGAAACATAAAAACCACTTTGAGTCTTGGATCTGGCCCTCCAAGACTCATAGAGGGATATCTTTTTCTGACATAGATTTGTTTAAAAAAAAAAATTAGGCTAGTTAGAAAGAATAGGATTCATTTTTAAGAATTGGGTAGGGGTGGAGAAGAGTGACCATGGGATATGGAGTCACTATAAAAAATGATCGAAAATCCATGTCAACAAGCCAGTATTTGCAAGGAAAGGTAGACAACTCACTAGATCCTTTAACTTAAATGAAATGGGAGAGATGGAATAGGTTAAGAAATCCAATTAAACACAAAGCAACTGAGAATTATGAGTTTAATCTTCAGTGGAAAACATAAAAAAAAATATACCAAGCTAGAGATAGAGGATACATTAAAACCAATTATGTTCTTAATCTTCTCGGAATAATTCAGAGGAAAAAATTAATTATGATAACAGAGTAAACCAATTTACAAAGAGGGATGCACATCACCAGTAGAAATAGTCACAAGAATTTTGTAGCATAGCATTGTATTAATGAATTGATGAATGTATAAAAAGATCAGTGAGTTGTTTTAAAAATACTAAATCATGGTCCCTTGAATGATCCCCCCCCCCATTCACCTTGAAAGCATAGGCTTTATATCCTTTACATAAAAAACAGAGATCCTATTAAACAGGAACTAAAATACTAAAAATAGTACATGATCAAACAGTTTCCACAAAAACAGGATCGAATCCTATCTTAAGGGGCCAAAACCCTATCAACAATGTCACTTTAAAATTATTTATTTGACAGCTAGGAAATCCTGGCCAAAAATAACAAAAATCCCTAAAAATATTGAACTGTCCGCCATGAGAAAATGGGTCGAACTTCTGCAAAAAAGGGGGGCCTCTCAGACACATTTTTCTCTTCAACGCTAAAACCTAGGGAAAAAATGGAGGTTATTGTATATGAGTACGTTGTGAAAAAAAAACTCTTTTGGTTTCGCCCAAATTCGCCTCCAACTCACCGAAACAACTCCGGCAAAATCAGGACTATAACAGAAAAATCAGAATTCTGGAAAAATAGGGCTCGAAGATGGCTTCGATTCTCCCTGCTTATGGCACTTGTGAGAAAAATGAGAGATTTTTTTGTTCTTCATCCTATTACAAAGAAAACCTCTCTTAGTTTTTCAAAATTCGCCTTCAGAAATCAGCTGGTAAAAAATGCTACGAAAGTGGTTTTTCTGGCAAAAGTGGTAATTCTGGACCCCCCTGAGGTGGTAAACAGTTTTA
>JZKD02S1755771.1:618501-632523 GCA_000966675.3 Picea glauca
TGAGGGGGGGGGTCCCACATGCATGGGTTAGTCGGTATGAAAGTTAGCATAAGTTTTGTTTTTAATTTTTTGTTTTCTATTATTTACATTTTTATTTTATTAGTTTCTTTAAAATAAGTTTTGTTATTTTATATTATATGTTTAATATTAAGTTCTATTTGTTTTTAGTTGTGTTTTTAATTTAATGATTGGATTAGTAAAACACTAACCTATGTACTAACTACCTAAATTACTTATTAATTAATTAATTAATGGATTATTTAACTGGTCTAGCCTATTTAATTAAACTAATTATACTAAATTTTATTACTAACATGTCCTCTCAAAACAACTTTATTAGGCTAACAAGCATTAAAAAATTCCACTAACCCTTTAATATTATTTGATTATTATCCTAAGTTCATTTATTCATTTAGGGACAAGTGGAAGGTGAGTTGTGGTCAATGGGACAAATGGGAAAGGGAGAGAGGGGTGCAACGGTGGATGAAAAATGCAGCAGGGTGATAGAGGATCGAGCGAAAAGGATGGAGGGGGAAAAGAAAACAACCAAGAGACCAGCAAGCCAGGAAATTCATCATGAGACCCAAAAATGATATCTGAAACATCAGATCTCCTATAATTATAGGACCCAATCAACTAGACTTTATGTTTGTAGGGTCCATCAACTAGTCTAGGCTAGAGCCTTGATTTAGGATTGGAGAGGAAACTCTTGAAGGCTACAAAAACATACATAAGAATCTATGCTAAGGAGTGTTAAAAAGTCCAGTATCATGAAATTTATTCGGGACCCCCCTCTAACACAGGGGATAAACATGAGGTCGCATGTGTAAAGGTAGCAGAGAACCAAGTGTAGTGGGGAACACATATAGAAGACTTATCTTGGGATTTCGTTGATTGCATTTTCCATGGAGCTTCATGGGTCTCAAATTCGTTCGAGGTCCTCAGTCATCTTCCATAACACTTGCTTTCTATATGCTTGATAGGTTTCAGGCTTGATACCCTTCTCATTGAGGTCCACCTGACTATCGAATATACCCGCCTGGTGATTATTTGTGCACTGGCAACCTAGTTTCCTTTATTTTAGAGACTTACATAGGTGACTACGGGGGTATACCACGATACCTAGGACATACATCAAGCCACGATTTGCAGAGTATACCCGGAGGGTGCTTTCATATTTGAGTTACACTTGCACCAGTAAGTTGCTCTAGTGTTGGTCGTTGCAATTCTTCTTCCATCTAGCTAGTGACTGCTTGTTTTATCTCATAGGTAATTTTTTCTAGTGTGTGTTGGTTCTTGAACATTAACAGAAATCCCTAGTGTGTCATTGATATTCTCACATAGTGAAGGTTCAGGAGCTCCACCGGTCACGAAGGCTTCTTGGCCTATCGCCCATTAATCTGGAGCCACCCCCACCACCGCTAATGTGAAGACTAGACCGGGAAGGGTCTTTTGAGGTGACCGGGTCACAGAAAACTGTGCCCAACTCATATCTGAGAGAAGAACATTTGATTCCAAAGGAACCAACCATTTCACACCTTGGATTGGAAGATCATGGTTAGCAAAGACCTCCAAACACTGATCTATAAGCATCCATCATCGTACAGGTTTATCCTTACGAGTGCTAGGTAGTGTCACAAGCAACAATGGAAACAAATGTTGTGACTTCTTCAGGGAATTATCATATTACCTCTATGGTTGTCACTACAGGGGGTGTTCCACCTCCTAACCAACCATCATCGGTTCATACCATCATGGTATCGACCACCTCTACCTCGAGCAATGATCCAATTTCATCTTTTGTGGCGATCACTGCTCCTTTCACCCAGAGTGCGACATGCCCTATGTTCTCATATGGGATGCCTGGCTTCGATACGAACCCTGTCCTTTCATCTCCACTCTACATAATTTAGGTTTGGGTGTATGGAGCTCTAATACTCCCCTACAAGGATCCATGGGGGGCACTTCAACTTCCTATAATGCTTTCCCTTATGAAGGGGGTCATATACCTCCTTCGTCCCCTTCGCTCGGTGGTTCTCACCAGCATCCTACTGGGCCAAACGTAAACTTTAGCTCATTTGGAGTAGGTAGTCAAGGAATTCCTTCTTATAGCATGTCGGTAGGATCAATATCATTCTCTTTGTTCGACGCTTGGTAACAACACTTTCTCATCAGTTGTCATCTCTACTCCGGGCAGCCCTGGTCATGGACAAAAAAATCCTATGCAGGGTACTATTCCTTCATAGGGGGGAAAAACAGGAATCCCTTCCTCACAAGGACCTTGGAATCCATGGAAGCGATCAATTCCCTTGTCAAGGATGTCAAACGGAGGAAACCCCTTCCATAGCCAATGGAACCCTGGACAAGGCTCAGGACCTATGATCATTGAATGGATAGGGGGAAACCCTTCCCAAAATCCTTGGAATGCAACGCAAGCCCAACCTTCTATGTCCTATTATGGGAGTCATTTGATGATGTCTCAACAAGTAAAAAATATATACGCTAGTCATGGCCATGGTTTTTACTAGAACCCTGGCCAGCAACCTAACTTTTCCTGGCAACCTGGTGCCAGTCAAACTCTATGCCCCTTTTTCCATGGTTATAATCAACAACCCAAACTATCATTTTTGGAAACTTTTCATTTTCCAGACTTGACAAGATTATTGAATGACCCTATCTGTCATGATCCACATTGGCCTTCTATGCCGACCAAGTTTCCTTCGGACATTCAAAAGTTCGAAGTTAAGCCTAATGAAGATCCAGGCGATCATGTGACTACCTTTCATCTTTGGTTCTCATCCAATTCGTTGAAAGATGAGTCCATCAAGTTGCATTTATTTTAATGCACTCTCATAGTGAGTGTTGTGAAATGGTACATTAAGCTCGACCGCTCAATATACTCTTCCTTCGGTGATCTGGCAATGGATTTATTAAGCCATTTCCAATTACCTGTAAGATACGACGTCGGCACCAAATTCGTAGCCAACTTTGAGTAGAAAAAAGTGGACTATATCTCCGATCACATCGGAGAATGGAGATGCCGGAAGAGTTTGATAAAAGTGCCAGTCCCACCAACATTCCTTCTTGAGTGGTTCCTTAAGTCTTTGGTACCTCAGTTATCCAAAGATGTTGCAACGTCGGTAATGTTTTCTAAAGAAGATGCAATAATGAGAGTTAAACAAGTAGAGCTAATTTACTCTCAGTCTGGTTTACTTTACGAAATTTTTCCAGATGCGCCACTGTCAATACTTGACAAGACCCGACAAAGAGTTGGACCACATGTCGATGGTATTGTTGGTGTAGCACAAATGAAGCCTGTTGATCAACTGTCAAAACAATTTCAATAATTGTCGATACAGAAGAAAGTGGCTAGTTAGACCACTGGTCTAGCTACCCCCCCTACCCAAACATTGGATGTACAGAGTGTGCAATCGACAAACCTAAAGGCCACCCAACAGCCTGACAGAAACAAGAAACAACGAAAGAAGGGTAAGGGGGATAAGAAACCTACCAATAATGATGGTGGGGGAAACACAAAAAAAGAAGAAGTCAAAGTATTCATGTAACCTATGCACAGAAGACCACCCGACTCACTAGTGCCCTCGGCTTGCGGAGGCCCAAAAGTTATTGTTGCAGCAACAACTTGATGTGTTAGCGAACCCATTTCAACATGGGAAAAATTTAACTCAAGCCTCTCTGAGCATGGATGGGGGAAATCAAGGACCCCCTCCATCTTTGAGCAATCCTTCATCCATGAACGTGTATATGATGAAAGTTAATGCCTATATATAGACTAGAGCGCATGATTCTAGAATGACAAGCACCTCTAAGAAGAGTAAATAAGCCAAAAACCAAACTCTTCCTCTCCATATCGAGAAGACATTAGGAGAAACAATGACATGCATACCAAAATTTGCATTCAAGAAATATTCTCTCAATCCAAATGCAAGGGCTACCCAGAATTACTATGTCATTGAGAATTTGTCTCAAACCCCTTGTGCGATGTCTTCTTTGGAGGTCCTCCAGATCTGCCCTTCCTAGAGAAGGCTCTATTATCCACCTTAGGATCTACTATGACTTGTAATCCAGGTATGATCATGCTTGATATGACCGACTTAAAACCTAGTCTCCCTTACCATGTCGCGTTTTAGATAGTAGTGTCTTACACCACGAAAACTTTTCCCGAAACATTTTTTGCACGATGGTTGATGAGGGTGCCTTGACATGCGTAATGTCATTTTCATGTTGGAAGGCCATTGGCCAACCCATTTTGTCTCCTCCACCGAATCTTCTTACCTCTTTCGATGGTCATTTGTTCCAACCACGTAGCATTATCCCCTCTTTCCTCATGCAGTTATGAGGGAAGACTATGTGCGTTGAGGTTGAAGTGATCGATGCATCTCTCAACTAGAATCTCTTGTTAGGAAGGAGTTGGACCTATGCTATGCAAGCAGTGGTTGCTACAGTTTTCTCGGTCTTGTTTTTTCCACACGAGGATCAGATCGTGACCATTGATCAGTTGTCTTTCTCCCGTCCTGACCCTTCATCGGGGGCATCTACGGTCCCAATGATTGATAACCCTCAACCCAGAATCGTCAACATAGGGGTTGGTTTGTGCCCACCTTTGATGGGTACTCTCGATTACCCACCTCCTTCTGACGATGTTAATTTCATATCAGACCAGCCTAAGGTTGATATTTTTCAAGTCTCGTCATTTCGTACCACTTACTTCAACGATCCATGGACTCTTCCTTCCCCAGTGGCCACGATGGAAGGGAAATGGCACCAAGGTATGGCCATGCACCTGTCCATAGATGAAGTTCCATACTCAATAGTCTAGCAAGCTTCCACCGACCCATATCCGACTCTTGCACAAGAGTTAGATCTGATTCTTGAGCCTACTTGGGCTCAAGCTTCCCTTGCCGATACTAATTCCTTAGACATAGTATTGCCCTCAGAAAAAGAGATTATTGAAGAAATGAATAGTCCAGACAGACCCTAGGATGATCTCCATCACAGATCTTATTTCCTCCCAGAGTTAATAAGAGTTGAACTAGGAGAATTCACCTTGACTATGACTGGAGATAGGTCTTTTCCTATCAACCCATTGGCTACAAACACTTTTTACGCCAAGGGTAATATGGAAACCATCGCTGAAATGATACCTATTGATATCTCCAGAACCCCTGACATCATGGAGAATATTCTCATCGGAGCTGGTTGTTCCCCCGAGGAAATTCGAATCTACATAGATTTATTTAAAGAATTTCGTGATGTTTTTTTCTGGTCTTATGATGAAATGCCAGGACATGATCCAAGAATCATTGAACATGAAATCATGACTTATCCTGATGCTAAGCATGTATGGAAGAAGCTTAGTCTAGTCAATCCTAAGAAAGCAACAATTATTAAGGCTGAAGTAGAGAAACTTCTCAAAGCAGGTTTTATCTACCCCGTCCATTTGACTCAATGGGTGTCAAATCCCATTCCAATTGGCAAAAAATAGGGTACGATTCATGTATATATGGACTTTCATGATTTAACCAAGGCTTGTCCAAAGGATAATTTCCCCACACCATTTATTGACTAGATAGTCGATGAATGCGCAAGTTGCAAGGCCTTTTCTTTTATGGATGGATTTTTGGGATACAATCAGATACAGATCAAACCTGAAGACCAACACAAAACCTCTTTCATTTGTCCGTGGGGTATGTTCACTTATCGAAAGATGCCTTTTGGTCTGAAAAATGATGGAGCTACCTTTCAGTGGGCCTACCTTGATGATTTAGCATCATGATCTCGTAAGAGAGATGATCATCCCACACACCTCCAACTTATCTTTGAGTGATGTTGCTACTACCGAATTCACTTGAATCCAAACAAATGTAGTTTTTACGTGACATCGAGTCGTCTGCTAGGTTTCATAGTTTCAACAATAGGGATCATGGTCGATCCTCTCAAAGTTGAGGCAATAGATCAGTTGCCTCCACCGTGCACAATCCTTTAGCTTCAACGTTTACAGGGAAATGAGAACTTTTTATGACGTTTCGTTGCAAACTATGTCGAGATCATAAAGGGCTTTATGCATTTACTAAAGAAGGATGTTCCTTTTCATTTGGAAGAAGCTGCTCAATGCTCTTTCAAAGCATTGAAACATGCCCTCACGACTGCCCCTCTGCTTCGACCACCCAATTATAATTAGGATTTCTTATTATACTTGGCTGCGGCAGAGTTGACCATAGGTATGGTCTTGATTCAGGAGGATCATTTTCTCTTAGAATATGTAATTTATTACCTCAGCTGAGGCCTGGTTGGACCAGAACTCAATTATTCCCACATTGAAAAACTTGTGTTGGCATCAGTTCATGTTGTCCAACGAATCTGTCATTATATTTTGTTTCGCAAGACCAGTGTCATTGCCATTGTGAATCCGTTTTAGTACGTGTTGACACGACGAGTAATTGGAAGAAATATCAGTAGATGGATAGTTTCCTTCCAAGAATTTGACTTAGATTTTGTTTCAGAAAAATCCAAAAATTCATTGGTCTTTGCGGAGCTCATCTCGTAAACTCCAGTCTAGTCAGGTGTTGTTATGCCCTAAGAGTCACCTATTAAAGGAGACATGTTTTTGATTGTGTATTCGGACCCAAGGTATGGAGATGTACTTGTCTATATCTATACTTTGAAGTGCCCATCCTCTTCTTCTCGTGATGAGTGTCACCATATACGCCATCAAGCCAAGAACTATCTCATACTCGAGGACACTTTATATCGTCAAGGTGTAGATTGCATCCTTCGTCAATGTCTCACGCATGAAGAAGAATAAATCATGCTTAACGATTTCCACACTGGAGCATGTGGTGGTCATCTGTCTGGGATGGAAACAACCCAAAAGATTCTATGAGTCAGTTACTTCTAGCCGACATTAATCAAATATTGTGTTGAATCGATAAAGAAGTGCCACCTATGTTAGATCTTCTCTCGGAAGATGAGGGCACACCCTGCTCCCATGTTTCCTATCATTATCATTGGTCCCTTCACCAAGTGGGGGATTGATTACACTACATGCAACCCACCTTTAGCAAGGGTGCACCGTTATATCATCATAGCAGTAGACTACTTCAACAAGTGGGTCAAATCTATGCCAACGTTCAAAGATGACGGAGAGACCACAACTCTCTTTTTGTTTAACCAGATAATAGCAAGGTTATGTGTCTCGAGAGAGATTATCACTGACCATGGCAGTCAATTTCAAAACAAAATGATGTCAGAGTTAACATCAAATCTTGGTTTGAGGCAAGAACATTCATCACCCTACTAACCACACGCGAATGGTCAGGTGGAAGCTGTGAATAAATCTCTTAGCACTATTCTCCAGCGAACGATCAATTCAGCCAAGTAAAATTGGCAGTTGATTTTATATTTAGCATTATGGGCCTACCGAATGTCTCTTAATACTACAACTGGTTTCTCAACTTTTCAACTCGTTTACAGGCTAGAAGCAGTCTTGCCCATAGAGTGCCAGATCCTGTCTCTAAAGTTGGCAGTACAGTTATTTCTAGACACTCCATCGCTTGAAGAGCGTTTATTATACCTCGATCAACTCAATGAGAAGTGTCATGATGCGGCCTTGGCTAACAAGGCTCACAAACAAAAAGTCAATTTTTAGTATGATTGATACATCCATCCTTGGATTTTCTCTGAAGGTGACCTTGTCTTGGTCTATGACCAAGATAAGGACCCCCGTGGGGGTAGGCAAATTCAAACCCATGTGGTTTAGACCTTTCATCGTGAAAGAGTTTCTAAAGAAGGGTGCTTATCATCTGGTGTACTTTGGGGGAAATGATTTGGATGAGCCTAGAAATGGGCTCTACCTCAAGAAGTATTACTCATATATGGGTCACCTCAGGTGACTTCTTGTAACATATGTATAGCTCTTGTACATTTTAGTTTTTAGTTTTTGTCTTTTTAGTTTTATGGACGTGTTGTTTTTTATGTAATATTTTTCATTATGGCAGATGTCAAGTGAATTAGAGGTGTTTTTTGGGTTTGCGAACAACGCTAGCTAACACACTCAGAGGCTTTCTTCCGTAGCTTGGGTGATTTTCACATCTCAGGGCCAGTTTATATCTTCAGGAGGCATCTTATTAGGTGACACCACAAACAATGCCACCGAATACACCACAGTTCTTGAGTTGCTTCATGGCACTTTGTCGGTTGGTATCTTTCACCTTCAAGTCTATTTAGATGCTCAGCTGGTTGTTTATCAATTAAGTGGAGTTTACCATGTTTACGATCCCACTCTACACCGATAGTTCCTTAGGGTATGTCTCTTAGAAATAAGATTTGATTACATTACATATATCAATTTTCCTAGGAGATTGAATCAAGTTACATATACTCTAGCTAATAATATATTAGATTGGCATATTGCACACATGTAAGAAAAATCACACACAGACACACATGTAAAGACATTTGTAAATAAATGTAATCCATAAAACACAAAAATAGGTAAATACGCATATATATATCGCAAAGTATCAGAGTACATAGGTGGGCACAAGCACCTCAAAAATAGGTCAAGTAAGATTCGCGGGGCTTATGCCCTCAAAAATATACAAAAGGTTCCCTCGACACGTAAGAAGTATATCCTAGCTAAGGGCGAGGTCTATTGGCCCTGACATAGTGAACAACGACGTTGGACAAATGCCAGAAGAGTTGGTCCCAGGTTTGTGGCACCCCAACAACGTGAGTCTTCATCGATGGTGGGATATCCTTGATCTCCGCCATAGGAACTGTATGAGTAAGCTCGGTGAGGTTCCGCTCCACCCATCTCAAAATTCTCTCAGCCTCTTTGACTGGAGGTCCCCCTGTTGCTGCTAGTCCACTAGCTACGGCTGGTCTCGCCTTTGGTTGAGGACGTTGCCTGGTCCTCGTGAATTCTGCTAGATGCACTGGCCCCACATCTGCACATAACAGATACTTAAGTTTCAAATACTCTGGTATACACAAAAAAAAAATGATATACATAAAATGAAATAAAAATTAAATAAATTTAAAAAACAAACTTAACCATCTCTCCTCGCTCCTCTCTGGGAGGTACAGGCATGTCAATATCTCTAGAAAAGTTGATCCTGACATAGGGGTAGTCCTCTATGGCCGGAATCTGTCGTGCCCACTAGGAAAAAAACTTTTCGTCGAAGGCCTCGATGGTCCTCCCTCCCTCCTATCACAGAAACAATCTTGCCCACCTGCATAGCACTGGAACAGAAGCCTCGTGCCCTCATATCGTCTCTCTAGGACTGAGATTGGGGACCCTCTCGAAGAATAAAGAGAAAAGAATAGTCCCAAACCCAAAGTTTTTGTGTCTCTGCATACAACACTCTGTCAACTACCTCTTCCTTCAATCTAGTAAGGTGGTGCTCTAGTTGAAAATTTGTGCATTTAAGCACTGAACCACACAATTCATGTGCACCCGGGAAGCCTAATGTAAAGCTGTGGATCGAGTGATCCACCCAATGATAAAAACTATAACTTTTAGTGATCGGTTTGAAATCTTGTTTATCGACACCTAAGTGCCCACTTTGTCTGTTCCGACTTCACAATGAAGTTCAATCAACTCCGCTATGTTGTGATGCCCAAAGGGAAAAGTGAGAAAGTTGACTGGTTACCCTCTCCTTGAGAGGCCATTCATAAAATAGATATCTTCATTCATTGGAGTGAACGACTATCCCTTAAGCATGAATGCCTCTGCATCAGGATGCCAGTAATCTACCAAGGCGTTCAACAACCTGGGTTGTGCCCGCATGAATGGACACTGGAAGAATTTGATCAAACCACATTGAGCCAATGCAGCGCTAGCATCAGGGTCCTCTCTGACAAAAAAATCAATTTCCTCATTCTCCCTCTTGCTCCAATGAACATACATCCTTTAATTGAGAAGTTCATGGGGGATTAACTCTTGCATCTTTTAATTTTATTTTTATTTTTATTTTCCACATGATGGAGGGTATATGTAGGCTGTAATATACACATTCACATATGCCCACGTGCATTTTTTTATCTACACACGGGCCTATGCTGGCTGTCATAAGACAACCCGCATATATGTAGGTCCTACCTTTTCAAAGGTCAGGGCCCCACCAAAAAATAAAAAGAAATGCACAAACAAAGAATTGAAATGAAAGAGGGGATAGTATGTACTTACTTTGTCCAAGTGAAAGTTCGTTTCGTCCAATGAAGCTCCCAGAATCAAATCTTTTGACAAAGGGGTGCTTTTGGATTCTTAGTCAACTTCGCAATTAGCAATGGTGATAATGAGCTACCAACTTATCTTTATATACTTTTTGCTCCATTTTTGCCATTTTTTGGACCCCTTTGTCGTTTTTTCTAGCCTGAAAATCATTTAGTATGGTTCAAGAGTTTCTTATGGAATGTTATGATATCGTTACTTTGGGTATTGGGAAAAATTTTGGAGATTTGGGTCATTTTAAAGGTCCTTTGGTAAAAAGTCATTTTTTCCAACTTGTTTCATCTAAGTTAGGATTCCACCTCCACTTTATGTATCTCATTGTCTTTTTCTCTTTTCCATAGGATCGACCCCACCAAGTTGCAACATGGAACCTTCATTACTACTTTATAAGTGTTGTAACTTAGTAGTAGAGCCTACCTTCACATGGATTCCCTAGGTAGATCCTGGTTGCATTTTTGGCATCCATGCTATCGTTAATGATTATAGGATCGGGATTCCTTATTAGTGTTATCCTAATTACGATTTTGAGCCTCATTTTCATAATTCATCATCACTCTTGACCTCACCCTCAAGACTCCCAAATAGTGGCAGGTCTTCTTTTAAGCCCATTTCAAACCCTCTAATCATGAAAATATTGTCGAGCGATCTTGTTTCCCTTCACACTCGCTAAACTAAAATTTGAAGGCACGTATGTCCGATGGTAGTTTACCCCTTTTTCAGTCTGGATGGTCAATTGTACGAACAAAGGTATACTCTAGGAGCTTCGGTTCTCTAGAAGAGTATTCTCAGGTATAATTTAAACCCTTTTTTAGGTCTGAGGGACTAAATTTACGAAAAAGGAACCCCCACAGAGTCCATAGTTAATCTCTTTTCAGACTCCCTAAAAGTGAAAAGATTGTTGAGTGACCTTGTTCCTTCACACTCATTAAATTGGTCCAGAAGAACATCCTGTATGGAGTCCATAGTTAAGCCCTTTTCAGACTCCTTAAAAATGAAAAGATTGTTGAGTGATATTGTCTTTGTCAAACTAGTTAAAAAGGTTTTTCATAGACGTCTTTTCGATGCTAGTTTACCCCTTTTTTTGAATCGACTAGACTACCTTCGAAAAAGGTACCCTAGTGGAGTCTCCTTTTACGTTTTTTCAGACTCTCTAAAAATGAAAAACCGTCGAGCTTACCTTCTCTAGGCTCGTTAAAATTACATTGAAGGACGTTATCTTGTTAATAACATTTTCACTCCTACGTCTTTGGCCTAATGCTGGCTCCATTTTGCCCTCAACTGAACCATCTGAGGCATGCCTTATACGCAAGCCTTGTAGCACTTTCCCTTTGTTTCTTGGCACCTTGACCCATGGAGGGATGTTCTCGAGTGTCCTTTTCCTGCATATGTCTCCTTGTTGTGAGAATTAGTGCGTTCCTTGTTCTTGGAACTAGTATGTTTGTGACACTCATTCTCCCTTTGTAATGTAGCATTCTTTTATTCTTTTCAACCTTCCCAGAAATTATTGAAAAGACAAAAAAATCAAATATACCCCAAAAAGAGGAAGGGAAAAGTATTTTCTTTTGGTAGCGCATGAGTCAACCTTGAACAAAGCACATCCTTCTGTTTGTTCTCCAAGCTCCAGGATTTAATATGACATTAGGAAGTTGTTCTAATTACATAGAGTTATGTCCTCCTCTATTTGGTTATTCTTCCAAACATATGGAGAGTTTGTGTTGCCTCCTACATCGTAAACTTATGTCAATACCATGCTACCCGAGTCTCATCTTTTGTTGTGCTATTGTCCAAGGGAAGTTTTTACCAAGCTTGAGTCGGCCCTTCTGCAGTTTGTCTCTTGACCTCATGCTCAACCATCCTGAAATCCCAATCAAGTCTTTGTTCGAAATCAATGAAGCCCACAGCCTGATCATCAAGATCCTCTAGTATGTTGCCGATGAGACGTCAAAGACCTCTGGGTAGTGAAGTCGTACACTCATATTACACTCCTACCCGAGTTGTGAAGATTTTGAAATTGTTGATCGAGATATGAAGACCTCATATATAGCCATTAGGCATCATTAGCTTCTTGAATATGGATACTATATATGTATATCTATTTTATTTCGATATGTAGATCCATTGTCTATTGCTCACGGATAAACTTTATATAGTTATATGAAATGGATATGCAATGTATTTGATTGGAAGCCATGATTTTATTTCATTCCAAGCATGGGTATGCCCACCTTGGTGAGACAATTGTTATTTTTCATATGGCACCTCCCAAACTCTAGTCCTTGGGCTCACTCGCTTCGTATGTTGGTGAATATTGGTAATGTATTTCGGCCATCAGATGCTCTTCTAACCTCACACATTAGGGGGCATCTGTTATAACCCTAATTTGCACCATACATTCATACCTAGCATCAAGCCATCTCACTTGCCAATTTTGCCAAGCCACCATTAAACAACTCTTCTAAAATCCATCCTTTTGAAGATGTATGCACCCTGCGCCATTGCTTCCCATGTATATATGTTAGCTGACCCATTACATCCCGCATATACTGAAAAAAGAACAAAAAATAGAAATTTGTAGATGGAATAAATATTTCTAGGTAATTTCCTAAACCGTTTGACCACCCATAGTCAGTCACACAACCAAATAACAACCCTCTTTTAGCCTATAAAAGAAGAGGTAGGGGTCCCATTTCAAGAGAGAAAAATAAGAGCAAAGAAACTCTGCCCTTTTTTGTATTCCCCTTGCCCCGATATTTTTCAACCATTTTGTGAGAACTTAAGAAGAGAATAATATGTGGAAGCAGTTGGTCCGTAGTTGAAGAGGATCCTAGGATCCAATTCAAGGATCAATAGTCGATCTCACTATTGTAAGTGACTTTTTTGAGGTTAATAAAAATAATTACTTTTCTCGTTTAGCCATACGAGGTGTTCAATATTCAGTTTTGATTTATATTTTATTAGAAGATCTAACCCACTAATTTATATTAGATGCATGTTCGTAGTTCTTTGTTTGTCTGTTTGTGAATGCAGGTTGGATTTGGGAGGAGACTTGTAGTCGAGGAGTAACCAATTGCAAAAGGATAGACACCAAATGTGGAGTTCAAGGTAGATTTATCATATCCTTTTATCCTTGTGTTTTATGCATGAATGTGGGGTCTATGCCAAGATAATAGTAAAAATTAAGAGACTTTAGATGGTTATTTATGCATGCATTACAAAACCCTTAGTGCTAGTCCATAGGGGTTTTTCTCACACACATCACAAGTAGTCAAGAAGTAATGTTTAAAATCAAAATGAAATTAAGTTGTAATGTTCTCACGATTTCACCTAAGTTTGTCATGCCACTTTTAACCAAAAAAGTGAATTTACAATGGTATGAAACACATTCTACAATATTTATGAACATAACATTGCATAGGTTTGACAATGAAATACTTATCTAGAAAATGAAAATAGTTGTGATTTTTGAAGGGTGTACCATTTTCCACCCAACCATAGGCACAATTGCTCATCTTATTTTCAAAGTTGGACAACCCCTACCCAGATCATGATGCCATGAGAGGAATTCTTATTTCTGCTCAGCAAAAAACAAAGGGATGAAGTGTTATCACTGAAATTTCATCCGCACAGGGCGACAAGAACTCCGCATCGTCACCACAGAAAAACAGTCATTCATGGCACAAGGATTAATTCCACAGCACAGCAAAAGGGTCAAAACTATACAAAATGGCCAAAAAATTAAAAGGCGCTTTGCACCCACTGAGCGCGTG
>JZKD02S1755771.1:641092-680339 GCA_000966675.3 Picea glauca
AAAAAGAGTGCAAACATGAAGGTTACTCTCCTTCTCCGATAGGAACCTAGCAGACCAATCTTCTATCCACCAAGGAAGGAGGCCTACTGTAATATCTCACTCAATCACTCCAATTATCTACAACTGCGTTTATCAACTTGATTATAAGACAATGCCCAATTGTTCTTATACCCAAAAAATTATATTTTATTAGTTCTCTTAAGAACCATAGAGCTTCGCATGCTCTTCCTCTTCATAAAAATGGTCTCTGGACCCATTCGTTTGCATCATCTTCTTTCTTCCCATGATTTTCCTCTTTTTTATTTCCTTCTCCAACAATATTTTGTGGTTCAATCTCCCAATTCCTGGGTCGGATCAGAAATTGGCAGATGAGTACTCTTCCCATTCTCTCATTGATTTATGAGGAATATGTTTCAACTACCAAATTGATTTGTAAATAAATTCTCTGGGACAGAGGACTATTCTTGGTATGGACATTTTTAAATACATAAGATTACTCACCTGGAAGGGGTCATATCAACCATTACCGGTTACCCTCACCATTCCCTCTCATGCATCATAATAGGTATTGGAAACACCTTCAATAATTATTCAATGATTTCCATTTTATTTAATAACAAAAATAATTAAATTACCTTCTTTAGAAAATGTTCATTATTTCGCAAAATCCACACATAATCGATCTATCCATAGTCTCTTAGAAAAATATAATTATATTTACAATCTCGGGGACATAGGAGTATTACATTTTAATAAGACATGTTTCTTTGTATCTAGGATATGGTTAAGATTTATTGAAGGTTATAAGTGAATATCCGCTAAATATTATATGTATGATATACGAAATATTATAATACTTAATGCATAAGAAGTTAATATTATAATTTCATCTTAGGTAAACTCAACTATTTATCAGAAATCCAAATAAACAAAAACCTCGTTTGAGATTCCAAAAGATCTATTCAAGGTTATAAGTGATCTGCTAAATATTATCTATGATTTGCAAAAGTTTATAAGAATCAACATATAAGAAGTCAAGATTATAATTTCACCTCAAGTAAATTACACAATTGATCATAAAGCCAAATAAACAAAACCTTGATTTGAGATTCCAAGCAAAGATTATATAACTGTAGAATAAGATACTAAAATTAATAATAAAGAGAGTTTGCAACAAAGGTAAAGGATGTAATTTATGGTGAATGAAGAAAATGAATATCCACCCAAAATGATTGGAAATATGACAAATATGTGCCAATTTATAACCTATCTACTTGCATATCATATACATGAAAATATGGAGAGTACTTTGAATAACAACAAAACACGATGAAGGAGTGAAATGTGTATTTAATAGTGTTTTCAAATGACATCCAAACCAAACATGCCACATTTCAACATATCTAAACATATGTTAGAGGAGAAACCTTCCATTTTTTACAAAATATTTTTCAAACAACAAAGAAGTAGCTATGCCAAGTTCACATAACCATTTCATAATAAATATGTTTCAACATTTTTTACAATATTTATTATATTGATATATCCCTAAAATTCTAAAATAAGCCATTAATTATAAAACAAATAAAAAGAGTAATAAAAATAATCAGTTAAATTGTTCAATAATATTTTGCATGATTATTATTATTTACTTCTAATTATATTCCTAAATAATTCTTAATATTAATAGTAAACCAAGCTCAAAATGTAGAGTGATAAATATCATGATGAGATTGAGATATGTTATGGTTTGATGTTATTCATGAACTAGGGTTTCTATAGACCTAGGTTCTATTCAGTGTTTGTGTGGCTCTGTCTTCCAAGGGGTTTGATTGATCTCATCATGATGTCTAATGTGTAGGGGCAACGGGCCCCCTTGTATTGTAATGTGGTTTCTAGAAAACCATTTGGAGATCATGGATTGCAACCACCTTATAAACTATTTCAACAAGAATGGGATCAACCCTACCATCAGGAATCAAACATGGAAAAGGCAATGGAAGTTGAGGTTGAATTTTCTCATCCAAAAGTTGCTCGAGCATTTGTACCTGGTTAATGCATCCCTCAATTTGATATCACACTGAGGGATGTCGTAAGTTACACATGAGTAGGAGAATGCACTCAATATATGAGGGATCACACCCTCATTGAGAATTTTTTGGGGCTACGGACATCATAAAGAGGTGTAATAAAATGGATCAATAATTAGTGGAAAACCAAAGGCCATTTTGATCTCCAATTAGGCTCTAATGGTTTCTTCACTGTGATCTTCCACAATCTGGAAGATAAGGACTAGATCTTTGAAAACGAGCCCTATTTTTTTAACTCATAAAGACTTTATTTAAGATATTGGACATAATTATTCATCCTATAAAAACAATATTTCACATATGCTCCTACTGGGATCAAACTCTACTTTCTCCCAAAGGAATTATGGCTAGGAGAAATCCTAGCTGGGATAGGAAACACAGTAGGAATGTTTTTCAAGTCAGTTGAAGAAACCTGTCAGCGTTTCTACACTTACTATGATCATATATTTGTTTATATGAAAATATACAATCCCCTACCAGTATCTGTATTCATATAATATTAGAATTAGAAATTGATCCATACCATAGACTACAAGAACATATCCTTCATATGTAGGAAGTGTTATGAGCATGGCCATTTATTCATAGATTTTCCTCTTAATTCACCTCCAATTTATATGGTTGTACCCTCTGAAAAAACTAAAGATGGTTTCACCCATGTCCAAGGGAAATGACAAAAAAACAAAAATAAGGTAACTTTTGCATCCTCCAAGGCTCTGTAAATGATCAATTCCTTTTAGATATTAAACCAACTCCTTGATTCTCTTGATCTAGTAGAGATTTCTCATCAATCAAGTGAAAATAATATGCATGAAAAAGAAAAGGAAACCCCAGAGACAATTTCAGAGTATATATTCCATACCCCAAATACAAATCCCAAGGGGGAAGATCAAGCCATATAAGAAGAAGGTGAAATAGATATATAAATGGATGAGAAGTAACTAGAAAATATTGATCGAGTGCATCTTGAAGAACCTTAGAACAAGCAATAAATGATGACTCAAACTTCCATATAGGTCCTCTCAAGGGTATCCTTCTATTTCAAATGGGAATGTGATCACCTTTAAGATATTTTGAGAGGTAGGCATGGATATTAAGGCCTTAAACATGGATGGGGGTGAAAACATAGGGATTGGACCCTCAATTAATATTCTAGGAATTCATGTCTATCACCAACACCTCGAATCAACACACATTATGACTTGAGGGTATAATTTCCTCCTAGTTGTGATATAGATGTTGTTAATAGGTTTTGGATACTAGGTATGAGTATTAGGGACCGTATCGAAGGAGGAAACGTAGGCCTTATACCTTTAAGGAATATTTTAATCATTTTTGTTTGATAATGATTCCATGAACCACAACACATGGTTTTACAATCATATCCTTGGCTTCTAAATGGGGATATTCATTATATTAGGAAATTTTGTTTGATAGGTATTGGTATTAGGGTCCTAGACATAGATGGACGAGGAAAAAAATTCCTTAGGCCATAAATGAATATTGTAGGAACCTAATCCCAAGAATAAGCTTGATAAACAAAACACATGACCTATTGAGGGGATATTTTGTCTCCATTTGGGGATATGGGAACCATTATGAGTTATCTAGAACAAGGTATGGGTTGCACATATTTAACATGGTCAAAGAAGGGTACTTTTCACTTAGTCCATAAAGGAATATTTTATACATCTAGGGACAAACAAATTTTGTTAAGTAACACACATGACCACCCAAGGAGATCAATTACAATTTTTTTGGAACTAGGTATCAGTATTGAGTCCTTAAACAAGTCGAAGAGATGAAGCTTGGGAATTAGGCCTACATTTTTTATTTTAGGGATTAAGTTACACGAAATATGCCTTGAACGACCACACATGACTTATTTGTGGTATATTTAACCTTAAAGGGTCCATATGGGCAACATTAGAAGGTTTTGAGCACCAAGGATGGGACATAGGGCCACATACATGGTAAAACTAAGAAACTAAAGAATTAGGACATACAATAATATTATAGGAATCCGTATCCAAGAAAAAATCCTTGAATATCCAAACCTAACCGCTTGAGAGTATTGTCTACCTCTGAGTTGGGATATCGACACAATTAGGCTCTAAAGGTAGCTTCTAGGTCTCAACATTCATAAATGACACCTTAAAAAAATATAGATGATATATGAAGGAGATGTATGGCCATCGAGTGGATATATTGACACCATTAGGAGTTTTTGAATAATAGGTATAGGTTTTGGAGTTTTCTACATAGTTGTGAGAGGAAAATTGAGCCTTAGGCCTTCAATGAAGTTGGTAGGAATCCAAGGCCAAGAACAACATGTTGAACCACCAAAAATAATCCTTTTAGGATATTATTATCCACTGAGTGGGGGGTATTTGTGACATTAATAGGTTTTTAGTACTAAATGTGGGTCTTATAGACCTAGACATGATGGAGGAAATATACCCAATCCCAAGGCCCTCAAAGAAAATTTAGGCATATGGGACATGTGAAGTTTTCACATGAACTTGGCTAGTATAAAATGAACAAAAAAAAATTGTGAGAGAGAAGAGAACAAAGTAGAATGAAAGAATCATATTAACTGGATGAGTAATGGTAAAAATGCACATTATACTCTACACTATCAAACTAGTTTTCCATAGTATTGATATACAAATATCTAGACACTCCTTGATAGATATTGGAGTGAACTGCCACCTAGTCCTAGTTAACTGGCCATTCATTCATAAATTAACCAAAAAATCACTAGTGGAGTGAGGAGAGAATAATGAATTCACATGTGTGGCACCTTCTTAGTTGTGATTCGAAGGAAAGTGCGCCCTCATGGTGATTATACTGAGGTATGCATGCAACACTTGGTGATAATATAGATGTTTCCATGAAATGCTCCACTTCACTAGTGTAACTATGGTGTAACTGACTCAATACTGAAGAGGATATGGCACCCTCATCTAGGGGAGAATATCTCTAATGAGTGGTTCCATCAACATATACTAGAACCCCCATATGGGGTGATCGATAAATTACTAATCTCCTATTAACATGCATCTCCTTACTATTTTTAGGGAATACTTAATATTTCCAAATCTTACCCCTTTGGACATCAAATTTACTGTGTAATACCTGGTAAAATTTCCTCTCCTACCAAGTTCTAATGACTCTTAGTTAATGACAATGGATTAAATCCTAAATTTCATTTTATTTCCAATTAAGAACCTAAATTCTCATTTCTCATTATTTCCTTACTATTTATTTTAGAATACTTGGCCTTTCTTCAATATTAGTGCTATTTTTCTAAGGCCCATATCTATATCTGGTATCCTTTAAATTTTCTTGTATAAAATATTCAGGAAAAAGTTAAAATTAAAAACATTCTTATGTAGAAATTAATATTTTTCTCTTTCAGATGTTCAGTATAGGTTATAATTATTCCATCATCCCCATTAGCACATAATATGGATTGAAAAAATCAATAAGTACCAAAATTCACTCCCAGAAATCTCTTTTTAAAACACAAGTAGTCAAGAAGTGAGGTTGTAAATCAAAATGAAATTTAATTGTAATGTTCTCACGATTTCACCTATGTTTTTCACACCACTTTTAACAAAAAAATGAATTCACAATGCTCTAAAACACTTTCTAAAATATTTATGAACTTAATGTTGCAGAGGTTTGACAATGAAATAGTTATCTAGAAAATGAAAAGAGTTGTAATTGGTGAAGGGTGTACCATTTTCCACCCAACCATAGGCAGATTTTCTCATGTTGTTTTCACAACTCGCCAACCCCTAGAAAGATCATGATTCCATTAGAGGAATTATTCTTTCTTCTCAGAAAACAAAAAAGGGATGAAGTTTACTCTCCTTCTTCCATAGGAACCTAGTAGCCCAATCTTATATCCACCAAGGAAGGGGTCATGTTTTAATTTCTCACTCAATCACTCCAATTCTCTACAACCTTGTTTATCATCTTGATTAGAAAGCTTTTCCAAACTGTTCTTATACCCAAAAAACTATATTTTATTATCTCTCTTCAGAACCAGAGAGCTTCAAATGGTCTTCCACTTCATAAAAATGGTCTCCGGACCCATTCATGTGCATCCTCTTCTCTATGCCCGTGATTTTCCTCTTTTTTCTTTCCTTCTACAACAATATTTTGTTGGTCAATCCCTCAATTCGTGGGTCAGATCATAAATTTCCAGATGGGTACTCTTCCCATTCTCTCATTGATTTATGTGGAAGACATTTCAACTACCAACTTGATTGGTAAATAAATTCTCTAGGACAGAGGACTATTCTGGGTTTGAACATTTTTAAATCCATAACAATACTCACCTGGAAGGGGTCATATCAACCATTACTGGTTCCCCTCACAATTCCCTCTCATGGATCATAATATGTATTGGAAACACCTTCAACAATTATTCAATGATTTCCATTTTATTTAATATCATAAATATTTAGATTGCCTACTTTAGAAAATGTTCATTATTTCCTAAAATCCACACATAACCTATTTTTCCATAGTCTCTTAGAAAAATATAATTATATTTACAATCTGGGGGAAATAGGAGTATTACATATTAGTACGACATCTTGCTTTGTATCTCAGATATGAGTAAAATCTATTGAGGGTTATAAGTCAATATCTGCTAAAGATTATATGTGCGAACTAGAAAATATTATAAGACTTAACACATAAGAAGTTAATATTATAATTTCACCTTAGGTAAAATGAACTATTTATCATAAATCCAAATAAACAAAAACCTCATTGGAGATTCCAAAGGATTTATTGAAGGTTATAAGTGATCCACTAAATATTATCTATGATTTGATAAAGGTTATAAGACTGAACATATACGAAGTTAATAGTACAATTTCACCTCATGTAAATTACACAATTGATCATAAAGACAAATAAACAAAACCTTGATTTGAGATTCCAAACGAAGATTATATAATCGTAGAATAAGATACTAAAATTAACAATAAATAGAGTCTAGAAAAAAGTTAAAGGATGTAATTTATGGTAAATGAAGCAAATGGTTATCCACCCAAAATTATTGGAAATAAGACACATATGTCCCAATCTATACCCTATCTACATGCATATCATATACATCAAAATATGGAGAGTACTCAGAACAACAAAAAAACATGAGGAATGAGTGAAAAGTGTACTGAATAGCGTTTCCAAATGACACCCAATCCAAATATGTCAGGTTTCAACATATCTAAACATTTGTTAGAGAATAAACCTTCCATTTTTAACATAATATTTTGAAACTAGAAAGAAGTAGCTATGAAAAGTTCACTTAACCATTTCAACATAAATATGTTTCAACATTTTTTTACAATATTTATTATATTGATATATCCCTAAAATTCTAAAAGAAACCACTAATTACAAAAAAAACAAAAACAAGAATAAAAATAGTAATTTAATTGGTTCAATAAAAAATTTCATGATTATTATTATTTACTTCCAATTATATTCCTACATAATTATTAATATTAATATTAAACCAAGCTCAAAATGTAGAATGATAAATCTCATGACC
The DNA here is from genome assembly GCA_000966675.3 of Picea glauca. Taxonomy (NCBI): domain Eukaryota; kingdom Viridiplantae; phylum Streptophyta; class Pinopsida; order Pinales; family Pinaceae; genus Picea; species Picea glauca. The sequence continues at coordinate 648,761 of JZKD02S1755771.1, forward strand.
CAATTGATCTATGTTATCGTTTGATGTTATTTATGAACTAGGGTTTCTGTCGACCTAGGTTTTATTCAATATTTGTGTGGCCCTCTCTTCCAAGGGGTGTGATTGATCACATCATGATGTCTAATGGTGAGGGGGAATGATCCCCCTTCTATTGTAATGTGGTTTCTAGAAAACCATATGGAGTTCATGGATTTCAACCACATTTTAAACTATTGCAAAAAAAATGGGATCAAGCCTACCATGAGGAATCAAACAAGGGAAAGGAAATGGAAGTTGAGGCTGAATTTTCTCATCCAAAAGTTGCTCGAGAATGTTTACATGGTAAATGCATCCCTCAAGTTGATGTGACATCGAGGTATGTAGTAAGTTAGACATGAGTAGGATAATGCACTCAATATATGAGGGATCACACGCTCATTGAGAAATTTTTGGTCCTATGGACCTCAAAAAGAGGTCTAATAAAATGGATCAATACTTAGTGGAAACCCAAAGGCCATTTTGATCTCAAATTAGGCTCTAATGGTTTATTCACTGCGATCTTCCAAAATATGGAAAATAAGGCCCAGATGTTTAAGATATTCTTTAAGATATTGGACATAATTATTCATCCTATAAAAAGAATATTTCACATATGCTCCTATTTGGATCAGACTCTACTTTCTACCAAAGGAATTATGGCTAGGATAGGAAACACACAGGGAATCTTTTTCAAGTCACTTGAAGCAACGTGTTAGCATTGCTACACTTACTATGATCAAATGTGTGTTTATGTTAAAATATCCAAGCATATATATTCCTACAAGTATATATATGCCTAGAATATTAGAATGAGAAATGGATACAAACCATAGACTAGAAGAACATATCCTTCAGATGCAAGAAGTGCCATGAGCATGGCCATTTATTCAGATATTTTCCTCTTATGCACCTCCAGTTTATGTGGTTGCACCCTCTAAAAAAACTAAATTTGGCTTCACCCATGTCCAAGGGAAATGACAACAAAACCAAAATAAGAGAACTTTTATATCCTCCAAGGCTCCGTAAATTAGCAATTCCTTTTATATATTACACTAACTCCCTGATTATCTTGATCCGGTAGAGATTTCTGACCAATCCAGTTAGGAGAATACTCATGGAAAATAAAAGGTAACCCCAGAGCCAATGTGAAAGTATATAGTCCATATCCTGAATGCAGATACGATGGGGGAAGATCAAGCCATATAAGAAGAAGGAGAAATGGAAGAAATGGATGAGAAGGAACTAGAAAATATTGATTGGGTGCATCTTGAGGAAGCTTACCACAAGTAATAAATGTTATCTCTCCCCTTATAGAACATTCAAAATTTACACAAAGTATACCTCAACTCCAGTGATGATGGCACTTGTAGATATGGTATGTGGCTTGGAATCCATTCAGATCCACAAAAACAACCCTATAAATCATTCAGAGAATAGAAAAGAAGAGGTAGAAATTATACCCAACAACTAATTGGGAAGTGGGTAGTTATAGGGTTAATTTAGGACAGATCAAATTACTCACTAAGAGCTTATTTCCCATTCCCCCTCTATATTCCTCATGAATATTTTCTCTTGGAACATAAGGGACCTTAACAGAAGGAGTAAACATACACTCCTTATAAATAGTATAATGGAAGAGAATCTAAATATATTACTTTTGTGGGAAACAAAATGTGTATATGTGGATGAAAAATCCATTTTCACATGATGTTGGTGGAAATGTGATTATGTTAATAATGACTCCAAATTATCATTGAGGGGCGGATTTTGATTGTATGGAACCATGCAACAAAAAATATTGATAATTTATTTACCTCTAAATGGGCCACATCAGATCATTATAGGGTCATTGGTTCTGATAAATAAGGGTAGATCACCAATGCATATGGACCACCCAAATCCTTGGAGGATACCTCAAAATTATCCTCTCCATTGTGGAAAAGAAGGGCGGTATTCATAGATTGGAGAAAGACAGTCTCGACTTTTAGGATTTCATTGAGCCTTCCTTCCTAGTAGATATTGAAAATATTAATGGTAAGTTCACATGGCCCAACAGGTGCTCAGGCTTCCAACAAGTTTCTTATTTTCTAAGTCTATTCTTACTCTTAGAAAACATGATGATGGAAGGGCATTGTATGGAATATAGAATTCTCACTGTGAACGACTCAGATCACTAGCCCATTCAACTTTGGATGAGAATCTCAAGAAATCCTAGGTGTAATCCTTTCTGGTTTTAAAAAGTCTAGTTAACTCATCCATAATTTTAAGAGAATTTCCTATGTTGGTGTGAAGAAGTAGCTATTCCTCATGGCACATTGATGTATAAATTCTAGTAGAAGTTGAAGAACTTCAAATTGAAGCTCAAAGACTAGAACAAGCCCACATTCAACAATATTTTTCAATCCCAGTGAGACCTCGAGCAACAAATGAAGAATATTCAATATGATATCCTCTTACATGGAAGCCCAAACTAGTTAAAAGAGGAAGAGGCATATGTCAAACAATAACTAGAAGAAATATATGCGCAAGTGAAAACCCTCTGACGTCAAAAATCAAGGGTACACTAGCTTAAATAAGGGGAAAACACTAAAGTTTTTTCCATAGGTCGATGATCCAAGTGCATCATATTAACTATATCCATAAAGTGGAAACCAAATAAGGTCATACTATCAAAAAACATGAATAAATAGAGGAGGATCTGATTAATTACTATCAACATATTCACACAGAACCTTGTCAATATAGGTTTGCGTCCATTGCAAAAATCACTAGACATATCCTAACTCTAGTCACAAGATACTGGAATGATACTCTCTTACGACCAATGACCCTAGAGGAAAACAATCTATCTATCAAGGATATCCCCATTGGTAAATCCCTTGAATCAGATGTATTCATCACAAATTATTTTCATCACTATTGGCACCTGGTCAGATAGGAGGTTTGGCATATGATTGAGGAATATTGCAACTTTGAACAGGTGATCCATGCTTGAAATTTCATTTTTCTCACCTTAATCCCCAAGGAGAAGTAGGTTTCTAATCCCAAGCAATTTACCCCATTTTCACTTTGTAATGTCATCAACAAAATCATCACTAAGGTAATTTCTCTTAGACTCAATCCATTTCTCTCTTTTATTATATTGTATGAATATTCAGGATATTTGGAGGGACATCAAATCATTGATAGTGTTATTTTGGCCCACGAGGTTATCCACTCCTTGAAATCCTATGGTTCCCATGGGATTCTCATTAAGTTACACCTCTCAAAGGCCTTTGATAGTTGGAAATACATGAGATATGTCCTTATTGCCTTTGTCTTTAGTGAAATTTGGGTCAATTGGATCATGAAGCTTACCTCCTCAACCTTCTTCTCCATTATGGTAAATTATTCTCCCTCCAAGAATTTTTCACCCTCTCATGGTATTTGATAGGGAAACCCTCTCGCCCCCTTCCTTTTTGTCATCATGGCAGAGGGTATTAGTTGAAATATTAAAGTAGCCATTATAGATGGATCGCTTAAAGGTATTTCCCTACATGGTCTACAGTCTCCCTTATCACATAGCCAATTATTTTATGATACCATGAGGATGATGGTCCCAATGATCCTAGAGGCTCATCATATCCTATGCATCCTTAATGATTTCAGTGAGGCTTATGGAAATTCAATAAATAATGAAAAATCCAAGATATTACTTTTTAATACTCCTAGAGCCATTTAATCCCATATCACTTGTATTCTTTGCTACTTTCTGAGATACCTTCCATCTAAATACCTTATAATTTCGTTCATAAACAATGCTCTCAAGAACTATTCTTGGGAATGGCTTCTTGATGCCATTTAAAAATGGCTCATCTCGTGGAACTTTAGCACCCTTAACCTTCTCTGACACCTTCTTCTCTTAAATTTTATCCTGCAATTCATCCCCATTTACGTCTTCTCATCTCTAGCAACTCCCAAATCAATGATCATATCTATAAAGAACATACAATGATGATTTCTCTAGAAAGGAACTAGGGAAGGGAGTAAATGGGATTTGGTCAAATAGGAAGTTCTATGTAAACCAAAACAAGCAGGAGGCCTCGGGCATAGAGATCCCTTACTAATGATTCAGATATTGGGGGAAACAATATGGTGGAGATGGCTCAAAAAACCCAAAGATATATGTCTCGGCTGTAGAGGAAAAAATATACCCCAGTAGTGGCCGATCATTAACTTATCACATGGAACAAGCACTTAGAGGGTTTTCTAATCTAGAACATTGCATTGAAAAATTGTTACACTATCTGAAATCGCACTTTCTTAGAAATAAGAGGAGGCCACGAGGCCCTATTTCGTTTGTACCCTTGACAACAATTGCGTCAGTTCAATCAATGTGAACACTTAGAGGAAATGGAAGAAAAGATAAATCAAGATAGATTTATCATTGTTGTTGATTGTTTGGAGAATAGTTTCGCTGACACTCTTTGGATAAAATTGAAAACAACTCATGCATATCTCAACATCCCAGTATAAGTAAAATTGGAGGTGTGGAATAATGAAGAAGCTCACCACAAAATTAGAATCAGAAAGGGAACAGATATCTTACAGTGGGGACACACTATAAGAGGAAATTTCATGATTAAGGAAGCTTATAGCTTAAAGCCATCATTTCATATAATGCCCAAAGCTTATATTTCGATCTATGGAAGAAAATTAACTCTTTCCTTTGAATGATTGCACACAAGCATATCCTCACCTAGTTCAATCTCATAAAGTGGGTATTTATTGGTCCCTTTGCGTGCCCTCTTTGCCTCCAACAAGAGGAAACCATGGATCATTTTCTTAATTGATTCCCTTTCAACTCTAAGATCTGGGATATTGTGTCTCATACCATGATAATTTATGACCGACAAAGGGACAGTATAGTCAACATGTTAGCGTGATGGAGAAATTCAGACCTTAAGAACCTTGTTTTGAATCGCATGTCACAACTTCTTCCCTAATTAATTCTCTAGAAAATCTAGAAGGGGTGCAATCACATAATTTTTCACTTGGCACAAAGGCCATGGGAAGCTATCTGGGAAAAAACTCAATAATGCATCTTAGAAATGGTCGGTCTTTCCAAATATTTGGAAGAGGATCTCACTTATATATTTCCCCAATGTTCGACTTGTTATATACTCACTCTTTCTACAGTAATAGTCCCAAAAAATGGAAAATGCCTCCGTTGGGATTCTACAAGATAAATTTTGATGGTGACTCAAAGGGAAACCCTTTCCCCATTGGTTTTGGTGTCATTTTCAAGGATGATCAGGGGCTTAACCTCTACACTTTGGTAGGAAAATTGGGATATGAAGAAAACAATGAAACAAAGATATGGGATCTAATCAGAGGCATACATGCATCCATCTCTTTTGGTTACAACAAACTTATTGTAGAAGGAGACTCTAAAATTATTCTAGATACTCTCACACAACTTAAAAATGGCTCTGAGAAGGAGAATATCTCTCCTTGTTGGAGGCTACGCAACAATTTAGATTTTTTTAGATATCTCTTGGTTCCTTGTCTCATTCTCATCCCCTATCATGTGATTCAAGAAGCTAATAAGGTTGCATAAAAAATGAAAAATATTAGAGTGGAGAGGGGGGATATCGACCTCGAGTGTAATTCAAATAAGTGACCTGAAAATCCTCTAATCTTAGAGCGTATAAATTTGGCAAGGAAGGAGGACACCACATCGGGTGGGGTTTGTTATCACATGCAATTTGAATTAATATTTCCAAAGCATCTTGTCCTTGTGTTATCTTTCCACTAAGATTTTAAAACTGTTTCACCAGCTCCGTCAAGCTCCCATCACCTAAATCCTTCACTCGACTAATCATCCAAAATAGGCATGTCATCCATGAGTCAAATTTGGCAAATATCCCAAACATATATCTAGCCTTAATGCTTATCTAAATCCCTCGGTTCCATCACTTCATTCATTATTACCCTTATTATCATATTCTCGTTGAAAATTAAAAATATTCCTTTTATTAAGATTAAACTCTATCCTATCCAAAAGGTCATGTGATGAGCCTCATATGCCCAAAGTCCTTATAAAAATGGAAAAGGGTTTATTATTATTAATATAAATATTTTTATATTAAAATATTTATATTAATATTTAATCGAATATTTAATTCATGACCTCACATCAAATCATGGGCACTAATCTCAATTTTTAATATTGAAAACTCAAAGGGTGGATGGAGAGTGCATATACATTTCAGGGGTTGAAAGTAAATGGGGGTTAATTTTTAAGGCGAGCCAAAATCCAAACCACCGGGTTTTAAGTTGGTGTAGTACATGTCCTTAAATGATGCATTTTAGGGGTAAGAGTGGTGTGGAGTAAGACCACTCCTCCCAAGACTGAAATAATATTGCAACCATTTATTATATGGTTTATGTGCGACATATTTTCCACGAGTGTGTTTCAATAATAATCATGAAATTTCCAATAAATGAAATTCTTCCTCATAGTGAAATTTTTTTGCAAAGGTAAAATTTAAATTTTACAGACCAAAGAAATTATTTTTTTAGTTTTCAAAACCATGGGAAACAAACTAGTAAATAGTTTTCACAGTGAAATGGTAAATTGGGCAAAACAGGACATGGTTTTCAAAACCATGCGAAGTAAGCAATAAATGGTTTTTCAAAACAATGGGCATGAACTAAATTATGGAAATTTAATTTTACATGATAAAAAATATTTGAGAATTATTTTTATTCAAATATATTATTGACAAATATTTAAGGAGAATATGGATAAATAAAATTAGATTTGAAAAAAGAACATGTGACATTTCAAAGAGGATGTGGCAGTAAGTTTCTGCAACAGTTGATACCTACAAGACGATCTCCCGATGAAAAAGAATGAATTTTCAAAATTAAAAGGAGGTTATTGTCAACAACGGACCCTAGAACATTAACCTTGTTCATTATTCACATAGGTGTCACGGATTGGAAGATTTGAAGGAATCTTGGAGCCATATTGTTTAGTTATGATTTCATGTTCGAGACATGTTTTTTTGACACATATTATAGCTAGTTGGAGATGACTTTAAAGAAAATGAGAGAGGATTTTCTTTAGAACGAGGTTATATACAAAAACCATTCTCATATTTTACACAACTGTTATGGTTTTAGAATTACAGGTGGTGTTTTGAAGCCTATTATTTCTCCTGAAAAGAAGGAGATCAATTAAAACGTGTCATGTTCTATTTGTAATTGTTCAGATTTTGGGAAAGGTGTTGGAGTTCGAAGTTGTGAGATGGAAGGGGCCTTTAGTGATATATATTTCATTGTAAAAGAGTAGAAAGGGGGGGGGAGAATTTCAGCCAGGAAGGCGAAGGGACTGTGTGTAAATTTATCAAAATGTCCTTATGAATTAATACAGTAGTAGAAGGCTCTTTGATAGCTGAGATTCATCACGGTGTATTCTTTAGTGTGTTTTCCTCTAGTTCGCATTCATTTCACTTCCGTTATTTCTTCTAAGCATAGCTAAGAGTACATCATTGAAATTTATCCTTAATAGATTCTCCTTTCATATGGTTAATGCAATTGTTGTGTTTAATGATTACAGGTGCATAATTCACTAATTGTTAAGTGCTATGTTCATTGTAGTCAACCTTATGTTATTTATTCTAAAATTAAAACTGCAAATTCATCTTTGTTTGATGCTCTCATTTGTAATGGAATTTTCTCTTTTCTGTCTTTCCATTATCTAAAATGCTATTTATTGCTGAAGTATATGCTTACATTGCCTCTGTTCCCTCTGGAGTACATTTTTTGTATTAATATTCACAGTATATTTCAAGATTTGACCCCATTTCCCAATGTTTTATTCCTCTTGTTTGTCCTACAACCCCTTTTAAAAACCAAAAAAAATTTGTTCTATTGCAGAATCTAACCTCTATGTGTCCATTGCCAAATTTTTTTGAGTATTTTTGGTCTCTACATGTTTAAGAGAGCCCTCTGTGGTTGGAAGGGTCAGAATCCAACCTAAATTTTGTTTGTAGGTTATCTTGGCATTTCTTTGATGTAGCCCAAAGAAATTATGGAGTGGTAACATTTTGGCGTCATTGTGAGGGACGAAACTAGATATTTTCCCATGGATAAATAACAAATCTCAGATATGAGTACTGATGGTGAAAAGTATTCAGACACAGAAAGGTTGTACATCATTCACCTGACGAATCCATTTTGAAGAATCTAGAATTCAAAATTTTCATGGTGACTCCATTGTCCAAAGACTCAGTAGCCTAAATATTTTATTGATGACTCCACCGCTTCAATATGGATCACATATCTGCATGGTATGATCCAATTAATCACTCTCATATTCCTTTCTTTCCAAATCGTATTCCACAAATAGATTGGAAAAAATATTTTCCTAAATTCAAAGATGGGAAAGGAAATGATGTTTCCTTGCACTTGATTAGATTTCACATGCACATATGTAAGATGGGGGTTGAATTTCATGAGGATTTTTTGATGAAAATGTTTATGGCTACTCCAGAGGGGAAACAAATATTATGGTATGAAGGTTTAAAACCAGGTAGATTATACTCTCTTAAGGACTTCCACATAAAATTCTTTAAGCATTATGGAGAATCTAATCCTTCATTCCTGGTGTTTGAAGATTGTTGTGGATTTTGTGAACATTTCATTAAGTACCTTGAAAATGTTTTTGGTAATGAAGAGTCTATGAATGATGAAATCATAGAATATATTTATGAATATTCATCCCAACAACAAATAGTATCCCCTCCTTTGGCCGAATATGAAGCTTATCAAAACATTGTTGCTAAAATTCATTTTCCTTCTCATGAACTTGATGAAGATATTCAACCAAATTTCCATCAAGACAAAGTGTTTCAAGGTTATCTTTCTTCCCCTATGAATGATATGGTGGTTCAAATTATAATTGGCTTAGACATGGATGAGGGTTCTAAAACTGCATCTATGGAGACTTCAAGCAGTGAACAAACACATGACATAGAGTTCCAGGAAACCAACAAAAGAGTGTATGCCACTTTTCAATCATAAATACATAAAGATAATGAAGAGGCAGTTGATTTATTTTATTCCTTTGAAAATCAAGTTTTGAAAATGCATCCATGGGAAATCTAGACTGTGAAATAGTTCATGTTGTTATATTTTCACATTTGCAAGAATATTATGAACATGAACTTATTCCCCTTCATTCATTCGGAAGTCAAAATGACAATCCTCAAGAAAAACTCTAGAAGATTAATAAAACCAAATTAGAATTGTTTGATGAATAAGAGGATAACCTTGATACACATAATATGGCTGTCATATTTGAAGATGTTCAAGGATGTATGAATGTTTTTTTTGATATGCATGGAAGAGTAGACACACCTATTTATGCCATTTCCTTTGAAAATGTTCTTAGAACTAAAGAAATAGAGCAAGAACAAAAAACACTTATGAAAGAGGATTGTCTTTTAGTTTTTGTTCATTAAGAAGAAATGATTTTTTATGGTTTTCAAGATCCTGTAACCATCCTATTATAGTCATCAGTAAAGGATGAATTTGTTTCAATCATAAGCTCTGATTTTGGATTCAATTTTTGTTTTTAGCAGCTATATTTTACATTTGTCTTCCTGCTTAAGAAAAATGTGAGCAGAGGAAAATCGATAAGCCAATTGTTTGATTGGCTACATTGGCACTTTAGCATCACTTGATTGAGTATTCATTTCATTACTTTATCATCACTTGATTGAGTATTCATTTAGACACTTTTAGAGTAGATAGGAGTGTGCAAATAAGCTTGTTGGTCAAGCAGTTTTTAGTTTGGGTTTTCAGCAGTGTGTACATTTAGATTGTAGTTGTGTATTTAGAGTTCAGTTTTTAGTTGAGAGCATTGTACAGACATTGGTTTTCAATGGATACTGGTGACAGGTTAGAGAAGGGTACACACATGTTTTGGGAGCAGCCCAATGGATCAGGAATCAGATATACGAGTTCTTTGCTACCTCACTGGGAGGATAACATCCCTGTTGGAGCCAATAATTTGTATTAATTTTTCCAAAGAATATTGTGCTTGTGTTATCTATCCACTCACATTTCAAAATGTTTTCACTAGCTCCTTCAAGCTCTCATAACCTAAATCCTTCACTCAACTAATCATCCAAAATAGTCATGTCCTCCATGAGTCAAAATTGGAAAATATCCCAAACCTATATCTAAATGCTTATCTAAATCCCTCAGTTCCATCACTTCATTCATTTTTACCCTTATTATCATATTTCCGTTGAAAATTAAAAATATTCCTTTTATTAAGATTAAGCTCCCTTATCTTATTCACAAAGTCATATGATGAGCCTCATATGACCAAAGTCCCTAGAAAAATGGAAAAGAGTTTATTATTATTAATATAAATACTTTTATGTTAAAATATTTATATTAATATTTAATCCAATATTTAATTCATGACCTCACGTGAAAACATGGGCACAAATATCAATTTTTAATATTGAAAAGTCAAAGGGTGGATGGAGGGCGCATATACATTTCGGGGTTTTAAAGTAAACGTGGGTTAATTTTTTAAGTCAGGGTGAAATCCAAACCATCGGGTTTTAGGTTGGAGTACGTGTCCTTAAATGATGCATGGAAGATTTGGAAAACTATTTGTCCAAGGTTTTTACATAAGTAAAATGGGAAGATCAAGGGATATTTTCATAGTTTACCAAGATTGTTTCCAAGACATGGTTTTAAAAACCATGGGAAACAAACCAACAAATAGTTTTCACAATGAAATAGTAAATTGGACAAAACAAGACATGCTTTTCAAAACCATGGGAAGAAAGCAATAAATGGTTTTTCAAAACCACGGGAATGAATTAAATTATGGAAATTGAATTTTACATATTTGGGACTTATTTTTATTCAAATATATTATTCCCAAATATTTAAGGAGAATATGGATAAATAAAATTAGATTTCAAAGAAGAACAAGTGACATTTCAAAGAGGATGTGGCAGTCGATTTCCGTAGTAGTTGAGACTTACAGGACAATAAAATTTCAAAATTCAAAATGAATTTTCAAAATTCAAAGGAGGTTATTGTCAAGAACGGACCATAAAACATTAAAGTTGTTCATGTTTCACACAGGTGTCACAGATTGGGATATTCGAAGGAATCTTGGAGCCATATTTTTGTGTTATGATTTCCTGTACGAGACATGTTTTTGTGATGCATTTTTTAGTCAGTTGGAGATGAATTTAAAGAAATAGAGAGAAGTTTTCTTTTCAGAATGAGCTTATCTACAAAAAAAGTTCTCATATTTTACACAACTATTACGGTTTGAGAATTATAGGTGGAATTTTGAAGCCTATGTTTTATCTTTAAAAGAAGGAGATCAGTTAAAACACATCATGTTCTATTTGTAACTGTTCCTATTTTGGGAAAGGGCTTGGAGTTCAAATTTGTGAGATGGAAGGGGCCTTTAGTGTTATATATTTCATTATAAAAGAGTGTATAAGGGGAGGGGACTTTCAACCAGGAAGGCGAAGGGACTGTGTGTAAATTTCTCAGAATGTCCATATGAATGAATATAGTAGTACATTGCTCTCTTATAGCCAAGATTCATCGTGGTGTATTCTTTAGTGTGATTTCCTCTAGTTCACATTCATTTAACTTCTATTATTTATTCTAAGAAAAGCTAAGAGTCCATGGTTGGAATTCATCCAAGTGATAGATGTTCCTTTCATATTGTTAATGTAGTTGTTGTGTTTAATGATTACAGGTCCAGAATTCACTCATTGTTAAGTGATGTGTTCATTGTAGTCAAACTTATGTTATTTGTTCTAAAGTTACAATTGAGAATTCATCTTTGTTTGATTCTCTCATTTGTAATGGGATTTTATCTTTTCTGTCTTGCCATCATCTGAAATATTATTAATTGTTGAAGGATATGCTTTATTTTCCTCCATTCCCTTAGGAGTACATTTTTTGTATTAATATTCATAGTATATTTTAGGATTTGACCGCATTTTCCAATGTTTTCATCCTCTTGTTTTTCCTACCAACCCTTTTAAAAACATAAACAAACTTGTTGTATTGCAGAATATGACCTCTGTGTGTCCATTGCCAAACGTTTTTGAGTATTTCCAGTCTCTACATGTTTGAGAGATCCCTCTCTGGTTGGAAGGGTCAGAGTCCAACCTAAAGTTTCTTTGTAGGTTACCTTGGCATTTCTTTGATGCAACCTAAATAAATTACCGAGTGCTAACAGGGTTTCATCTTGACATGCATCCAAGAAATATGGAGGTGCGTAGAGGTGCCACTTGCGAGTTCGATTCTCCATGAAGTACCCTGATAAATCAGGTATGTCTCGTCGCCAACCAAATGATTAAAAAACCCTATCACCTAGAGCGTGAGAGGATCTGGGTGAGAAATTTTGAGGGTACAATGGCTAGGATGATCAGTTACTATATCTATCCTTAATTCCTGATGATAATAACTCATCTTTCTTTGTCTCGCTTTGCGAACATTTATTCATCATAAGCAAGAAGTCTTATTTGGGATGGGAAGAATCTAGTTATCAATTTCATATATGTTTGTTGGCTCATTGTTTGAATTCTTACTCACTCTCTCAAAGAAGCAGAAAACTTATTTTCCTTCTCTATGCCTCAACTCCAACTGCATGGGAATTCACGTAGGGGTAGAAATTTGAGGGGTGTGGAAAACAAGAAGAAAATAGTAGCATCCTCTTCCAATTCTCCATAGGGAGACTCTACAATTTCACCTTTCCATAATGGAGAGGAACATTTTTCACTGAATTGGCAGGAGGTTATCAATATCTAGGTCTATCAAATCAAATGCTTGAACATGAACTATGAAGAAAAGGGTGAAGGAAGTCAACCTGTCTCTCCATTGAAGGCCACCTCTTTGGCTCACAATGATTCTCCATTTGATTTTCCAATGAACACATTATATAGTGAGCCAAAATTCACCTGGAATGAACATTCTTCACCATGCTCACTAGAAAATCTCATGCAACTCATCTTTGTAGTTCATTGAGATATGGTCGATATGAAGTTCAATAGGGAAATGTTGAAACCAACACATCTATTGGTTGGTATCTTTGCATGCAAGGGAGGGTATCAAGCATCTAGAAACATAATTATCATATCGAGATGCCATTCTATTGCATTTTTCAGTTCCTCTATTGGTGAGTGACCAATCTTCTTCACCGAATGACTTAGTTTGGCCCAATGCTTATTGATGGCTTCATCGATTGGTACCATTTTTATTTTAGTATTAATGTTTTAGTGTTTTGTAGGATGGATATTTTGATGCCCACTATTGGAAATAAGGAATGTGTTTCTTTAATCAGTTGTTGTATTATTTTTTGTCCCTTCAGGGTAGTCAAAAGACTAAATAATAGTTGTGTTGGGTTGGTTTCCTCTCATGGAAATCCAAGCGTGAGAATACATTATTCTTGTATGTAAATTTATATAGAAGGTAATACAAATATTCTAACTTACAAAAAAAATAGTAAACCAAGATCAATCTGAAATTTATGTGAGAGGATGAACCTTCTATCCATTGCGTAATTGTTTACAAATTACAAAGGAGGTAGAGGAAAATATTTGAAAATTTCACACAATGTTTCAACAAAGATTGTTTGAGATGTTATTCTTATTTTAGGTAGAAGTAGCATACACCTTACCAAAATATATTAGAGATAGATCTAGGACTTAAGACATCAAATGGTAGTTTTTGGGTGTCAATTTTGACCTTTTTATCAAATATTTTACCTTCAATTTTGTTTCACCTCCCTTGATGGCATAATGTGCGTAGAAAAAGGTATAATTTGTTATTTAAGAGAAAACTCATAGTTTATCTTATAAATATTGATTAAAAGCTATTTTTACAATTTGCTTCCTGAAAATTAGTAATTACATGAATTAATGGTATCTTTTAGTGATTACAGGAATTGGTGGTTCGATTACTTTCCCTCATTCTTAAGGATAAATTCCACTTGGAGTTGTTTCCTGCAATTCTCAAGACAAATGATTTCTTGTTTTTCCATCGTTTTAGCTTACAGAGCCCCATGGTCAACACTCGATCAACATCAACAGAATTACACTCAAGGATTCAACTCAAAAGGATCGAAGAAGATAATGTCCTTGCACTAAAATGAAGATCTGATCCATGATTTATGGATTTATTTAGATGTAAGGAGGAATTTAATTTTAAACAAGAATTGTATAAAGTAAAAGGTAGGGGATCTGAATAGGTTAATAGAGAATGTTTTTTTATCACCTGGGACATTTTGTAATTTCTAAAAACTGTGATTGAGGAGTAATTAATGAAGATTTGATAATTTATGTGTAAGTCTCTCTGTGTTTTGATTTTATTTAAAACAAACACCCCATGAAGGTCCCCCTCGTATGTGGTGTGTTTAATTTAGCATTGAGGTTATTTCCTTTCAGTAATAGAAAATTTAATAGTGTGTTCTTATTTCTTTTCACAATTTCTTGTAATTTGTGTGTTTATTGTATTTTCTTGTAATTGTGTAATGACTATTACATTTCTATGAGTATGTTTGAATTCCTATAGATTCATAAAAAAAAATTCATAGTCATGTGCGGATTTATTTTTCTATAGTACTATTAGATACCTTAATCTCTTTGGGTTTATAATATGAGTTGTTTCAGATATAGACATTCAAAGTGTTCCACATAAATTGAACAAAATTTTGTCTTCAGTGCCATGGAAACAACTCCATGAAACATTCTCAAATGAAATTAAATTTGTAATTTATGAGATGAACATTTTTCAGTTGTTTAAGTTTGATTTGGTTACTCTCAACTCATAAATCAATATTATTTATTGGATTATAAGTTCAGTTAACTAAATGAAGTTAGTTCTATAAGGGGCACGATTATAAGAGTAGTGATCAACTTGAAGTCTTAGTATTTACCCACTCACAATTAAACATGAACCATTCGATTGAAGAATTTTATCATTTATTTGTGAGTCTGGAAAATTCAATAGGAATTTTTAGGAAAGGTTCAAAGTCAATTCTGCACATATTGTGCATGTGTCTCACAAGTTTACCTATCGATATTGATAATTTAATGTTGAGAAAAATAGATCACTAGGAAGCCCAATACTAGTGGGAGAGAGGGATCATTTCAACCCTTGGCATGTTGAACAAGTTTCTCAACACATATTTTTTTTAAATTGTACCACATTATAATTTTTCATCACCACATGGTGATATTGTATCATCCATTTTCAAATTTTTTCAAATATAAAATAACAAGAAGTATATTGGGAATAAATATATTATTGAGATAATGGTTCAATATGAAGAGGATGCAATTCATCTTTATATATATAATTATGCTTTAATAGGTTATCAAAATGAAGAAAGATTCAAAATTTAGAAGATAAAGGTTTACATTATTGATATGTTCCAAGTATGGAAAGAAAGAAAAAATGCAATATCTACTTTCATTTCAACTATGATATAACAAAAGATAACAGGGTATATTGGTTTCAATGATGATATAATAAAAAATGATTCATAGAAATGAGGGGATTGAAATGATTTTAGCAATGAGTGAATACATAAGGATTAAGCAGTTGCATTTATTTCAGCAATGATATAACAAAAAATAATAGGGTGCATTTATTTCAGAGATGATATAGTGATTTTTTTTATAGCAAGTAGTTGCATTTATTTCAATAATGACACAATGAAAACCAATAGAGTGCATTGATTGCATTGATTTTAGTGACATATAATGAAAATTTATTTATAGCAATCTATTTGACATGGTGACTCATGATTGTAATAAGTGTAGATCCATCTTAACTCTAAATCTATCATGCACGGAGAGGCCTCAAATCCCTTCAGGTGCAAACATTACATTATGTTTTCACTCTAAAAAGAATTGTAAATTAAGAGATTTGAATCCTCTCCATGCATGTTAGATCTAGAGTGAAGATGGATCTACACAAGTATAAAGATACTTCCAAACACTATTGTGGCCATTCCTCTTCCAAACCAAACTACACTCAAATTTTCATTTTTTGACATTGTTATTGATGCTTCCACTGAAGCTACACGCATATCTAAATTTTGACACAATTGCATAGATTTTAGAATTGTTAAAGTGGAGTAATTGTTTTCATAATAAGTAATGTAGGACCATTAATTGGAAAAACAAAACCAATTTTGGGATGGAATTGGTAAAATTTAATGACTAGACTATCTCATATAGTTTAAATGGTAAAACTTTGGAATTTTTAGACAATAAGCTTCATATTCCACTTCATAAAAAAAAAATCAAATTTATATAATCTTCATATTAATACAATATCTATTAAAACAAAAAGTAGTCTATGAAAATTTCTACATTCATTAAAAATCAAGGTCAATATAGATCATGATTTTAATCATGATATTTGTAGAAAATACGAAAATCAAAGACAAATCATGTCAAAGAAAATAACTTCTGTAAATGTTTTTTATATAATTCACATTAATACTAGATGAATTAAGATAAAAGGTATTTAGTAGACATAACTGGATGCTTTAAAAATCAATATCAATATAGATCATGATAATACAAGATCAATTAAGATAAAAGGTAGTTGGTACAAATATGTGGATGCTTTAAAAATCAATACGAATATAAGTCATAATTTCAATCATTATGCTTGTAGAAAATACTAAGTTTAATTGATAATTATTCTAGTTTGAAGAAGAAAATATTTTTTTATAAATAATTTATGTAAAATATATATTAAATAAAAACTAGTTCATGTAAATTTTTCAATAATTTAAAAATCAAAGTCAATATAGATCATCATTTTAATGATTATATTTGTAGAAATTATTGAAAATTAAAAATAAATTAAGAATAACCTTTTGTTTAAAGGAAATAAAATTGTAAATAATTTCTATAAAATTCATAGAGGTGTTTAGAAGACAAAAATATAGTAAATTTGAATTTTTAGATATTTATTGTTTATATAAAATGGAAAAAAATTATAACCTTGGAAGGAAGGAAATATCTAATTTGTGTTATATATAAGTTTTTAAATGAAAAATATGATGGATTTTTTATATTTAGAAAAAGATAATTTTATTTTGAAATGATAGGTTTAATTTATTAAATTTTATTTAAACAAAAACAAGTATAAAGTTATATGAAAAGAAGATAAAGTTTTTAAAATTTATATTTTAGTTTTATATATTCATTTTAAATATTTATTCTTAATGGTTTGTTAAGAAGAACGTTCAATGGAAGAAACGATGACCTATATTTGTATATCTAAATGAGAATTGTTTTAGATGGATGACCTATATTTGTAATATGTAAATGAAAAATGTTTTAAACGTGCCACCTTCATGTCCATATAATTGTTTTAAAGGTTAGTTTTACATATTTTTTTTAATTGTTGAATGGTTTGTTCAAGTAAGTTGGATTTAATGGCAAGGAATACGAGTAATATTTGTAATATTTAATGTTATTTAAAAGTTTAAATTTTATAATAGGAATATTGATATTTGGTTGGTGTCAAAGTTGATTTTCATAACTTTATTTTACTATAGCCAATCACATTCATTTTAGAATTGACAAAGCTTGTAATGTATTCTATAAAAGGTGAATAGTTCCACGTGTATAAGCCTCGGAATATATAGATATATATACATAGGCAAGGCAAATATGTATGTATTCAGGCATGCATATCCACTGCTATTGTATCGAAAATATTCAGAATTTTTAGTGGTAACCTAACTCTGGCCTGGATCTACCTACTGGAAAATTATTGTTGACATTATTACTTTTGGTGGAGATGATGGAAGGCTGCATGATATACATATGTGTATTCTACATAGGGATTCTGACGTCATCTGAGTTAGTTAGCAGTGTCGTGTACATGCGATTTGGGTTTGGAAGGTGAACGGTAATCCATTCATCTAGATGATTTCATAAGTTCTCCGTTTGAATGAATGAATGGATTTGTGTATGTCTATCCACAAGGGTTTTGAGACGACGATATATTGCTCGGAGATCATCGTAGACCGTTGGAACTTGGAAGTGCGAGGGAGAAGGTGAACGCATAGACTTGATGACGTGCCGTCCACGGCACGTGGCGATGATTTGTTCAAAATTGAATAAATTCGGTGGGAAAAACATCCTTGCGTGGATTGCATTGAGCTGCCGATCGAATGTTCTGGTCGCCAATTATGACAAGGAAAAAGGTCACAGTCGAATTTATAGGAGAGACGAGCGTAATAATCGCATTCTGAGGATTGTTTTTTATTTTAAATTTCATTTCTGCCTCCACTTATGGTGGCGCCCTGGCCCATCTACCCACATTCCGCCCACAGTAACTCTATTCATGCATATAGGGCTTTCGAGAACATCATTTATTCCCTTGGAAATCCAATACAGGTATACCAAACATTCCTACTTAGCGTATGTTATTCAGTAACCCTGCAATTTTGTTCGTACCCAGCTAAGGGAAGCCTAAACATGTGAAAAATATGAAGAACATTCAGCAAAAACAAGATGAGATGATTGGGATTGACTGTAACCCTAACATTTGGAAACCAGCCGCGCTATCGCAGATGACGAATGATGAGGGTGAATCTGTTCAGAGATGGGACTTAATATTCGAGGGAGCTTTTCCGAGGCAAATTCCTCTGTAGATCCACAAGTTAGACTCTCTGCTATGAGAGGGTATACTGCATTAGAGGGTAATTACTAATTGATAACATGCCCAACGGTGATCCTCAAGATTTCATGCATTACAATGCCGAAAGAGTCGATTATTGATTTGAATGTTTTTTTCGTTATAATTTTCAATGTGTGTTTTACGAATTTTATGCGCTATTCCTCGGCGTAAAATTTTACCGCGGTGGATAATGAACACAATAAAATAAATCTGT
Source organism: Picea glauca (assembly GCA_000966675.3). Lineage (NCBI taxonomy): Eukaryota > Viridiplantae > Streptophyta > Pinopsida > Pinales > Pinaceae > Picea > Picea glauca. The sequence goes on from JZKD02S1755771.1 coordinate 667,752, forward strand.
AAATCAGAAAGGCTGCAGTTAGGAAAAATCAAAGGCAGAAATGTAAAGGATAACAGGTATGCTGTGTGATTTTAGGACTGAATCAGCGCACCGTATGGTAAGTTAAATACACTTTGAAATAACTCGATATATAATCACCTTCGTAATAGGCGATCATTAAGTAAGTACTGGGTTGCATTGCATTTAACATAATTGGGTAATTGGGTGCATAAGGTTGGAGAGTGGGATAAGTGGTACTTATTCTGTCTTTTTTCTCAAGCACATATCTGACAGGAACTTGAAAGGAATTTGCCCGTAAAAATGAACCCGACTAAAATGACCCCAATTATTCTCACCACAATCTGCAATTTCATCTTAAAATCAAATCTCAATAGATGTAAATGGCCGAAAGTATGATTTGAATAACAAAATATATTATTTCGACAATTTAGAAGTTGCCTGTGTTTTGAAGAGATAAAAAACGAGGTCATCGGACTGCCACATTTACAACGCTCCAGCTTTGCCATCACAGTACTCGGCTTTCGTTTCAGAGAATCTGCACACAAAACGCCAGCATGCTGTTAACTTATTTCAAGATCGTGCCGGTAAGGTAATACATGTTCTGAATTACTATTCTCCCATCAAAACTTGTATGAATCTTCAAATATGAAATAACAAAAATGTGTTTTACATAGGTTTATTAACTTAATACTATTTAAGATGATCCAAGAGTAACATGCCATTTCAAATCAGAAGCCAAGTTTTCAAATAAGAAATATACACCAGCTTTGCAACGCTCATGGTGATATATTCAGCGGTTATACAGCATTTATGGTGATATATATGTGGAGATACACCGTGAAATATTATTTCATGTCGACTGAACCTGAATATCAAGCCATATACAATCATGAAATATATAGAGTGAGATATTGATACAGATACATCACATTGTAATAAATACTGCATCACTGGGTACTATGCATATTATTACTTCCCAAGTTGGTATATTGATGTCAGAAATCGGTGAATTAACCCAATGGTCGTGAATTCTTCAAAGGATCGAGTTTTGAGGTAAAGCACATTGTGTCATCCATGGAGTAGATTGTTGTCATGGGTTGAGATATTTATTGAGTCCATAAAAACCGAAGTTAAGGTTTTAAACCATTTCCATATCTAGCATATAAGAAAAGTTTTATACATTTCCATATCTAGCATATAAGAAAAGAAGTTGATTTTAAAGTGATGGTCATATCTAGCATATAAGAAAAGAATTTTATTTTAAAGTGATGGTATTAAAAGCACTTGGAGCATTACTACATTTGGGCTTAAAATTCCAAATCCACTCCTAAATATAAAAGGAAAACATATAGTTTAGCATCCCAAGTCAGTACCACTTATTTTATGTGTTGTTAAAGTGACGGTATTAAAAACACTTATACTATACATGTTAAAGCCGTGGCACTATACATGTTAAATTCGTGACATAGTGTTAGTAAAATTTGTTAACCTTATTGGAAATGGAGTGTCTCATCATATATAAGAGAATTGAGTATCTCATCATATATGTTAATAGAATGGTATATGCTTGGTTGAAACATAAAATAAAGTGTTGTTAAGCTTTTATTTCTTATATTTCTTATATTCACATGTATAATTAGGATTTAATTAATTATGAGAATATGTTTCATAAACAAAATAGATTCACAAATATATATTTTTCAAATAATTGAATTTTTTTTTTGCATAGAGAGGCTCTTTATGTAACATAAAACATTAAAACAATAAAAATGTATGCTAGATCCATTATTTATAGAGAGAGAAGTTTTCTATAACTATTATAAGTTTTGGTCATTTTCATCTAAATTTGAAAACATAAATGTGCAAGAAATCACAATTTTCTATTTAAATTAAATAAAAATATCCTCGAAAAAAGACCAAAATGTAGAAACGTTAGATTATATATACTTTGAATGAATAAAAACTAGCCTATATGTCCTTCTTAACAAATCCTTGGAGATCTTCCTAGGAATTGTAATGTGGAACATATGTAAGGAGCCGAACAAAACAATATTCAAGCATAATTCCTTCACTACTCATCAAATTTGGGCCAGAATTCAAGAAAATGTGCAAGAATCCATAGCGTCAAGTACCTGGTCAGATGAAGACAACACATTGTTAGCTGAGGATGAAATCATCTTCACGCAATAGAAACTTGGTAGGGTGTACCAAAAAGCAATCAAAGTCCCATTTTGTAGTAGTAATCACCCTCACTGAGTTTGGAAGCCATTGAAAGAAGGAGTCATTAAACTGAACTTTGATGGAGCATCAAAAGATAATCTGGGGAAATGAAAGGCAAGAGACATTTAGAGGGTAAAATAATAGCCATGTTCACCAGGAAATTGGGGTACAATACTAATAATGGTGCCGAATTTGAAGGGTTCTTCATAGCTTTACCCATGGCCACATAGTGGAAGTGAAGAGTCTCGGTAGCAGAAGGTGATTCTCTCCTAATAATATCGACTCTTTAGCTATTGATCGATGGATAAGACCCAAAAAAATCTCTTCAAATTAGAGACTTTCTCATGGTTGGGTTCTGATTGTTGAATCAATCAAGAGATTCTTGGTGATTATTCCAAACTAGGTGCGATGTAGTGCAAACTTAGTGGTAGATTACTTGGCCAAACTAGGCATTCAACAATGAGACCACCTTTCGATGTGGAATATTTGGGACCCCACCAATGTGCCTATCTAGAAGGACACCTTGAAGCTCAATCACGTCGACACGAGGCCCTCGAATTGGGTTCTTGAGGTTGGGACAAGACCAACCACTTAGAGGCCTGATAAGACATTTGAGATAAGTGGAAGGTTGAAAGATGGGGTTTGTGGTCTTTCCATGCAATGGTGGTTTTATGAAGGGTCGGTTGATATGCATGTCAACAAGTCCCACCATAATGAATGAGTTGATCAGGGTTCATGCAAGGATATGGAAAAGACAAGTGGGATTAGTATATCACGAGGGGAATCCTCGTCACCGATCTTACTCGTACTTCACTCAAGAAAATGGGTAGGAAGTACATAATGAGAATGGTCATGAGTTATGCGACAAGAAGTTTAGTTATGGGATTAAGAGTGATGGTACTTTGACGACAAATCTACTTGGAATGAAGCCTATGGAAGAAATCATGAAAAGACCTTTCCCGGATGGAGTTGAGATGTGGCAGTATAAAAGGAGCTACAACCATGGTTTTGGTTATTTTTTTGCAAAATTGAGTACTCTAGACCGACTCAACCTGAATTTCAATGCCTTGGGTATTGGTTATGGTGGTGGAGAATTGTAGAGGCCATCCAATGGCACTGTCCTCCTGAAAAAATAGAATGGGACACTATAGGGGACAGGGGATTTGGACTGACTTCACATAAGTTCATGCATTCTAACCAGAGAAGAAGAACAAAAAGTAGAAAATCAGAAGTAAGGTGGCAACGTCATCTAGAAAGAAGTAGAAAGGATCTGTGTTGGGTGTCGATCATTCCTAGAAAGAGTCAAAATATTTCCAGAAAGGGTGTGTGGGAGTCTAGAGATAAGGGAAAACAATGAGAGATTTCCCTCCCCCAGGGTCCAGAATATCGTATGAGGACAACAAGGGCTGCATGAATGACTGGAATGAAATTTAAAAATATATTCTTCGATGAGCAGAAGAAGACGAAATCGTAGATAGAGGAAGTTGTCAGGAGCCCCCATAACTCTACCTCCCACACACACAATGTCAGAGAAGTTATAGCATGGGTTGAGGATTTGAAATTTTCCAAATCTAGGGAAACAAAGTACTTTGAGTTGGCTGAAACCTATTCGATCATGGATGCGATGGTGGATTACAAGGTAGAGAAAGGAAAGAAAGATAACACGAATACCCTGGAGGAAATTAATTTATTGGAAGGTAAATTTGACCTCTTTTGTCATTTTGAATTTGACATAGAATTTTGAATTAGAAATATGACTCAAAACTAGGACAACTCCCTGAGCACATCTAGGAATCCAAGCTTGGTAGGGTCCCACAAGTTACCAATTCAAGTCGAGGATGAATAATTGCCTCATGTGGTTGTTGGGGAAGTCAAGAAGGCAGAATATCATCTCGATACTCTAAGGAAATTTGGAGCTTCAATCTTTGGGTTCCACTATGATATCTTTTTTCTCTGTTGTTTTAGTTATGGATGGGTCTTTGGGTTGATAACATAGTTGAGGGAGGAAATTAGGGTCTTAGGCTCTAAATGAATATTCTAGGCATTGTGGGCCAAGAAAAACATCTCAACCAACCACACTTGACCTTGCAAAGGTATCCTTGGCCTTTGAGTGGGGACATCTATGACATGAAGATATTCTTACTACCAAGCATAGGTATCAGGGACCTAAATGTGGTCAAGGGATCCATATCAATAAAAAGGTCATAAGGGAATCTTATAAACATCTAGGGGTAAGAATGATGACTCAGACTTCCATATAGGTCCTCTAAAGGGTATCCTTGTCTTTCAAATGGGAATGTGATCACCTATAAGATATTTTTAGAGATAGGCATGGATATTAAGGCCTTAAACATGGTTGGGGGTGAAAACATAGGGATTGGACCCTCAAGTAATATTCTAGGAATTCATGTCTATCACCAACACCTCGAATCAACACACATGATATATTGAGGGTATACTTGCCTCATAGTTCTAATATAGATGTTGTTAATAGGTTTTGGATACTAGGTATAAGTATTAGGGAACTTTATGTCATTAAGGGAGGAAACTTAGGCATTATACCCTTAAGGAAGATTTTAATAATTTTGGTTTGATAATGATTCCATGAACCACAAGACATGATTTTACAATTGTATACTTGGCCTCTAAATGGGGATATTCATTATATTAGGAAATTTTGAATGCTAGGTATTGGTGTAAGGGTCCAAGACATATATAGACAAGAAAAACAAAGCCTTAGGCCATAAATAAAGATTATAGGAACCCAATACCAAGAATGAGGTTGAGAACCAAAAAAGACGATCTCTCGAGGGAATATCTTGTTTCCATGTGGGGATATGGGAACCATGATGAATTCTCTGAAACAAGGTATCTGTTTCACGTATTTAACATGGTCAAATGAGGACACTTTGGACTTAGTCCATAAAGGAATATTTATGCATCTAGGGCCAAATAATTTTTTTTTAAGTAACACACATGAGCACCCAAGGATATCCTTTGTCTACGAGTAGCAGTTTTCGATCAATTGCAATTTTTTTGGAACTAGGTATCAGTATTGAGTCCTTAAACAAGCCGAAGAGATGAAGCTTGGGCATTAGGCCTAAAACGTATATTTTAGGGATTACGTTACATGGAAGATTCCTTGAATGACCACACATGACTTAGGTTTTGAGCACCAAGGATGGGCCATCGAGCCAAATACATGGTAAAAGGAAGAAACGAAAGCATTAGGAAATACAATAAGTTTATAAGAATCCATATCCAAGAAAAATTCCTTGAATAGAGAAACCTAACCTATTAATATTATCGTCTACCTCTTAGTTGGGATATCTACACCATTAGGCTCTAAAGGTAGCTTCTAGGTCTTAACATTCATAAATGACAACTTAAAAAACATAGATGAACTATGAAGGAGATCTTTGGCCATCAATTGGATATATGGACACCTTTAGGAGTTTTTGAATATTAGGTATAGGTTTTGGAGTTTTCTACGTAGTTGTGAGAGGAAAATTGAGCCTTAGGCCTTGAATGAAGCTTGTAGGAATCCAAGGCCAAGAAAAACATGATGAACCTCCATAAAGAATCCTTTTAGGATATTATTACTATCTGAGTGGGGGATATTTTTGAAATTAAGAGTTTTTTAGTACTAAATGTGTGTCTTACAGACCTAGACATGATGGAGGGAATAAACCCAATCCCGACTCCCTCAAAGAAAGTTTAGGCATATGGGACCTATATAGTTTTCACATGAACTTGGCTAGTAGAAAATGAACACACAAAACTTGAGAGAGAGAAGAGAACAAGGTAGAATGAAAGAATCATATTAAATCAACGATAAATGGTAAAAATACACATGATATACTATACACAAGAAAATTAGTTCGCCATAGTAGTGACCTACAAAGATCTAGACACTCCTTGATAGATACTGGAGTGAACTGCCCCCTAGTCCTAGTTAATTCGCCATGCATTCATAAATTAACTAACGAATCATTAGTGGAGTGAGGAGAGAATAATGAATTCACATGTGTTGCATCTTCCTTTTTGTGATTCGAAGGAAAGTGCACACTCATGGTGACGATACTAAGGTATGCATGCAACCCTTGGTGATAATACTGAGGTTTTCATGCAATTCTCAACTTCACTAGTATAACTATGGTGTAACTAACTCAATACTGAAGAGAATATAACACCCCCATCTAGGGGAGAATATCTCTAACCAAGGACGCCATAAACATAGACTAGAACCCCCATATGGGTTTCTCGAGAAATTACTTATCTCCTATTTACATGCAACTCCTTGCTATTTTGATGGAGTACTTAATATTTCCAAATCTTACCCCTTTGAAGATCAAATTTACTGTGTAATTACTGGTAAAATTTCCTCTCTTACCAAATTTTGATGAATCTTAATTAATAACAATGTATTAAATTCTAAATTTCATTGTATTTCCAATTAAGAACCTAAATTCTCATTTCCCATTATTTTCTTTTTATTTATTTTAGAATACTTGGCCTCTCTTCAATATTAGTGTTATTTTCCTTAAGGCCCATATATATATCTGGTATCCTTTAAAGTTTTTGGTATAAAATCTTTAGGAAAAACTTAAAATTAAAAACATTGTTATGTAGAAATTAACCTTTTTCTCTTTCATATGTTGAGTATAGATTCTAACTATTCCATCATCCCCATTAGCACATAATATGGATTGAAAAACTCAATAAACATCAATTTTCACAAAAATAAATCTCTTTTTCAAACATAAGCAGTCAACAAGTGATGTTTTAAATCAAAATGAAATTCAGTTGTAATGTTCTCACGATTTTACCTAAGTTTGTCACACCACTTTTAACAAAAAGAAATGAATTTAAAATGCTCTGAAAGACATTCTACAATATTTATGAGCTTAACATTGCATAGGTTTGACAATGAAATACGTATCTAGAAAATGAAAATAGTTGTAATTTTTGAAGGGTGTACCATTTTCCAGCCAACCACAGGCACAATTGTTCATGTTTTTTTCATAATTGGCTAAGCCCTAGCCAGATCATGATGCCATGAGAGGAATTCCTCTTTCTTCTCAGCAAAAAACAAAGGGATGAAGGTTACTCTCCTTCTCCCATAGAAGCCTAGCAACCAATATTCTATCACCCAAGGAAGGGGGCCTGTTGTGATTGCTCACTCGATCACTCAAATTCTCTACAACCGCATTTATCAGTTTGATTAGAAAACAATGCTGAAATGTTCTTGTACCCAGAAACTTATATTTTATTACTTCTCTTCAGAACCAGATAGCTTCACATGCTCTTCCTCTTCATAAAAATGGTCTTCGGAGCCATTCGTGTGCATCATCTTCTTTCTGCCCATGATTTTCCTCTTTTTTCTTTCCTTCTCCAACAATATTTTGTGGGTCAATTCCTTAATTCGTGGGTCAAATCAGAAATTTCCAGATGGGTACTCTTCCCATTCTCTCATTGATTTCTGATGGAGATGTTTCAACTACCAACTTGATTGGTAAATAAATTCTCTCGGATAGAAGACTATTATGGGTTTGAACATTTTTAAATCCATAAGAGTACTCACCTGGAAGAGGTCATATCAACCATTATTGGTTCCGATCACCATTCCTTCTCATGCATCCTAATATGTATTGGAAACACCTTTAATAATTATTCAACAATTTCCATTTTATTTAATAACATAAATATTTAAATTACCTTCTTTATAAAATGTTCATTATTTCCCAAAATCCACACATAACCGATAGTCTCTTAGAAAAATATAATTATATTTACAATCTGGGAGACATAGGAGTATTACATATTAATAAGACATGTTGCTTTGTATCTAGGATATGAGTAAGATTTATTGAATGTTATAAGTGAATATCCGCTAAATATTATATGTATGATATATGAAATATTATAATACTTAACACATAAGAAGTTAATATTATAATTTCACCGTAGGTAAACTCAACTATTTATCAGAAATACAAATAAACAAAAACCTTGTTTGAGATTCCAAAAGATCTATTGAAGGTTATAAGTGATCCGCTAAATATTATCTATGATTTGCAAAAGGTTATAAAAATCAACATATAAGAAGTTAAGATTATAATTTCACCAAGTAAATTACACAATTGATCATAAATCCAAATAAACAAAACCTTGATTTGAGATTCTAAGCAAAGATTATATAACCGCATAATAAGATACTAAAATTAATAATAAAGAGAGAAAAAAGGTAAAGGATGTAATTTATGGTGAATGAAGGAAATGATTATCCACCGAAAATGATTGGAAATAGAACAAATGTGTCAATCTATAACCTATCTACTTGCATATCATATACATGAAAATATGGAGAGTACTAGACTGACAAAAAAACATGATGGAGTGAAAGGTGTATTTAATAGTTTTTTCAAATGACATCCAATCCAAAGATGCGAGGTTTCAACATATCTAAAAGTATCTTAGAGGAGAAACCTTCCATTTTTTACATAATATTTTTCAAATCATAAAGAAGTGTTTATGATAAGTTACATAACCATTTCATAATAAATATGTTTCAACATTTTTTACAATATTTATTATATTAATATATCCCTAAACTTTTAAAAGAAACCACTAATTTAAAAAAAATAATAATAATAATAATAGTAAGTTAATTGGTTCAATAATATTTTGCATGATTATTATTATTTACTTCCAATTATATTTCTAAATAATTCTTGATATTAATAGTAAACCAAGCTGAAAATGTAGAATGATAAATGATAAATCTCATGATGAGATTGAGCTATGTTTGATGTTATTCAAGAACTAGGATTTCTGTAGACCTAGGTTCTATTCAGTGTTTGTGTGGCCCGACCCTGTCTTCCAAGGGGTGTCTTCCAAGGGGTGTGATCGATCTCATCATGATGTCTAATGGGTAGGGGTAATAACCCCCCTTGTATTGTAATGTGGTTTCTAGAAAACCATTTGGAGCTCATGGATTGCGACCAGGATCAACCCTATCATGAGGAATCAAACAAGGCAAAGGCAATGGAAGTTGAGGTTGAATTTTCTCATCCAAAAGTTGCTCGAGCATTTGTACCTAGTAAATGAACCCCTCAATTTGATATGACACCGAGAGATGTCGTAAGATACACATGAGTAGAAGAATGCACTCAATATATGAGGGATCACACCCTCATTGAGAATTTTTTGGGGCTATGGACCTAATAAAGAGGTCTAATAAAATGGATGAATACTTAGTGGAAAACCAAAGGCCATTTTGATCTCAAATTAGGCTTTAATGGTTTCTTTACTGCGATTTTCCACAATCTGGAAGATAAAGACTAGATTTTTGAAAATGGGTCCTATTTTTTTAACTCGTATGGACTTTATTTATGATATTGGACATAATTATTCATCCTAGAAAAATAATATTTCACATATGCTCCTATTTGGAGACTCTACTTGCTCCCAAAGGAATTATGACTAGGAGGAATCCTCGCTGGGATAGGAAACACAATAGGAATTTTTTTCAAGTTAGTTGAAAAAACATGTCAACCTTCCTACACTTACTATGATCAAATATTCGTTTATATGAAAATATCCAAGCCCCTACCAACATTTATATTCCTAGAATATTAGAATTAGAAATCAATCCATACCATAGACTACAAGCACATATCCTTCAGATGTAGGAAGTGTCATGAGCATGGCCATTTATTCATAGATTTTCCCCTTAATGCACTTCCAATTTATATGGTTGCACCCTCTGAAAAAACTAAATATGGTTTCACCCAAGTCCAAGGGAAATGACAACAAAACCAAAATAAGACAACTTTTGTATCATCCAAGGCTCAGTGAACTATCAATTCCTTTTAGATATTAAACCAACTCCTTGATTCTCTTGATCTAGTAGAGATTTTTCATCAATAAAGTCAAGATAATACTCATGAAAAAGAAAAGGAAACCCCAGATCCAATCTCGGAGTATATAGTCCATACCCCGAATGTAGATCCCATGGGGAAATATCAAACCATATAAGAAGAAGGTGAAATATATATAGAAATGGATGAGAAGTAACTAGAAATATTGATCAGGTGCATCGTGAAGAAGCTTACCACAAGCAATAAATGATGACTCAAACTTCCATATAGGTCCTCTCAAGGGTATCCTTCACTTTCAAATGGCCATGTGATCACCTTTAAGAGATTTTGAGAGCTGGCATGGATATTTAGGCCTTAAACATGGGCGGGGTGAAAACATAGGGATTGGACCCTCAATTAATATTCTAGGAATTTATGTCTATCACCAACACCTTGAATCAACACACATTATGCCTTGAGGGTATACTTTCCTCCTAATTGTGATATAAATGTTGTTAATAGGTTTTGGATACTAGGTATGAGTATTAGGGACCTTTATGTCATTGAGGGAGGAATCTTTGGCCTTATATCCTTGAGGAATAGTTTAATCATTTTGATTTGATAATGATTCCATGAACCACAACACATGATTTTACAATCGTATCCTTAGCCTCTAAATGGGGATATTCATTATATTAGGAAATTTTGAATGCTAGGTATTGGTATTAGTGTCCTAGATATAGATGGACGAGAAAAAGAAATCCTTAGTCCATAAATGAATATTATAGGAGCCTAAGAGAAAGAATGAGCTTGAAAAACAAAACACATGACTTATTGAGGGAACATTTTGTCTCCATGTGGGGATACGGGAACCATTATGAGTTATCTAGAACAAGGTATGGGTTGCAGGTATTTAACATGGTCAAAGGAGGGCACTTTGGACTTAGTCTATAAAGGAATATTTTATACATATAGGACCAAACAATTTTTTTTTAAGTAACACACATGACCACCCAAGGAGATCCTTTGTCTAGGAGTAGTAGTTTTGGATCAATTACAATTTTTTTGGAACTAGGTATGAGTATTGAGTCCTTAAACAAGGAGAAGAGATGAAGCTTGGGAATTAGGACTAAAATGTATATTTTAGAGATTAAATTACATGAAATATGACTTGAACAATCACACATGACTTCTTTGTGTTATATTTAACCTTAGAGGGGCTATATGAACCATTAGAAGGTTTTGAGAACCAAAGATTAGACATAGGGCCACACACATGGTAAAAAGAAGAAACTAAAGCATTAGGACATACAATAAAATTTAAATTATAGGAATCGATATCCAAGAAAATTCCTTGAATATCCAAACCTAACCGCTTGAGAGTGTCGTCTACCTCTGAGTCTGGATATAGACACCATTAGGCTCAAAAGGTAGCTTCTAGGTCTCAACATTCTAAAGGTAGCTTCTAGGTCTCAACATTCATAAATGACACCTTAAAAAAATATAGATGAACTATGAAGGAGATGTTTGGCCATCGAGTGGATATATTGACACCATTAGGAGTTTTTGAATACTAGGTATAGGTTGGTTTTTTATTTTAAATTTCATTTCTGACTCAACTTATAGTGAAGCCCTGGCCCATCTACCCTCATTCCGCCCACAGTAACATCATTTATTTCCTTTGAAATCCAGTACAGGTATACCAAACATTCCTACTTTGAGTATGTTATTCAGTAACACTGCAATTTTGTTTGTTACCAGCTAAGGGAAGCCTAAACATGTGAGGAATATGAAAAACATTTAGCAAAAATAAGATTATATGATTGGGATTGTCTGTTAGACTCCAGATCCGCAAGTTAGACTCTCTGCTATGGTAATTAGTAATTGATAACATGCCCTACGGTGATCCTCTAGATTTCATGCATTGCAATGCCAATGCCGAAAGAGTCAATTATTGATTTGAACGTCTTTTTTTCGTTGTAGTTTCCAATGTGTGATTTACGAATTTTATGCTCTATTGCTCGGTGTAAAATTTTACTATGGTGCATAATGAACACAATAAAATGAATCTATAAATCAGAAAGGGCACAGTTAGGAAAAATCGAAGGCAAAAATGTAAAGGATAACAGGTATGCTGTGTGATTTTAGGACTGAATCAGCGCACCGTATGTTAAGTTAAATACACTTTGAAATAACTCGATATATAATCAATTAATTATCAAAGGCAGAACCAAACCGTGAGCAGAGCTCACTTGATTTCATTACTTAAGCCAAATTATTACATTTAAATAGCACAACGAACCTGAACTGATCTCCTACAAAGGTGGATCTGAAACCATCAGCAAACCCTAATTTGGACAAGCACACAATCACTTAGTTACGTAAATCTTAACTAAGTATCTAATTTCTACATTATTCCAACACTCTCCCTTAATGACTACTTATCTAAATATCTATGTGGTCATATCTTCGTGTGCTTCCTCTTGTACCTGCATCTGATTATTGA
>JZKD02S1755772.1:37328-51827 GCA_000966675.3 Picea glauca
CCCCACATGGAAGAGTGTACATACTTCTGGGGTGTAAATACTTCATGGGGTATAAACACGACTGAAAGCAAGGACCTCTGAATCAGGAAGATAATCAGGCTCCACAACCAACAAAGAAAGTCAGGAGAAATAATAATTTGTATAGATTTCCAAAATCTAAATCGTGCTTCCAACAAGGATAACTATCCAGTTCCTCCAATGGAACAAATCCTGCAACTCGTCTCTAGGTCTCATCTATTCTCTCTATTAGACAATTTTTCATGATACAATCAGGTTCTCGTGGCAGAGCCAAATTGATTAAAGACCACTTTCTGAACTAAATGGGGAACGTATGCTTATAGAAGAATTCACTTTGGTCTTATTAACAGAAGAGATACCTTCAGAGGGAAACATACATTGCTTTCAAAGGATTAATCAGTCAAAGTGTGGTGTTTTACCTTAATGACATCACCATTTATTCTAAAAAAATAGAATACCACCCAAAACATCTGAAGCAGATTTTCGAGCGTTGAAGAAAATATGGGATCTCTCTTAATCCTAAGAATAATATATTCTATGTTTCAGAAGGTATTTTATTGGGACATGTTATTTCCAAAGACGATATTTCCGTGGATCCAGAGAGAACTAAGGCTATTCTACAAATTGCTCCACCGTACAGCAAGAGGTCAATGTAATCATTATTCGGCACGAAAAATTTCGTAAGAAGGTTTGTTCCATATTTTCCTAAAATTGTAAAACCATTACAGAAGATGATTAAAAAAGACGTACAATTCAAATGGACACCGTTAGAGAAGGGAGCATTTGAAAATATTAAAGCCGCTATAGCAAATGCACCATCTCTTCGAAGTCCTGATTTTTCCAAATATTTCATGCTATATACATTCGTATCCGATCATTCGTTAGAAGAAGTACTCATGCAAAAGGATGAACAAGGGGATTAATACCCTATCGTGTTTATGAGCACGCAATTCATGCCTTATATACTAAAAAATCACACTAAAGTCATCGTCCTACACCCGAAAGTAAGATTCATATTCATTCAAAAGGAATTGGGTGAAAGATGAGGACATTGGATGACAACTCTACAAGAATATGACCTAGAATTTAAACTAACCAACATCGTGAAAGGTCAATGCTTGTGTAAATTAGTGACACAAGGAGATGACATTGAAGAACAAGAGGAGGATGGTTGGCAAGATGAAACGATAATGTATACTCAAGAGGTTCCATATGTTTCATCTATTGAAGGATCATGTTACAATGATCTTAAATATTATCTGCAGCATGGAACTACTCCAAACCATCTCAATGCTAAGAAAAAAAGAGTGTTGCAGCTGAAATATTTGTAGTATCAATTATTACATGGCATCTTGTTCAGAAATAATTATGATGGAGTGTTACTCAGATTCCTTGAAAGGAAATACGTTGATAAATTCTTAAGAGATATGCACGATGGATCGGTTGGTGGGGATTTCTTAGGAGACACAACATCTCACAAGGTGCTGAGAGCAGGATTCTACTGGCCCACTCTCTTCAAGGATTCTCACACATACTTGATAAGCTGCAAAGAATGTCAAAAATCCATGGGGACAGAACATAAAGCTTCTCTTCCTCTCCAACCTATAGAAATGGAAGAACCCTTCGAGCAGTGGGGCCTAGATATCATTCATGAGATAAATCCTCATTCATCCAAACAACACAGGTATATTCTAACTGCAACTGATTATTTAAAACATTGATTGAATCAATACCTTTAGTCAAAGTGAATGAGGAAGTAGTAATTAATTTTCTTAAGAAACACATTATCACGAGGTTTGGAATTCCTAACTCTTTAGTATTTGATAATCCTACTTACTTATCATCTTTGAAATTATCTGTGTATGCATTGGAAAAGGGAATTATTTTAAAGTATTCAACCAATTACTATCCCCAAGGAAATGGCATGGCAGAATCCACAAACAAAAACATCATATGTATCCTTAAAAGAAATGTGGTTAATCACTAGGGGAATTGGCACAATGCATTATAGAATTCTCTCTGGGCAGATTGTGTCACTCCCAAAGATTCCATCGGAACCTCACCTTACTTTCTTGTATATGGAAAATAAGTCATGTTTGTTGGGTGTGTGTTATATTCTTTGCATGTGTGTGTGTGTGGGTGCGTCAGATACGACAACTGCGTCTGACGATCCCTTCACCTAGGGCTTTGTCGTGTGCATCAGGCACTTTCCTAGGGGGGTCCCAGGGGGGGGAAGGTATGCCCCCCCTGGTTACGCGCTGCGTTCGGGGCAACGCCCCGAAATTTTTTTTTGGGCAGTTTTTGCTATTTTTAGCGGATTTTGCTATTTTTAGCTGATTTGTAATTTAATCTCGAATTAAGGGATTAGGGTTTTGGTATCTACGGAATACCTAAAAACATTGTATATATTGTATGGCGAATGGTGAAATTTGATATAATGAAAATAAGAAAGGTTTTCTCGGTTGAGGGTTTCCGATAAAAATCTCTATGTACTCTGTGTATGAGCCATTGATTAATTTCTGTATTTCTTAAGAATCTATATGCATTGCTTTACTTCGCAGGTTTAAAACTTACATGTAGTATCAGAGCACGTTTTTGGTTTCAGAGGGACGCCTTTGTTGCTGAGGGTTTGGCTTGGTCTTGATAGATCAAGTTTATCTTGGGTCTGTGATAAACCTGGGTTTAGTGGGAGCTTTTGCAAAGGAGATTCGAGTAAAGTAAGAGGAATGGCGAGCTCATCTAGAATCGAGATAGAGAAGTTCAACGGTAAAAACTTTGAGCTATGGAAGCTCAAGATGGNGCTTCCGAGAAGTATAAAGGAAGGGTAGCACTTCACATTCTTCATTATGAATTGATATCTTATCTAAGTGCTCTTGGAGCCAAGGTTTTCATTGGGGTTTCGACAAAACTATTCCACACTTCAGTTTAGTTTTGGTGGTGAAATATCCACCCTAGCTAGACATTGGGGGGGATCCAACCGGGGTTTCCATTGCAATTCATCTTATCAATTATCTTTAGTTTTTGAGTGCGTCGATCTGCCTAGGAGGAGGCTAATCTCATTATTTCATATTAGTGGAGTCATTGGAGGGTTTGTAGGGTCCCTTAGAGGAGGTCGATTCACCACCAACAAACTTGGCAAGAACCGTAGGGGATTTACATCACTTGGAGAGGTCGCAGGATATTTTTGGAGGGGCCGATCTATCTAGCAGCAGAACCGTGAAGATTGTGAGGTCATGGACCAGTTAAGGGAGCTGCCTCCCATTCGTTTTGTAGGTTGAAATCTTGGAGAAGGCCGTTGGTGGGTTTAGGAGGGTCGATACCCCTCCCCTTTGCTAGATCGTGGTGGGCCGGGTGTTGTAGAAACACAGAAGCAGTTCTGCATGCCCCTTGCAAGGCATCGTGTGGGTTAGGAGAGGTCGTGCACCCGTTTTACTGTTGAGTCGAGGGTTTATGAGGAGGGTCGAGGACCTCTATTGCAAAATTGTGGGGAGTTTGTAACTTGGCGTGAGGATTACAACAAGCTAAATGGGATATCTCGATGCCTAAGAGGAATGATATACCTTAGTTTGCAGTCCAATATCATTCTTGAAGTGACAATGGCATTGTCAGAGGTTCTTTGTTTGTATTTTTATAATTATGTTGTAGTTGCCCTAACAACCAATAGGAATTGTATTGTTGTTTCCTTTTCCATCCATAATAAATGCCAATATTGTCTCTCAGATTTTATGTGTAATGTGATGGATGATGTGTCACATACCAATTGTTTATAGAAGGTCACAAAACAATTTACATCTCTAAAACCCTTGTGATGCAACTATTTGATGAAATCACACAACAAAAAAAACTTAACAACATTTAAAATCCAACCCAACTCTATTGGGAGTATTACAGTGGTACCAGAGCTGGTGATCTTGCTAGCATGTGAATACATTGATGCTTAGAAGATGGGGGCGTGGAGGCAAACCCTTACCATGATCACCAGAAGAATAATTAGAAATGAACCATCTAGAGTCAGAACAAGAAAGAAACATGGGTGACAATCGAGATCATACAAAAGATCTTGTGATCAAGTTATCGAGTCATATGACTAGGAGCCAAGATGAGGAAAACAAAAGACAAGCAGAAGCAACTTACAAACATGCGAAGATGATGAGGAACTAGCATCAGACCCTTGAGGTACTCATACAACTAGTGGGGAAAAAAGGACAGACTGGGATGAATGCAGAAGGAAGCCAAGGAGGAGGTAGGGCTTAGGAAGAGGGTAGCAATAACCATATTCCCACACAGAGTGCCTGATAGATATGGAGTCGGAGGATGCCCAAACCATTATTTCCATTGTTCCTTGAGGAGTAGCCTACATGAGAACACATGCAACAATATTAGGTGGATCAATACACCACCTACTTCAGAGAGTATCAATCCTTAGGGGAGGAAATTCAGGCAGCCATTTCTTACACATACTATTGTAATACCAGGCTTAGGTACAACCCAAGGACAACACAGAGCCAACAAAACTTTGATCTTATGTGCAAGTTGGAGAAGATGACTATCCCACCTTTTGACGGATCTGGTAGGTGCACGACCAGGGCATGGGTACATAAGTTGGACACTTACTTCCATCTCAGCCCAAAGACACATGCAGAGGAAATTAGATTTTCCACCCTACACTTGAATGGAGAAGCTCATGAGTGGTGGTACCATGGGTTAGTGACATTAGGTCACACCATAATCACATCTTATGAGAATTTCACCCATAGATTGTGGAAAATTTTGATAAAAAGGACCCTGAAATCCACTTCAGGGAGTTGGCCCAATTGAAACAAACATGTTGTTGGTTGTGGAGCCTGATTATCTTCCTAATTTAGAGGCCTTTGTTTTTAGCTGTGTTTATACCCCATGGAGACTTTACACCCCGAAAGAATGTACACTCCTCCATGCGGGGGAGTGCAGGGGGGCGTGCCCCTACTACGGGGTCTGGGGACAAGCGGGGGTTTGGGGGCGATGCCCCCGAAGGAAAAATTTCCTTGTAAATGTATATTGTAATTTCATAGTAAATCTGGACCGTTCATTATAAGCTCGCAGATCTGACGATAGAAGTTATGTTAGGGTTTTTTTCCCTAGAAGGTAACCCTCTTTTATGAGGGAAATGTATTGCGACTATTTATCATTGTAATATTGTATTCTGAGAGAGGAGGTTGTGAGAGAAAGAAGAGGAAGTTACAACGGGTGTGTTGTAGGTTGTATCCCTTCATTTGCTGGATAATAATAAAGGAAGGACCTGGAAATTTCTCTGTTGGACGTAGCCCACATTGGGTGAACCACGTATATCCGTGTCTCCATTGTATTGTGTATCCTCTGTGTTTTATTTTCGCATTTGTTTTTATGTTATTTCTCCGTGATCCAGTTTTTCTAACACATGCACACCATATGCATACATTGTTGAGTTTCAAAGGAAGGTGGTTATGGTGAAAAACATATATGAGAAAAGGTTGGTGATGTTGTTCACTTAGAGATTGATCAAACACTTGAGAGAGTGGGTCAAGGTCTTCATGCCAATTACACTAAATGATTCTATCACGAGGACCCATGATATGGCAGAGACAACACCCGAGAAGGTATCAGTGAAAACCTTTATTCCACAAAAGGGTAAGGTAGCGAAGCCTCCCCAGAAGGCATGGAATAGGAAGGACATTATGGATGAGGAGACGTAGAGAGATTTGAGAAGGAAGAAGATTTTCTTTAGCTACAAATAACCCTGGGAGCTTGGTCACTAGTGTATGGGCAAAGGGAAAGTACATTACATAGAGGTACTTTCCGATGAGGATGATGATGATGAGGATGAGTTAGATCACATTCATAATAGTGCACAAAGTAGTGGCCAAGCAGAGCCACCACATATTTAAAGTGTATAAGAAAATAAAGTGTAGGACAGAGGCAAGAATGTAACCATTTCCGCAATTTAAGGGGTCCCCAAATAATACACTTTCAAGGTCAGAGGCATTTTGTAGGGGTAGAGAGTTACAACACTAATTTATGGTGGGGCCAGTCATAATTTCATTGACGCAACACTTGTCACCAAAAGAGACATTCCGAAAAAGGACTTTGAGGGATTCAACGTAGTGGTAGAAGATGGGTACAACATGACATGTACTCAAAGGATCAGGGGATTATATATGACATTGGGAAAGTATATGTTGACCAATGACTTTTATGTCTTAGACTTGGCAAACACCCATGTGGTATTATGTGTCCAATGGTTTTATTCGTTGGGGGATATCCACATGAACTATCGAGACATGAGGATGGAGTTCATGGATAAATGAGGTTAGCAAGTTACAGTGAGAGGTATGTTGACAGGAGTCCCCAAGATCGTGTTGAACAAACACATGGAGGAAATTTTTAGACACGAGGAAGTGGCTTGTGAAAAAGAGTGTTTAATCACCATGGGGAATCCATCACAGGACTACCAACACTACCATGTAGACATCCAGACATTGCTTGGGAAATATGACAGAGTGGTTGGATCATTACCAGTAGGGAGAGCACTTGACAGGGGGTTTGAGCATGTCATTGACTTAGAGGAGGGGGCGAAGCCCGTGATCACCACACCATATAGACATCTGAAGAAGTTCAAGGACGAGATAGAAAATGCCGTAAAGGAGTTGTTGGAGATGGGGCACATCAGGCCTAGTTCTAGTCCCTTCACTTCTTCAGTGGTATTGGTGAAGAAGAAGGATGGTACGATGAGGATGTGCATTGACTACAGGGTGTTGAACAAGCAGACCATCAATAACCAATACCCAATACCCAAAATTGACTAGTTCATAGATGAGTTGCATGGGGTAGTGTACTTCTCGAATATTGATCTTCAATCAGGGTACCAACAGATTTGGGTCGGAGAGGATGACATCAACAAAAAACATTCAGATGTCACCATGAACACTATGAGATTTTGGTCATGCCCTTCAGATTGACCAATCCACCGACTACCTTCCAGTCATGTATGAACAATATCTTCAACAAGAAGCTGAGGAAGTTCCTACTAGTGTTCTTCGATGATCTACAACATGATGTGGGAGGATCATCTGGGACATATTGATGAGATTCTTAGCATCACGGGGGAGCAGTCGTTGTTTTCCAAGGAGGCAGAGTGTGAGTTTAGGTTAACATAGATTCTTTATCCAGGACATGTGATTGGAGTTAAGGGAGTGCAGGTACATCAAGAGAAGACCCATACGATCTTAGATTGGCCCAAAACCAAGTCACTTGAAAATCTACGGGGGTTCTTTGGGATATGCAGTTATTACAGGTGATTTGTGAAAGGATTTTCACAACTTGGCATGTCATTGAAAGATCTCACCAAGAAGGGAGAATTATGATGGTCAGAGGAGGCACATGCAACATTTGACAAAATGAAGAAGGTAATGAGAAATTTCCCAATGCTAGCACTTCCAGACTTGTCTCAACCATTTGTGTTGGAGTGTGATGAATTTGGAGAAGGGATAGGAGCGATGTTGATGCATAATCGAAATCCCATATCTTTCGAGAGAAGGAATTTGAGGGAGCTAGAAAGGATTTACTCCATCTATGATAAGGATATGTTGAACATCATGTAGTGCCTGGTGAGAGGACGCTTTGTGGTGAGGACCAACCACAACATTCTGATGTAATTCTTGGAGCAGAGAGACTTGAGTGAGAGGTAGTAGAAATGGGTGAGTAAGTTGCATGCATATGAATTTGATATCGAGTATGTAAAGGGAAAGAAGAATGTAGTTTCAAATGCCATTTTTAGGAGAACTACAACCTTTTCCATGAAAAAGATTTTGGTAGTTTGGAAGTTCATTCTCTTGGTGGAGTAATCCAAGAATACATTCTCTTATGAGCTAGTGGAGGGTATTATCTAGGATGACAGGTACATGGTAGTGGATGACATCATCCACTAGTACAAGGAGAGGATCTATCTTTTTCTCGAGTCCATGCTCAAGGATAATATTTTGAGAGCAGTTCATGATGCACCATTGGCAGGGCACCCAGGGTATCTGAAGACTTACAGAAAGGTGAGGAAGAGATTCTCTTGGAAGGGTCTCAAGGATGATGTACTACGATATGTGAGGGAGTGCATGAATTTTCAACAGAACAAGATGGAACTTGCACACCATGCAGGTCTACTTCAACAACTACCTATTCCAGAGCATAAGTGGGAAAGCATTTCCATGGGCTTCATTATAGGGTTTCCAAAGGTATAGGGTAGGGACTGTATCTATGTGGTGGTGGACAAGTTGACCAAGTACGCACACGTCTTTTCCATTCCTTAATAGTATAGCGCATCTCATGTGGCATACATATTCTTCAGGGAAGTGTTTAGGCTACATGGTCTTTCGAGATACATAGTCAATGACTGAGACAATAGGTTTCTTAATGCATTTTGGTGGGAACTATTTAGGCTATCAAGGACAGAGTTGACACCTAGCACCAACTATCATTTACAGATAGATGGGAAAACATCGATCATGAACAAGTGGATCGAGGGATATTCGTGGAACTCTGTGTCAAAGTGGTTTCATCTTGGGGAGCACTGTTATAATGCCACTCATCACGTGTCCATAGGGATGAGTCCCTTTGGGGAATTATATGGCTATGATGCCCCTTCATTTGTGGATTTGGAATTTTGGGAGAACAGGCCCCCCAAGGCCAAATATTGGTTGCAGGAGAGCCAAGACATATTGATAGTCATGAAGGAAAACTTACAGGTCGCTCAGAATCAACAAAAGATGTATGCAGACATGCACAGAGTGGAGTGCAACATTGAGGTTGGGGATTTGGTATTTCTTAGGTTGCAACCTTACAGAGAGTGTTCACTAAAGAAGAGTGGTGCCGAGAAGCTTAAGCCTCACTTCTATGGACCCTACAAGGTGATCAAGAGAGTCAGAGAGGTAGCTTATGAGTTGGAGTTACCATAGGATAACATAATCCATAACATCTTCCATGTATCTTGCCTTAAGAAGACGTTGGGACAACATGTCACAACTTCGGTAAAACTTCCTCCACTAGAGGAGGAAAAAAAATTGGTTCTAAATCCAAAGAGGATTTTTGATGTCATAGAGAGAAGGTTGAAGAGCATATTCATTTGGGAGTACCTGGTCATATGGAGAGGTTTTCCCACCGAGGATGCTACTTGAGAGGGAAAGTAGATCTTTCAGCATCCTGATTTGGAGTTGCTTGAGGAAAAGTAATCTTGGGAAGGGAGGATTGTAATGTCCCATTCCAATTGATCATGAAAAATGATGACTTAGTATCCTATATGATTCCCGTAGGCTATAGTCAATGAATAAAGCAGAGTCAAGGAGGTTTATTTAATGTCACTAGCCAAGAGATGTTACATTCTAAAAGTGACATTAAGTAAAAAAATAAATTATTAATAACTTAAACATTAAAAAGTGACTTTTCAATGTTTAAGTAATATTAAGAGGGAATAATGGTCATATTTGATTTGGTTAAAAGGGGGAAATATCTAGAAGGCTTCCGAGATGTATAAAGGAAGGGTAGAGCTTCACCTTCCTCATTATGGTTTGATCTCTTATCTGAGTGCTCTTGGAGCCAAGGTTTTTGTTTTGGTTTTGGAAAAACCCTTCCATACTTCAGTTTAGTTTCGGTGGTGAAATATCCACCCTAGCTAGACATAAAGGGAAATCCACTTGGGGTTTCCATTGTAGTTCATCTTATCAATTGTATTCATTTTGTGAGTGCATCGATCTGCCTAGAAGGAGGATAATCTCATTATTGTAGATTCATGGCATCATTGGAGGGTTTGTAGGGTCCTCTAGAGGAGGAAGATTCACCACCAACAAACTTGGCAAGGATTGTAAGGGATTTACATCACTTCAAGAGGACATCAGTTATTTTTGGAGGGGTATATCTATCTAGCAGCATAACCGTGAATATTGTGAGGCTGTGGACCAGTTAAGGGATCCACCTCCCATTCGTTTTGCAGGTCAAAATCTTGGAGTAGGTCGTTGGTGGGTTTAATAGGGTCGATACCCCTCCCCTCTACTAGATTGTGGTGGGTCGGGTGTTGTAGAAGTGCAAAAGAAGGGCCGCAAGCCCCTTACAAGGCACCACATGGGTTAGGAGAGGTCATGGGCCCCTTTTATTACCAAATTCAGGGTTTATGAGGAGGGTCGAGCACCTTTATTGTAAAATTGTGGGGAGTTTGTAGCTAGGCATGAGGATTGAAACATGTGGAAGGGGATCTCTTTATGCCTAAGATGAATGATCTACCTTAGTTTTCACTCCAATATTAGTCTTGAAGAGACATTGGCATTGCCACATGTTCTTTGTTTGTGTTTTTATAATTATGTTGCAACTGCCATAACAACTAGTAGGAATGTATTGGTGTTGCTTTTTCCATCCATAATAAATGCCAATATTCTCTCTTATATTTTATGTGTAATGTGATGGATGAAGAGTGTTATCCCCTATCCTAGGGATAACTAAGGAGATCATGCGTCGAGGCCCACGGGTCCTAGAGATGGAGTGATGAGAGTTAGATGACTTGAGCATGGCCCTGGAGGGTCCATATTTTCTTCATTACAACCCATCTATCAACAACAACAATATCCATCTGACTTGCCTAGTCCTAAAGTAGCAGTAAGTCTTTCTCCATGATGTAATGAGTCCATGTATCATGGTATGCGTCGCGCTGATTATTGAAGCACTTGAGTATGTTGCACTAAATTCTCCTTCATTTCATAACGTTTTCTTAGAAATTATGCTCTTTAACTTGCTCATACCTGGGAGGGTGACATGATGCCCTACTAAGTTGATCTCCCTTTAGGATGGGTTTCCACTGGGTGGTTCTATAAAAGGTCATCATCCATTCCCTCCACACTTACCACTTTCCATCATTACTCCTCTCATTTCTCCCCCTACTTTTGTTCAAGCATTGGGTTTGCCACACTAGGAAGGGTTGTACCTTGCCTTGTGGGAAGAAGAGGCTAAATGCCCAGAGGGTAAAAGTAGCTGGAAAGAGTTAAAAGAAAAAATGAAACCTTTAAGATGCTTCACCCAGGGATTTAAGAGAAAGTAGTAAAAATATTCTTAGTAAGAAAAGGGAACCCATAAGATAAAGAAAAACTTAAGGTACTAGTTGGTGGATGGGAGGTCTCATCATGAGCCAACCTATTAGGAACATGGACATGTAGAGGTGTGACACTACCATCTATCTGGTCACCAAACCAGGGTAGTGGCTCTTGGTGACATAACCAAGAGAAAGGGGGTCTCATCACAAGCCAACCTTCTCATTTCTGTGAAATGCTTGTGGGTAACATTGTCACCTCTGGTCACCAAGCTGGGACAATGTCCCCCAGCTCTTCCCTTGAAAAGAAAAAATATCAAAGGAAATAAAACTAAGAATAAAATGCATTGAATGGGATAGGAAACAATGGCATCCATGATAAGGTGTAGCTCTCCCTCTACAAAGGCACTCACAGGCAAGACCTACATTTCCCTGTTATCACTGCACCCTGTGCCCAAACATTTCCCCTACACCACTTCACACACACTTACATAACCTAGATTGGTTCTCACCTGGGAAACACCCCAAAATTAAGGAGGATTAGCCCAGTAGCACATCCCGAGACCTTTTTCAAACCTGACTTATTAAAATGCATAACGTCTTTGAGCATTTATCTGGATAAAGGGGGGTTTGATGCACATGTTTGCGTAATTTGATTATTAGACGTGATTGACATTGCTATGATCCCTGTGTGATCTAGGTGGATATTGGTGGCCACCCACCTATTCCACCTGGCTCCCCTTGTCTGTTTTTAGTTCAACACGTTCTTCTGCACTTCTTTGTAATTGTGGGTTCTACACTTCTAGGGATGTCTGAAGCCCTACACATATTCAAGGGGGATATCGGTGGCCTCTCACCTAAAACAACTGGCTTATTTGTATGTTTTTATGTCAACACATATTGTTGTACTTCCAGGGTTGTTTTGGAGCCCTAAACAATGTTTTTTTGGCTCACCATAGTCAAACTGTAGACAAAGTCAAAGTTTGATGACAAAATGTGTAGTTATCTGAAAGACCTTTCCAATGGGATATCACGCGCTTAATATGAAGGTCATATGAAAAAGTTACGATCCCAGGAAGTTGAGGTGCCAACTTACCCATAGGGGCCCACATGAATTTTGGCATTTCACCTCCTAGGGTTAGGTTTTTGGATGTCTAGGGTTTTGGAATTCATGAATAATATCAAAAAGGCCTCTAGAGCCTCATTGTAAGGATTATTCTCAGACGGATGCGCATAACAGCCACATCTCTTCCCAGAGATAGATACCACCATTCGAGCAAGTGTTTCAGTTTTGCAGTTTTATAGTTTCAGCCTATTCTCATTTATTCAATAGAAGACATTGTTCACTGGATATCTGTGTTATTATTCATATCTCTGTGTTTATTGTATTCAGTCTGTTAATTAGTTTATTCTGCTCCTAAATCCAGATTAGTGGTATCAAAGTGGTCTTCTCTTCATTTTTTTTTCTTCGTGCATGTCCCCGACAAGATCCGTGTACAAGAAGTTGGGATTTGAACCAATCGAGTCATTGCAAGATCGATCGCGCCGAGCCCAACAATAACCCATGGGGGATGAAAAGAAAGATGATGGAGCAGCAGATCCTATTAAAATTTTGCTCGAGGAATCCCTCGCGCAACAAAGAAATGAAATGATGGACAACTTTGGGTAGATCCTTTGACGATTGCCCACATGAGTATCATCTTCATCAAGCGGCCATGCAACCCCCTTCAAGGTACATATAAATTTTTATATTCCATTATTTGAAGGACTGATAGATGCATATGCTATAGATAAGTGGTTGAATCTGCTCGAAGGGTATTTTTCGGTCCAATTTTTTTTTCGATAGGGAAAATATTACTTTTCCACTCCTCAAGGCTGTACCCCATGTTAAGGACTAGTGGGATACTTACTCTGATAAAAGGGCCGTAGAGGAATCTGCAATATTTGTGGTGGACCCTACATGGGATTCCCTCTGGGATGCCATTAAATAAAACTAATACCCTATTGGAAGCTACGAGGACCAATACACCGGATGGACCACCCTGTGTCAAGAAAGGGACCAGTCAGTACCATATTTCACCAATATTTTCCATACCCTGTGCACCAAATTGGGTATCAAAGACTCTGAGTGCCATCTGGTGCTCAAATAATGCAACTATTTTTATAGATACATTCAAACATAAATGGAGTTTCTAGACATCGCCTCATTGGGCACAACTTATAGATACATCGTCAATATCGAGCATAAATTTAAGTAGAAGAGGCGAGAGTTTGGATCTACAAAATCGTCATAGCTGAAGCAGGGAAAAGGCGACCCCAACTCACATAGGAAGGGACTGAGACAAGATAGCCACTCTCAGGAAAACTAGTCCAATCCGCAACACAAGAAGGGCAATGAGAAGACGAAGAAGGACACAGGAAAATGGTGTGAGTACCATAAAATCCCTTGGCACAACACTGAAGAATGTTGCTCCAAGCAGTCACTTATGGTCGAGTTGAAATATTCCAAGTCAGAGGCCAATTCTGATTCTGAATCAAATCCCAAAGGAGGGAAGCAGATTATCGATGTTGAACCCAGTGCCATTTTTGCTACCACCAAAATCCGACCAAGTGAACTAGAAGAAACAGAGGAAGGGGAATGCCTCTTTCACTCATAGATGTGGGTAAAGGGGCCTCCACTTCATTTCATTGTCTATAGCGAAAGTCAGAAGAACCTGATTTTAGTAGAGGTCGTCACACGACTGGACTTGCCAATGACACCACACCCACAGCCCTACACCATCGGCTAGCTTCGCCGAGGAAGAGATCTTCGTGTCATCCAACAGTGTCATCTACCCTATGACATCAAGCCTTTCAAAGATGAGTTATTGTGTGATATTTCTCCCCTTGAATTTTGTGATGTTATTTTAGGACAACCATATTTGTGGAAGCATCATATTGTGTATGATTCTAGACCCCGCAATGTTATTATTACTTTAGGTAGACAATTTTACAGGATACAAGAGGTAGCGCTGCCTACCGTTATTTATTTAATCTCTACTAAGAAATGTAGTAAGGTCATTTCACAGACCGAGAAGTTCATCTTCTTTGTGATTCATGCTCACAGTAAGAAGAACATCGCCGCCACATCCGTGGACTCTACACATAGCCTCCCTTTGCAACAGAAGCAAGTGGACGAGATCGTGGAATAATACATAAACATCTTCTCCTCACCCACTGGGGTACCGACACACTACCAAGTCAAGCATCCAATTGATCTAACCCCCGGTGCACCTCTACCTAATGAACCAGTCTATCATCGTTCACTGATGGAAAATGAAGAAATCAGGCGTCAGATTCAAGAGATTCTTCAAAAGGGGCACAACAGACCCATCTTCTCCCCTTGCAGAAGCCCAATTATATTGGTG
>JZKD02S1755772.1:79791-97980 GCA_000966675.3 Picea glauca
GATTTGAAGATGAAGTAAATTATGACATAAATATTGTATAATTTGAGTTCTTTTATTTTCATTGTGTTATCTCATAATACTTCAAATTAATCATCATTTTATGAGATATTTTTTTTAACAAAAACAGAGTAAAAATTATATTAAAAAGCTGCGAGTAAACGCAGGAGGAGTACAAAATCTGTGCCACAGGAGTTGTAGAAAACAACATTCACTCCCCTGTATGCTCCCGTAAGGAAGTGGTGAGCAAGGGCAGTGTTTTCTAGTATGCTAAACCCTATTTGAGCTTCTACAGTGAAAATCATGCAAAAATATCCTAATAAAAGCACAGTGAAACACAACATACACTTAAAATTTGTTTTGGTCCGGTGTAGAGGAGTCTTCTTCTGTTGGAGGCTGCAAATTTAGGTCCGGTCGTGGTCGTGGTCCTATCAAGGAATCTCCATCGGAGATGGTTGTAGTCTGGAAGGCTGAAGGCGACGCAGGCCCATCCAAAAGTTGAAGAGCTTCTATTTGTTGCCTTAATGCTTCACATTCATCCTTGTTCCTCTATTGTTCTCCCCGATGCTGAATGGTAATTTTAGTTATGGATAGAACTTGGGCTGAGAGAGATCTGAGTTGAATTTGTAGGTTTTGCATTGTGCTCACCAACTCATTGTGCTCTTCCACTGAAACCACATGTTGATTGTCAGAGCTCCTTCTCATTTTGCCAAATTTCCTTGCGCTGTCTGTTTGTATTATGCGAGAGTCTGTATCAATGCTCAAGGGAGGGGTGAGATTTTCTCTTCTCTGTGAATTATGGAGTATGCCTACTAAATGAGCCACACCTCCTCTGATATGCTCCATCACCCTTGCTGGATTCAACGAACAGATCCGATTTCCCGATTTTGAACACAAGCTGCAACCATACTTGATGCCGATATTGGTACTATTCACATTACTTGAAATCAATGCATAGTACACCCAAGGTGTCATGCTGAATAGGTTCCTCCCACTCTAGGCCTTGATTCCACGCGCAGGAGCACCTGTAGGGATGATGAAATGAATTCCCAAGTCGGAGGAGATGATGATAAAGAGTAGGGTGACACACACTGAGGTGAGGGGGGAGGCATCTAGGTGTCGAGAGGTGAGGTGAGGTAGCTTGTGGCAACTGCCAAGTGTGTCAGATGTTGGGGGTAGTGAGGATGCTTTATGATAGGACGAGTTCGCGACCCAGGCCAGGAAATTCCAAGTGTCTCGCTGAGTGGGCAGGTGTGCTGGCTGCCATGCGTTAAGAGCCTAACAGATTTGTGACATGGTCGTGGGATGGGTTTGTAATGTGTGAGGCCATTGACTACTAATGAGCCTTGCTCTAGGGTGATGGCCAGATTTTCTTGAATGTCATCCATTTGATTGTTTCTTCGGAGGACATGGAAGAGGGAGATATTGGAGAAGTGATTGATAGTTGCCGAATTTCGTTGGAGTATGGCCTTTAAGTGAATATTTGGGGGGTGGGATCCTTTGCGTGCATGGTTTATAATAATCTTAGAGTCACCGATCATCGAGAGGGAGTGGATGCTCAGGCTTTTAACGAGAAGAAGACCTTGATACATGGCATAATCTTCGACTTGGTTATTGGTTGCAATTCCAAGGCTCCAGTGGAAGGAGAGTGCTTGATTTCCTCGTAGGCAAATGATGACCCCTCCTGCTCCTGCCACCCCGGTCATTTTATGAGATTTTGGATAATAAGCACATCATCATTTTTCTGCAGATCACCTCAATAAGATCAAGAATTATCCTGAATCAAGTTTGATGCTAAAATGGGTTTTTAAAGATTATAATTGCTATCTAAGGATTTTCAGATCTTCCACTTATTAACTTACTCCATTTTATAACCTCTTGAATTTTATAGCTTGTTAAAAATAACATGACAATATTATTTACAAACAATATAGTCAGATTTAAATATCATTATCCTACTACTTGAGTTGTTTGCTTTCTACATGCACTACACAAAATAATTTCATTGTGCCCCATGGAGCCCATTTATGCCTCTTTTTCGATGTTATTCCATTATCGTGTCGTTGTCATATGCATGGTGTCACATTACTACAATACATAGTCCTAGAGTCGAAATACACATCAAAATTTGCATCACCTGACAGTGTTTTTTTTTCAAAGTATTTATAATACCAAACATGACACAATTGGATGTGTCTCACTTTGTGTTTATTTAGTGTCACCCTACACCCATTTTTGCATCATTGCCATTGATGCAAAAGAGTAAATGTGTCTCACTTGCATTGCATGCATACTACTAGCATCACATTATAGTCACTTGTATTTAGTTTGCATCCGTTTTTGTGTCAAATGGTCAACACACCCTAGTGAATGCATTGTGTTAGCATTGTCCTTTAGTTGGTGCAAGATTATGGTGTCACATTAAAGTCAAATTTGTGTCCTCTGTATGCTTATAACACCACATTAAAAAGTGTTTTTAGAGTCATTAATAGTTAAAAAGTGTCCTCTGTATGTTAGAGTTGTAATTGTGATATGTATCAAATTATAAATTAATTAATTAGTTATATCTATTAATTCAACTATTATTTTATTTGTTGAAAATGAGAACACATCATTTTAAAAACAATAAATCTAGAAATAAGCTCGATCCACCCTCACACACTTAACTTAAGAATATTCTTTGTTGGTACCTTGCAAGTGTTATATAATAATTTGGTCGAAGACCACATCAACAATGTTAAATATAATCAATAGCCACATACGACGAACCCTTCAGAAGGGAGGAGCATGCCCACCAAGATTTGAACCTATGTCATTGTCACAACAATCGCTCCAAGTTGTCGCTAGATGACAACACAATGGAATATTAATTAACTAATCAGTTATTATCAATTATCATTATAAATTAATTATGTAATTAAAAAAAATTGCATTTGTCAATTATTATTGTAAGATTTATTAATTATAATTTTATTAATCTTGAAATTTATTATAGTTAATTATTTTCATTTCTGCAACTAATCTTAATCATTGTGCTTCTAATCTATTACTCATCATTAACAATCACCATAGGTAAGTTTCAACCTTGTATACAATATCGCATGAACAAATAACTACAAATATAACAAAAAGAATCTGATCAATTAGAAAGTGATTGCACTGTCATGAGTGCCCTTCTTGTTCACTGAATCGTCATCATCATCACTCATAAGAACATAATAAAAGAATATGAGTTTAAGTAATTAAAAAATTGTAATGTTTATAGATGTAATACAATGTGTTACCCCCCCATGCCTAGCGGTAACTAAGGAGATGATGTCTCTTGGCCCGCAGGTTGCAGACATGGAGTGTCGAGAGCTAGATGACTGACATAGCCCACATTGTGAAGGTAGAGACCCTCCTCTCCACCACACACCACTGTTCGTATTCAACAACATCCACCACATCGGCATGGATCCCAGAGGACAACAAGTCTTGCTTCACGAGGTAACAAGTCCGGTCTCATGGTAAGTGTCACTTTAATGATTAAAGCATTTGAACATATTGCAAAGGGTCCTCTCTTGATTATGAAACATTTTCTTGGAATTTATACATTTTTCCTTATTTAACCTTGGTGGTTGACATGGTTTCCTAGTAAGTGGGTCACCCTCAGGAAGAGGGTTGTTACTGGGGGGTCTCCTAGAAGGGTGCTTGCACCACTCCCGCTCATACTTACCACTTTCCTTACATCTTCCCCTCCATTTCCTCATCTTTTGGGTTTAGGGTTCACTGACCCCAAGAAGGGCTTGTACCTCATTTCATGGGAAGAAGGGGATAAAGGACTAGAGGTTTTGTAGCTGGAAAACGTTAAGAGCCATAAATGATCCTTCTAGATGCTCGCCCTAAGGTCCTGAGAGTGATGAAACGCTTCTCCATAAAAATGAAGGGCATGTAAAAGTAAAACACATAATTAATACATGTCTCACTTGTTGGGGAAATGTATTTTGCAGTGTCTCCTACTTTCCATTGCATATGACACTCTTTGTGTTTCTAACTTCAAGTGGCATTGCAGTGCTTTTTACTTTCCATTGCACATAGTACTCGATGTTTAGATTCTAATAAATGAATGACAATAAGGGTTTGGAAAAATGTTGCACTACAAATGAAGGTGACACACCCTCCACAAAGGCACCCATAAATGAGACAATATGAACCCTTGATATGTCAAGAACCACATGGTCGAGAGTATCCCCCCCCCCACCTCATACTCATTGCATGGCCTAGAAAGGGGTATTCTTGGGAAACATTCCTTAACTTGGGGGTTGATCTACCCAATAGGGCACCATGACACCCCTCCCATACCTAAATTTGGCAAATTTTATAAGGTCTTTGAGCATGTGTCTAACTTGAAAAGAGGAGATTTAATGCACTTGTTTAAATGGTTCTTTGATTAAATGTGGCTTATTTTTCATGATTCATGTGACTTGTGGACCCTTGGAGAGAATACTTGTTTGTGCTTGCAGGACCTTATAGGGTGGAAGCTTCTCATTGAAGGACTAGGTCACTTGGACCTTCATAGGGGCTTGAAGCCCACATGATGGATGATGCGCCTCCATTTATTGAGGGCTTGAGAAGATGAACATTGCCTTTGGAGGCACTTGGATGGAATGTGAGGATGACATTGAGACCCCTTGCACCTGAATGTTGGCTTTTGGAAGCCTTGGACATCACACCTTATCCCTTGACTTCACCTTGGATGATGGGGTTATGGTGGGGTTTTGATGGTTCTAGAGGTGTTGTGATGTGATATAATGGAGGGAGATGCATGACTTGACACTCTAGTGTGTGATGACATGGCACATGGCCTTTGGAGGCCAAACGACTTGCTCTTTGAGGCTCAACGTCTCACCTTTAGCCCAACATCACCCCTTTAGGGCATCACGTCATCATCATTAGGGATTTATTTTATGTAAATTTTAATTTTGTAAATTGTAAAAAAAAGAAATTAGAGGGTGAACTCTCTTTTATTTTGTTGTTGACATTTTAAAGTGGACAAATTGGTTTTAGGTGACCTCATATAAAGAGAGGTCACCTCACTTTCATTTTATCATAATCACTTGAGAATTTGATAACATTCTTGGTTGAACTTTTCACCCTACTTGAGAAATTCACTCCATCTTGTCTCTTGTGCTTTTTAATGCTTCTACTTGTCTATTGGTGAATGAAGGCTAGTGCTACCTCTTGGATGCTTATTTCTTGGCAATTGTGATGGAACATTCTTGATAAGTAAGGGTTTTTCATGCTATCTCTTGGATTAGGTAATAAATTTAACAAATTATGTTTTTTTCTTCTTGATTTCAAAGTTAATTTGTCAAAACCCTTGTAGAAATATAAGGGAATACATCCTCCATCAAGATCTATCTTTGTTGTCATTGAAAATGATATTTTTTGAAGGTTGCTACAAGGAGTAAAAGGGATTACACCCTTGTAGATTTACCTTGCCAATGTTTGTTTGCTATAGGGAGTAAAAGAGCTTACACCTCTAGAGAAGTAATAAACCCTAGCTCATAAACAAGAGACTCCATAACCCAATAGATAAGGCACTAGTATTTTTTCATTGGAGATTGGATATTATGCATTGGTAAACTTGATATCAACGATATTGAATTGTTCAAGTTTGAAGTTTGATTTTACATGCTTTAAGTTATATTTTTCCCCGATGGCATATTGATTAGACAAGTGATCTAATTACTATAATAAACTTTAATCTACAATCAATAGGGCTGCAACAAACTCATCCTCTTTCATTCTTTTACTCATTCTTCTACCGCTGAAATTCACTTGTAAGCCCTGGTAATTGTTCTACTAGTCAATAACTATTGTTTGGGTGGTTTACTTGTTGATTTTAGTGGATAGAATTTGTTGTTGTAGAAAACGTTTGCTACATCCATAAGGTTGTTATATATCTTGCTGATGATATCGAGTAACAACCCTCTAATTGTTATCAAAGTCTTTCTCTAATCATTGGAAATTTATATACTTGTTGTTGGATTTATTTCCAACATCTTGCACTTGATTTTGATGGTTAATGTTGTAGCTTTCATAACTCATTTATTGCTGATATATATTTCCATACTGCTGCAATTTTGGGACAACAAGGTTTTTTGTTGATTCCCCTTTGGTTTTGAGGCTTAAATATTCATAAATTGTCTTGTTCCGGGCAAGTATAACATTGTTTTGCATGTACACTACCATTAGAAACCAATTACCATCTCAAGAGACTCTTCCCTAAGCCTATTTTCCGTCTTTGAACTTGACATATAGGGGTACTCTTCGATCACTTTACATCTTCCATTACAATCCCCCTAGGGTCACCCGAGAAGCCTCCCTTGTGTTGGATATATCATTCACTAAAATGAGGGGGACATATATTAAGGTGACATTGACATCTATTAAGGTGACATTGATAGTGAAAACTAATGTGCTTACCAAAATATATAATTATCCTCCCCGACAACGATGCCAAAATGTTGGGCACTTTAATTGTTTAATTGAATAGAAAATCAAAGTGTTCAATATAAATTGTCAACCCAGGGAAGTCTGTTATTTCAAGATAATTGTACACAGTTTATGCTAGATTATGAAAGCATCTCTAATCTAATTGTAGTAGGGAAGTTTTAAAAAACAAACAAACAAACATTATCATTAACACAGTTGTGCTGATACAACTGGAGTTCTACAGATTTGAAATCATAATTGCAATCTAAACTGATGAATATATAAAAACCCTGGATTGCCTACCCTAATCTAACTTTCTAATTTACTTTTGCAGAAAGAAACTCTATACTATTTGCAGAAAGGAAATCTACTTATTACAAGAAGGTACTTCACACTTTTATTTCTCGGAAACAAGATTTTAACCTAATGCAAAAAAAGGGAAAGCAACAATGTTCAACAATCAACTTCTAATTCTCATGAGACAAGTTTATGTGCATTTAACAAGAAGGAACTAAACTGTAACGATAGTTGTATTCTAGAAATATCTAACAGTTAAATCAATCACATTTAAAACAACTAATCTAGAATTCAAAACAAAGGGGAATCAGTGAGGAAGGTGGGCCCTTTCCTTCTCATTGAATCCGCTCAAAGAAATAGGTTACAATTTGCTAAAGAAATTCAATCCGCTCTTTCATTCAATTGCCAAAAATGTCTGTGTACAATAAGTGTTACTTTTCTTTCTCCAGTAAAAAAAACTCATTTTCATTACAAAAGCTCTGCTATTTAAAGTCAGAGTCATTCAGTGTTAAAAAACAGAACAGTCTTGAGAATCCCTGATTCTCAAGCTGTTCGTTAGATATCATCAATACAAAATCTAGAACTCTCCTTGATCAACATCGTGAGCCAGCATATCTGATCAACAGGTGTTGAAACAGTCATATAACAACAGGATTGGTGGTGTCTGTTGTAACGACTTCCAATATTGACGGGCTTCTGTTGCAGTAGTCATGTAACAACTTCCAGGATTGGTGGCATCTGCTGCAGGAGTCATGTAACAACGAGTTTCTCGAAGTGGGTTGTTTTAAGCAGTTTGATCATTAGTTAAATCATTTCATGGGTAAAATATGTGAACGTTACCAGTCAAACATGCTAAGTAAATGAAAATATAAAAGAGAGATGAATAGTTCATACCTTGGGAAAAAGGGTCTTAGTACTCATTATAATAGTCATTTAGCTTAGGAATGAGAAGGTTGAACGGGCAAAAGATGTAGTGAAAAAGGGACATTTCTGGGTCCTAACATGCCCCCCAACTAAAGACATTGCATGTCCTCATGCAAAACACATTTAAACCTTACTTTGTAGATGAAGTAGATAACTGTCTCCTCTAGTGCAAAATTGCTAAGAGAAATTGCTAAGTGATGGTATTGAAAAATGTTGTGTCCAACAGAAAATCTGTTGTGTCAACGATCTGTCTAAGTTTCTTTATCTCGAGGAACATAATCAGTTTGAGTTTCTCGAGTAACAACTCGTGAAGGAAACTTAGGTTCTTTTTTGCAAGCTTTTGGTATACCAACAATTGTTTTATGACGTTGAGATCTCTTTTGTTTTACTGATTTTTATGTAGTAGTAAGTTCATGTTCAGTCTTGACTGAGACAGTTGCTGGTCCTTTAGCGACTAGAAATTTGACTACCTCATATCCTGCCTCAAAGTAAATGTTTCCGCACTCAAAGCACATGAGTTCTTTGTTTTTGTCCATAACATCTTTTGTCAATGTTGGGATGTCCAAGGTTATCCCTTCTGGATTCTTCTTTCGAGCAACCTCTACCTCTTGTTTCAGGGTATTTAACTCCGCTTTGAGGTTATCATTCTCTGTTATTAGTGCAGCGATTCTGGAATTTTCTGTATTCTTGATCTTTTGCTCTATTTGGGAAAACAATTAGGCAAGTGGCACATCCTCAGCATGCTGTGTAGCTGGTTCTTGTGTAACAACTATGTCTGGCAGGATTGGTTCTTGTGGAACAGTCTCGACATGAACAATTGGTTCTTGTGTAACAACTGTGTCTGTCAGGACTGGTTCTTGTGGAACAGTCTCGACATGGACCGTTGGTTCCGATATTACTAGCTCTGGTGGGACAATCCTCTGTGGAGCAGCTGGTTCTGGTGTAACAATATCGACCTGGACAACTGGTTCTTGTGTAACAGTTGTTTCTGTCAGGACTGGTTCTTGTGGAACAGTCTTGACATGGACAGTTGGTTCTTGTGGAACTGACCCTGCATCAACCATATAGGATAGTGGACGAAGAATAGGAATAGAAAGCACCAACAAAGTTATCAAAGCCATTCTTACTAAAACAATGAGAGAAAATCATAGGGATTGATCTGACATATTGCATGAAGCTTTATGGGCTTACCGAACTACTTGGAGGAGCACAACTAGTTTTTCTCCTTACGAGCTAGTATATGGAAAAGCCATGTTTTTCCCATTGAATTCGAAATCAAAACCTTAAGAACTACATCAGCAGTCAACCTCGACTTGACTATGGCACAGAAAGCCAGACTGCAGCAGCTCAACGAGCTTGATGAAAAGCGTTTGGACACCATCCATCAAACCACAATGATTCAACAACAAAGAACAAAATGGCACGGTCGAGTCATCAAGAAGAAATTATTTCAGAAAGGAGATTGGGCTCTGTTGTATGATTCACGCTTTAAGGAATTTCAAGGTAAGTTGCGTACACGATGGCTAGGGCCTTACGAGGTAGACATCGTTTTTCCCAATGGGATAGTCCGGTTGATTACTATTGATGGATCCAATACACACTTACATGCAAATGGTCATCGCTTGCGTCTATATCGGTGTCTACTGTCCAAGGCAGAATTCAAAACTAGATGTACAGTTGATACAGGTTATCAATTCTTAAATGGAAAAGAGCTAGCTCCTTCCCCTTCTGAACTTTCGGACTTCTTTTGCTCATACCTTGTATATAAATAACCTCAACAAAATTCGCATTTCTCTGTTTTTAGTTGAAATTTCTCTATTTTCTTTACTATGCTAATAAGATTTGAAAGGTATCAGGCGGTTATGTGTGTGCAGGTGGATTGATGAACAACAAGGTGGAGTAGCGCATAACGAGTCAAATGATTGGTTCATGGAAGTTGAAAAACTTCCTATAAACTAAGTAACTTTAATTGTCTAATTGAATAGAAAATCAAAGTGTTCAATATAAATTGTCAACCCAGGGAAGCCTGTTATTTCAAGATAATTGTGCACAGTTTATGCTAGATTATGAATGCATCTCTAATCTAATTGTAGTAGGGAAGTTTAAAAAAAAAAAAAAAACAAACATTATCACTAACACAGTTGTGTTGATACAGTTGGAGTTCTACAGATTTGAAATCATAATTGCAATCTAAACTGATGAATATATAAAAACCCTGGATTGCCTACCCTAATATAACTTTCTAATTTACTTTTGCAGGAAGAAATTCTATACTATTTGTAGAAAGGAAATCTACTTATTGCAAGAAGGTAATTCACACTTTTATTTCTCGGAAACAAGATTTTAACCTAATGCAAAAAAAGGGAAAGTAGTTCTTCAACAATGTTCAACAATCGACTTCTAATTCTCATGAGACAAGTTTATGCGCATTTAACAAGAAGGAACTAAACTGTAACAATATTTGTATTCTAGAAATATCTATTAGTTAAATCATTCGCATTTAAAACAACTAATCTAGAATTCAAAACAGAGGGGAATCGGTGAGGAAGGTGGGCCCTTTCCTTCTCACTGAATCTGCTCAAAGAAATAGGTTATAGTCTGCTAAAGAAATTCAATCTGCTCTTTTATTCAATTGCCAAAAATGTCTGTGTACAATAAGCGTTACTTTTCTTTCTCCAGTAAAAAAAAACTCCTTTTCATTACAAAATCTCTGCTATTTAAATTCAGAGTCATTCCGTGTTAAAAAACAGAACAATCTTGAGAATCCCCGATTCTCAAGCTGTTCATTAGATATCATTAATACAAAATCTAGAACTCTCCTTGATCAACATCGTGAGCCAGCATATCTAATCAGCAGGTGTTGCAGCAGTTGTATAACAACATGACTAGTGACATCTGTTGTAATGGCTTCCAGGATTGACGGGCTTTTGTGGCAGTAGTCGTGTAACAACTTCCAGGATTGGTGGCATCCGCTGCAGCAGTCATGTAACAACTTCCAAGATTGGTGCATAGCTATAGCAGCAGCGAGTTTCTTGAAGTGGGCTGTTCTAAGTAGTTTGATCATTAGTTAAATCATTTCATGGGTAAAATATGTGAACGTTACCAATCAAACATGCTAAGTAAATGAAAATATAAAAGCAAGATGAATAGTTCATACCTTGGGAAAAAGGGTCTTAGTACTCATTATAATAGTCATTTAGCTTAGGAATGAGAAGGTTGAATGGGCAAAAGATGTGGTGGAAAAGGGACATTTCTGGGTCCTAACATGCCCCCCAACTAAAGACATTGCATGTCCTCATGAAAAACACATTCAAACCTTATTTTGTAGTTGAAGTAGATAACTGTCTCCTCCAGTGCAAAATTGATAAGAGAAATTGCTAAGTGTTGGTATTGAAAAATGCTGTGTCCAACAGAAAATCTGCTGCGTCAACGATCTGTCTGAGTTTCTTTATCTCGAAGAACAGAATCAGTTTGAGTTGCTTGAGTAACAACTCATGAAGGAAACTTAGGTTCTTGTTTGCAAGCTTTTGGTATACCAGCAACTGTTTTATGACGTTGAGATCTCCTCTATTTTACTGATTTTTGTGTAGCAGTAAGTTCATGTTCAGTCTTGACTGAGACAGTTGCTGGTCCTTTAGCCACTCGAACCTTTTTTACTGGTTTTTGTGTAGCAGTAAGTTCATGTTCAGTCTTGACTGAGACAGTTGCTGGTCCTTTAGTGACTGGAACTTTGACTACCTCATATCCTTCCTTAAAGTAAATGTTTCCGCACTCAAAGCACATGAGTTCTTTGTTTCTGTCCATAACAGATTTTGTCAATGCTAGGATGTCCAAGGTTATCCCTTCTGGATTCTTCTGTCGAGCAGCCTCTACCTCTTGTTTCAGGGTATTTAACTCCGCTTTGAGGTTATCATTCTCTGTTATTAGTGCAACGATTCTGGAATTTTTTGTATTCTTGATATTTTGCTCTATTTGGGCAAACAATTGGGCAAGTGGCACATCCTCAACATGCTGTGTAGCTGGTTCTTGTGTAACAACTGTGTCTGGTAGGACTGGTTCTTGTGGAACAATATCGACATGGACAGTTGGTTATTGTGTAACAACTATGTCTGTCAGGATTGGTTCTTATGGAACAGTCTCGACATGGACCATTAGTTCCGATATTACTAGCTTTGGTGGGACAATCCTCTGTGGAGCAGCTGGTTCTGGTGTAACAGTATTGACATGGACATCTGGTTCTTGTGTAATAGCTATGTCTGTCAGGATTGGTTCTTGTGGAACAGTCTCGACATGGACAGTTGGTTCTTGTGGAATCGACCCTGCATCAACCATAGAGAATAGTGGACGAAGAATAAGAATAGCATGCTCCACATCTTGCCATCCAATTGCAACTTCAATAGACCTGGTGGACCTAGTTCTTCTCCTAGATAAAATAGAAATGACAACATGGGTTTTCTTCTTCATTGTTGGAGGAGGAACGAGGTGTTCTTCCTCAACCACACAAGGAGGATATTCTGGTATACTGGGGTCTGCAATGATCTAGACATCGTCAATGGACGTGTGATGCAAAGAATCATCAGGCGGAACCGATGATTCTGCTGCGAATTGAGTACATTCATTTTGAAAGGAGAAAATAGTTTCCTGAAGTTCTATGCATAAAGCAAAACCTGGTATTCGTACCTCTGTAGAATTCTCTGTCATAGCAGCTAGAGGGCTCTGATTTGCTGTTGATCCAATTTGTTCAAGGGATCTCTGAGGTTTTCCCTTGAATGGACGTTTTCTTTTCTGAAAAAATGCACTGGTAATGATAGTAGGCGCTTGATCGACTGTTGCAACAATAGGAGGGTTCTGTGTGAATGTCGGTGCAACAACAGAGGAGGTAAGAGGACTTGATGTTACAGTGGACCGTGCTAACCTTGCTTGCTTTTTAGGTAATGCGGAGATGGGAACAAGGGTGTTCTTTTCAGAGACAGGGGGTAGTTTGTCAATGATAGGTGTCACAATGGACCATGTTGATCTTGTTCTCTTTCTCGGTGATCCAGAGTTAAGAGCAGGGGTTTTCTTGTCAGAGGCAGGGGGTAGGTTTTCAATGATAGGTTTTGCAACCAAGTGCTGTGACACATGTTTTGATCGAATGAACTCAGAAATGTTCTCAGAAACTGCCGACGATCAAATTGTTTCAGCTATAACAATAGCCGCTGTAATAGCGAACGCTGTAACAACAGATGACGAAACAACAACAACTGAATTATTTCCTAGATTCAGTTCTAAGAGTGTCACTGTGGAAGTCGAACCTGGAAAAACCTTGAACATCAATCTCGATCTCTCCACTGCTGAAACTCGCCGATTGATGAAATTACTGACTGTACATAAAGAAGCATTTGCCTAGGATTACATGGATATGAAAGGCATTCCCTCTGAACTATACACCCACCATATATACATCAAAGAAGAATGCCGACCCATTTTCCAATCGCAAAGGAGGATGAACCCAAACCTTAAAGAAATTGTTATGGAAGAACTTCAGAAACTTCTCAATGTCAGATTCATCTATCCTATATCAGACAATGAGTGGGTATCACCGTTGGTTATTGTGCCTAAAAAGAATGGTAAGTGAAGAGTTTGTGTGGACTATAGAGCCCTGAATAAGGCCACACAGAAGGATCA
Organism: Picea glauca; assembly: GCA_000966675.3. NCBI lineage: Eukaryota > Viridiplantae > Streptophyta > Pinopsida > Pinales > Pinaceae > Picea > Picea glauca. The sequence continues at coordinate 93,154 of JZKD02S1755772.1, forward strand.
TTTCCCTCTGCCATTTATTGATCAGGTTTTAGATAACTTAGCCGGAAAAAAATATTTTTCTTTCCTAGATGGATTTAGTGGCTATAACTAGATACAAATTGCCCCACATGACCAAGATAAGACCACCTTTACCAGCCCTTGGGGTACATTTTCCTACAAGGTTCTCCCATTTGGCTTGTGTAATGCACCAGCCACTTTCCAGAGAGCAGTGATTGGTATTTTCTCTGATACGGTGAATGACTGTATGGAAATATTCATGGATGAATTTACACCTTATGGTACTGATTTCAAAGATGCTTTGTCTAATCTGGAAAAAGTGCTCAAGAGATGTAGACAGTATCATCTTTCTTTATGTACAGAAAAGTGCCATATGATGATGCATGAAGGGGTAGTGCTGGGACACTTCATCTCTTATGCAGGGATTTAGGTAGATCCAGCGAAAATCCAGGTAATTTTGGACATTCCAACTCCATCAACTCAGAAAGAGGTAAGAAGTTTTTTAGGGCACACCATGTATTACAAGAGATTCATTAAAAATTTCTCTAAACTTGCCTCTCCATTGTTTTTTCTACTAACAAAAAAAGTTGACTTTTGTTGGACTGACAACTGTGAATTGTTTTTTGCAGATCTTAAACAAAAATTGTCCACAACTCCCATCTTGAGAGGGCCCAATTAGGCTCTTCCTTTTCACATTTCTTCAGATGCCTCAAACACTACAATTGGTGCAGCACTAGGGAGATAGGAGGACAAAGAACCCTACATTATCTACTATATCAGCAAGAACATGGCTCCTGCTGAGTTAAATTACACAGTTACTGAAAGAGAATTCTTGGCAGTAGTTTATGCAATCAATAAATTCAGGCATTATGTAACTGGTTATCCCACTTTTATTCATACTGATCATACAAACATTAAATATATAATGAATAAAACTATTACTAATGCCCGAGTGATAAGATGGTTGTTACTACTGCAGAAATTTGACATCACTATAGTGGATAGACCAGGAAAAGAAAACGTGGTTGCTGATTTTCTCTCAAGATTACATATAAATGATGATAATTCACCTGTAGATGATTCCTTTCCTGATGAACATTTGTTTTCAGTATCTTCTCACTCACCTTGGTATGCAGACATTGCTAATTATTTGGTTGCAGGGAAGGTACCTCCACATCTATCTCCTCGAGAAAGAAGRAAKATTATTCAAAAGAGTGCTAGGTATAGTTGGATAGGAGGATACCTCTTCTACACAGGCCTGGACCAAGAAATCAGGAGATGTGTGAGGGATGATGAAGTTTATGATCTGCTGAAATCTTGCCATGATGGCCCTTATGGGGGTCATTTCGCTGATAAAAGGATCGGGCATAAAATTTTAAGGATGGGCTATTTTTGGTCCAACATATTTCAAGATGCCAAGAAGTATGTCCAAGCTTGTGATAGTTTCCAACGCATGGGTCAACCAACTCACAGGGATGAGATGCCTCTCCAGTCTCATGTAGTGTTAGAGCCTTTTGAGAGATGGGCCATGGATTTTGTAGGACCCATTCACCCACCTTCCAATCAAAAAGTCTATATATTGGTCTATACAAATTACATGACCAAGTGGGTGGAGGCAAAAGCACTTATCAAAGCCTCAGAAGAAGCTGTCTTAACATTCTTGTTTGAAGATATATTTGTTAGGTTTGGAATTCCTAGATAATTGGTAACTGATGGAGGACCCCCTTTTACATCACATAAATTTGAAGCTCTACTCAGTAAATATCATGTTTTACACAGAATAACTTCTCCATACCATCCACACGACAATGGCCAAGTGGAAAGCACCAACAAAGTTATCGAAGCCATTCTTACTAAAACAGTGAGAGACAATCGTAGGGATTCGTCTGATAGATTGCATGAAGTTCTATGGGCTTACCGAACTACTTGGAGGAGCACAACTAGTTTTTCTCCTTACGAGTTGGTATATGGAAAAATCCCTGTTTTTCCCATTGAATTCGAAATCAAAACCTTAAGAACTACATCAGCAGTCAACCTCGAATTGACTATGGCATAGAAAGCCAGACTGCAGCAGCTCAACAATCTTGATGAAAAGCGTTTGGATGCCATCCATCAAACCACATTGATTCAACAACAAAGAACAAAATGGCATGACTGAGTCATCAAGAAGAAATTATTCCAGAAAGGATATTGGGCTCTATTGTATGATTCATGCTTTAAGGAATTTCAAGTTAAGCTGCATACACGATCGCTAGGGCATTATGAGGTAGACACCATTTTTTCCAATGGGACAGTCTGGTTGATTACTATTGATGGATCCAATACACACTTACATGCAAATGGTCATCGCTTGCGTTTGTATCAACGTCCACTGTCCATGGCATAATTCAAAACTAGATGTACAATTGATATAGGTTATCAATTCTTAAACGGAAAGGAGCTAGCTCCTTCCCCTTCTGAACTTTAAGACTTCTTTTGCTCAGACCTTGTATATAAATAACCTTAGCAAAATTCGCATTTCTTTGTTTTTAGTTGAAATTTCTCTATTTTTTTTTCTATGCTAATAAGATTTGAAAGGTATCAGGCGGTTATGTGTGTGCAGGTGGATTGATGAACAACAAGGTGGAGTAGCGCATAATGAGTCAAACGATTGGTTCATGGAAGTTGAAAAATTTCCTAGAAACTAAGTAATGTAGCGATCGACCAATTTCCATGCTGTTACACCTTCTTCCGATAAATTGGTTGATTTCCATGCTGTTACACCTTCTTTCGATAAATTGGCTGATTTCCATGCTGTTACACCTACCTCCGCCATTTTTGCCGCAGAACTTGCTGATACACTAATTTCCGTTATTCTTTCTTGCCACTTCACTCTTTGTTTTTTTCGCATTTTTGCCAATGCTGCTGCTCCAACCCTCCAATCTTTCCATGCCACATCACCACTTATTAGACAATACTGATGCTCTCTTTCTGAAAGTGTTGCTTCATAATGACTTGACTTCACATCCGATGATTTCCAATTGGCTAACTATAGTAAGGACTCTGTTTTTGCTTCAGCTGTCATTTCTCTCATGATCCTTCATCATGTCAGCTGTTCCACGCAACTCAGATGGTGGTTGGATAGTGGAGTTAAATCCGACATGTCGTTATGTGCGGTAAGATATGAGGTACGTGATTAATCCTACATGTTAAAGTAATGAAGATATAAAATCACGATTTCCTATTTACTAACCGGTTGTCATAAATCGATGCACCTAGAGCCAATCCACTTAGTTGGGGGGGGGGGGAAACGTAAATCTAGCCGTCCATTTCGAATTTTATACACACCTCCACCACCTTTCTACCCACACTTCTTTTAACCGAGACACTGTATTCTTTCTGCAAACCACGTTCGAGCTTGTTGCGTCCTTGATTTAGCTGATAGTTTCTCCTCCTATGCGCCTGTTAGACTCTCAAGCAACATCATGGGAGGATCAACTGTGAGATATGAACCCACAACTCTGGATAGTTTGCTGCTGCACCTAGAGGCCTACCAAATATTTCTCCAGGCTGGTTGGATATCATATTTTAAAAAGTTGAAGGGGTTTAATGAGGACGAGGTATTGGAGTTTAGTCAAAATCTTACCGAAGGATATTCAATGGTGAATGGGGTAAGGATTCTAGTATCAGAAGAAAGCATTGCTGCTGTAATAGGATTGCCAAGAACAAGAGATCGATGGTTTAACAGAAAAACACATCTTTTGTATGCACAGAAGGGGTTCCTCATCAACACTGAGCAAGTTCATACCAAAGGCAGAGGTGTAGATGTCCATTCCTTACCAGAGCCATGGGGGAAAGTTGCAAAATTTCTTAAAAGGTACATTACCTATGAAGGTCGATACCAAGTTGTTTATTTTTCTGATTTCATCTTATTATCACATTTGCGACATCAGAAAATCATAAACATTCCTTATTTTCTCCTCCATTCATTGCATAACATGGCTCATTTTGTAAAAAAATCCAAGAACTGCGTGTCTAATCACAGACTCATCGGCCTATTAATTTGCAGAGGTTTGGGCATTTCCAATAACCCATTACCTACTGTAGAAGACCAGGCACCAGTCCTTGAAAACACAACCCATGGGCCTCTTCTTGAGCCTCTGCCCTTGGCTGCAATAGCAATCCAAAGCCCTACTGTCGTTGTCCGTAAGATGACTCAGAAAAGAAATCGCATAACCCGAAGCCATCTTGACACCAACCAGACAAGCCTCGATGAAATTGTATTGCAACAGCCTGTAGCTATGGTCGAACAAACAGATGAACAACCAACCACTCGATCAAAACATGCGTCACAACACTTGGCTGCAACACCTATCATTGAAAACCCACCCCCTGCCTTTGATAAGAAAACCCCTGCTCCTAACTCTGGATCACCGAGAAAGAGAACAAGGTCAACACGGTCCATTGTGACACCTATCATTGAAAAACTACACCCTATTTTTATTGGATAAATCTGTGAGTGCGGACACAAACCGATCTCCCTAGATCCACCTGGATCTAGAACAAAACAAGATAGAATATATCGCTTTCCCTAGATCTAACTATTGAATTAAATTGGAAGTGAGAAGAAGATATGTACCTTGTAATCACTTCCTTGGTCTCTATTGTTCCTTGCTTCACTCCAGTGCTCTTGTGTGGTCAAGATCAAAACAGAACAAACCAACCAAAGTGAAAGAAAATAATATATCCAATAGCTAATCTATACATATGATCCAGGAATTATGTAATAAAGTAGATCTCACTTTATGGGAAAGAAATATATCACTGTATCATATTAATTGAAAGAGAAAC
>JZKD02S1755783.1:56597-69513 GCA_000966675.3 Picea glauca
GAAAGTATGGCATCTCCTTAAATCCGGCCAAGTCAATCTTAGGAGTTGATGAAGGAAAATTGTTGGGTCATATCATAACAAAAGATGGGGTGAAAATGGACCCAGAAAGGGTGCAAGCCATAAAACAAGTCCCTTTACCCCAAACTAAGAAAGCCTTGCAATCCTTCCTTGGTCAAATTAACTTCGTAAGAAGGTTCATCCCAAATTTGGCCGAAACTTTGAAACCTATCCAGAGACTTTTAAAGAAGGATGTCAAGTTTGAGTGGACAAAAGAAGGGAGAAGATCTTTCAAAAGTATTAAGGACGCAATTGGTAAATCTCCTGTACTAATTAGTCCAAACTATGCCAAAGACTTTCAAATCTTCTCTTTTGCTTCTGAGGATACTATAGCAGGGGTGATGCTCCAAAAGAATGACGATGGTCAAGAACAACCCATTGCTTTCATGAGCAAGGCATTGCAGAATTCAGAGCTTAATTATACAACTATGGAAAAGCAAGCATATGATTTGGTCAAGTCCCTTAAGCATTTTTGAGTCTACATAGGATATTCAAGAGTTGTGGGGTATGTACCTCACCCGGCAGTAAAATATATCCTTGGACAACAAGACTGCTTGGGGGTCAGAGGAAAGTGGGTTTCAAAAATACAAGAGTATGATCTAGAGATAAAACCCACCCACCAAGTTAATCAAAGGTCAAGGATTAGGTCAAATGCTAACTGAAGGTAATGAACAAGCTTTGAACCTAGTCTGTCAAAACAACCAAGTTGGGCTAGCTTTATCTCCAGAACTTCAAAAGTTAGAACAACACGAATGGTATGCTGATATCATTTTCTTCCTTTCTAATCTCACATGCCCTAGTCACTTAATTGGTCACAAAAGAAGAGCATTGAGATTAAAAGCAACTAAGTATTCTATTATTCAAGATGGATTGGGGTGGAGGAACCCCGATGGGGTAATACTTAGATGTGTTGATGAGCTTGAGTCCAAAAGACTCTTGGTTGATTTTCATTTAGGATTTTGTGGTGGGCATTTTGCAGTCAAAACCACTGCCCACAAAATCCTCAGAGCAGGTTACTACTGGCCTACTATATTTTCAGATGTGCACAAAATGGTTAGGGGTTGTCAGCAGTGTCAGTTGTTTATTGGGAAGCAGAAGCTAGCAGCCTTACCATTACAGCCAATAGTAGTGGAAGCCCCTTTTCAGCAGTGGGGGCTTGATTTTATTGGTCAGTTCAAAGATAATTCAAGTAATGGCTATACTTGGATAATCATGACAATTGATTATTTCACTAAGTGGGTAGAGGCTATACCCACCAAGTCGACAACTGATAAAGTGGTCATGGACTTTCTTGAAGACAGAATTATCACTAGATTTAGTGTGCCAACAAAAATAACTACTGATAATGCCAAAGCCTTTAGCTCCACAGAACTATCCTCATTCTGTTTCAAATATGACATTATATTATCCCACTCATCAAATTATTATCCCCAAGGCAATGGTCTTGCTGAGTCTAGCAACAAGAACTTGATGACAATCCTTAAGAAAACTATTGGGGATAACAAGAGATCATGGGATAATAAGATCAAGTTTGCACTTTGGGTTGACAGGATCACAAAGAAGAGTTCAACAGGGAAGAGTCCCTTCGAATTGGTTTATGGCCTTGATGTCACTTTACCAGTTCATCTCAAGCTTCCAGTGTACCAGTTTGTCCAGAAGTATGGCTTAGACGAAGATTTTCTTCAAAACAAGATTGATCAGATAATTGAGTTGGATGAAAACAGAAGGAAAACCCTTGATCAAAGTATAAAAAATCAAAAGATAAAAAAAGACCTTCGATAAGTCGTCAAGACAAAGGGATTTCTAGGCAGATGATACGGTCCTCCTATGAGACAAACAAAGAGAGAAGCCAGGAAGCCACGACAAGTTTGATAGCTTATGGGCAGGGCCTTATATTATCCAGGATATAGCTTTTGTCCTAAGAAGATTGGACGGTGAGTAGTTGTCACTACCAGTAAATGGTCAACTTCTCAAGCTCTTCTTCAACGAAGTCATCTGATGTCCATGGGACATCTGTTGTATCATATTCTCTGAACCCTATCCTCTGTACTTTAAATTCATTTATTTCCTGTACATAGTTTACTTTTGTATATAGTTTAAATTTGCAAAATGTTGTACATAGTTTATTTCTTTCAAAAAATTTGTACATATACATGTATATTATTTCTGCAGCTCATGTTTAATATTGGATTTTATATATGGACATGTTATTGACAAAATTTCGGTGAATGCAGGTCATGTGATTCTGGATTCTCATATGCTTTACTTTAAAGAATAAAAGATCAAGCACACGTCCCCATATAGAGCCAATGTTATCCATTAAAGTTGCACTAGGATGGACTTCCAACGAGCCGCCAAAGTTTGAACATTTGTTGTTCAAAATTCAGAGTTCAGAAGTTTAGTCGGTCGTAAAGACCACCCTTTTTCTCTTTACATTTCCATAAAAACTGTAATAAGAGATGTTGCATGATGAACTTGTAAAAGTTCTTAGCCACCTTAAGTCCTAAGCGTGAGTTATACTCTGGAGTGTTTTTTTTACTTACTAATTATATTTTGCCGTTTTCAGGCGATTTATAATTTATGAGTTTTTTCACTCAATCCCTCCAGAGCCGGAGTATATGCCCATGGTCGGGCTTGAGCATGGATCTAAGCCTAGTGTCTAATGTATATTACCATGCTAAACATTCTCCTAGAGTCTTATGGAAATGTACTAAGTCCCCCTTAGTTTTTTTTTTAATTTTTCAGTTAATTAAAAAATTGTCAGAATTCGACAATTTTTAATTAAAAAATAAAGATGTATTAAAAAAGTGGTACTAGGGGACTTAATATGCCATGGAGATGCTCATTTTTGGACCCAGAGCACCCATATTACCTAAATACCCACTTTGGTGAGTGAAATTAGTGATTTTAATCACTAAAAAGTAAAATTTCCTCCCAAAACCCCCAAAAAGTCAAATAAAATAAAAAAAATCAGCAAGTGCTAATTTTGGGGAACATGTTTAGAACTTTAGACATATTGGAGGCAAAATAAAAGCTCAAAGGTCAAGGTGGCAATCACAAGGGACAAAATCGACTTGATTGAAGATTGATTGGATGATGTGGTTTGTGATTTAGAGCACATGCCAATGAGGTGGTGCGCCCCTCTTGAGAGGTGGCGCATTCCCATATGGGGCAGCCAACCTCTTGAGAGGTGGCGCACCCACACACTCCTATCCTTTTACACTTGGTACGTTTTGAGGTTGATGGAGAGGTGGCAACCATTACCTCAACACTTGGCTGCCCTCCTCTTCCACTTGGTGCGCTCTCCCTCTCCACATGGTGCACCCTCCTTCATTGGAACTCCTCACCATTTGCTATATATTGAAGCATGCTCTCCCATTGCAAGTTAGATGGAGCTTGGGTTGAAATGCTTGCTATTGTAATTTGTAATATCATTTCTATTTGAATAAAAAGGCTTTGGAGGCTACTCAACGGTGTAAAGCTATTGTGTGTGGATCATCTATGTGCATGGTGTATATGAGGTATATGTTTTGTTGATTATTTCTTGTAAATTTTTGGTGAATTTTGGCCTTGTAAGGGGAGCTATCTCTCAATAGGATAGAAGTAGGAAGCTTGCTTGCTTCTTGTTTCTATTGTCTTATATATGCTAGGTAGTTTGATGTGCATGCTTATTTTGTTTAATTCTCATGCTCTCAAATTTTTCTAAATTATATGACACCAATGCGGTTAACCTCTTTGTAAGAAGTTTGAAGTTGTGCAGGATATCTCATTTGAAGGAGAGACTAAGCTAGCTTGCTGCCCCCTCATTCTTCAAAATTGTGGTGAAGTAACATAGTCCCTCCACTTTCCATCGAAGCAGGAGACTCCATTGCCCAAGGCTTTCAAGAAAATCAAGCATTTCTTTCCTCTCTTTCTCATCAAATTCTACATCACTTGGTTACTTGTTCTAAATACACATAAAGTAAAATGATTGTTGGTTTCAAAGGTTGAATCTTTCATTTACTTTATGCATTTCAAAGCAAGTAGTTTAGACTTCAAGTTTTAAAGAAAGATTGAATTAGATCTAGCTTGCTTTAGTTCATCTTTAGTCTCACTTCTTTTGGCAATTTTTTAAAGGCTAAAGATAGGTGTTTTTCCAAGAATTTAATTTCCATATTTGAGCAAAGCTTATTGTCTTTATATTTCTGTTTTAGGACAGCGAAAAGAATAGTAAGAAATGGGTTTTTTCTACTTAGTTTAAATTCAAAAATTTACTAGTTTATCATAGAATTGTACTTAGAATTTTTTTTGGTTTTATAAACTAATAACCCAAAGCACTCTTAAAGTGTCTTTGGCCATATTTGCATCTTGTTTGTTCGCTGATTTTGTGCAGGTTGGTGCAAGGACAAGAGGAAATTCTACTGAAAATCCAAGGACTTGAAGTTTCTAAGACCCCCAAAGTGGTCCTATTTCATTAAACATTGTAAAAAAGTGAAATTTTTTCAGTTGCACGATCCATATATAAGGATCCAGTCTCACTTGAAGTGATCTAAAGACTCTTAAGAGAGCACTTGTAACTGTGGAAATAAAATCAGTGAGCCAAGGGAGGCTTCACTTTGCTTTTCCCCCCGAGGGGGTGTGTTGTGCTTCAGGATCTTCCTCTTGATTGGTTTCTTGTCTTTTCTTGTTTTGAGCATTTCAACAGGTTCATTTCAGTTCTAAAATTAAAATCAAACAACAATCTAGATTAGATTTCTTTTTGCAAAGTAGAACAATAATTGCTAGATTAGTTTTATTTTCTTGCAATTTCAAGTTGGAAATAAACCATCCCTTCAACTCCTCGAAAGAGGCCTGGTTAGTGTGGATTAGTAATTAGTTTCACATTTCATTTCTAGTTTAAAATAAACCAATTCCCCTTAGCTCTCAGTGCAGTTCCTGACCCTTCCAGTTGCGAGCTAGTCTCGATTTGTCGGAAGTAAGTTTCATACATGCTGTGCTGGTCAGTGATTGATAGTTTAATTAGGACAATCTCTAAAGTAGTTAGCTTAATGCGCGGGAAAACGCCTTAAAGTGACCTGCGAAGTAAGGCGAGCCCTTTCGGGACCTGACTTCCCACCCGTTTAGGACATTCGACACTTTGAGTGAGTTTTACTGGTGAGACCATTGGGTTTCGGTAAAGCTCTCTGCAAGTTTCCAAACAAAGAGCTAACCTCCAAGGAGGCCCAAACCATTTCACTAATTCAACATCAATTTATCCTAATAAAACACACGAACTACATTGCCCACGATTCACTTTAAGGCACTAGTCTCATTTCACACTCAGCAAAGCCACAGACTTCATCTTAAATTTGGTTGTCTATTGGAAATAATTTAAATGAAATTTGCATCTAACAATTGTTTCTCAGTATCCTTTTGATGCAAGTATATGCTTATTGATTATATATCGTGGTGAATGTTTACTTCATGTTTGATTAGTTTATGGTTGATTGTTGAATGAATAATAAGCTCCTAGATTTAATTTCTTGTACTTGGCTTAGTTTAAGCGTTAGTATTTTGTTAGGGACTACCCCCCTTGGCTTCGCTAGGAGTTGGCCTAGACGGAGGAGTTGAGGATTAGGTGACAACACCTTAACTCTCACTTGTCCCCAAGGACACACCGAGTGGATTGAAGATTTTTTCCATGTCTCCCAGGTGTGTATAAGGCGGCAACATGATGCACATCCTTATCTTCATGAGCCATAGTTGCAGATTCCCTTTAATGAATTTGAAATGCATTGTGGAAATGGATCAATCATGGTGGGGTCCTTGCTATTCACATGGACACCTTACTGGTGGTGTACATGTATGCCTTTCATTGTGATTTCCTAGTCTTTTGCCTAGGAATATCATATTATGATATGTACATTCATTACTTGAGCTTGCTGTATGACAGTTAATGGGTAATTCCAATCAGGTTTTGGGGAGAAGCGATGTTCTGTGGAAACAAATCCTATTCTTTCTTATTCATTGTGTAAGGTACAAATCCTATTCTTTCTTATTCAGTGTGTAAGGTACTTGAAAGCACTTAGGGTAGTGTTCATATGCCCACGGCAATATGGTGGGGATGGCATCATATGGAAGCTACTGGTCTAGGTTATGTTCTATAGTTGTAGACTATGATCTTATAGGGCTCTACTTGGAGGGTTGCGCTGGCTATATTGGTTTCCCTAATGGTGGGGGTTTGTCCACTATGGAGACAATGCAGGACTTGATACATTCTTGTAGTTGACAGAGTAGACATGGATCATTCTAACACACTTCTAATATGATCTTTTGTGAACCTTCTTAAAGCAATCAATCTCTGCCACTTTGACTACTTCATCAAGTCATGCAAGCCTTATTGAAAGTTATGTTAAGTGTGGGACTTCTAAGGTCAAATCAATATTGATGTTTCTAAATATATTCACCCTTGTAGTTTTTCTGAGAGTTGGTCTGGAATTGAATTGATTTCATTTTTTCCAACAACGTTTTCTTAAAATCATTTTGCTGCTTGGGTGATGCTTAACAGTGGTGTAAAAGTTTAAGCCTTTTTGTTGAGAAATCACTTTGTAGTTTTATATCATGCATTATTTTCTACTTGCATTTTTCCAAGGATGCTTGAACTTTAAAAACAGTGAGATTTCTCTCGTGCCAATTGATAATGATCTAATTAAGTCTGTGACATCTTTGACCAGAAACTAGACCTTTCAGGGTGTCAGCAAGTTACTGGCATGATGTTATATTTCTCCTTGTTTCCTCGTGGGACAGTGGATGCAAGATCATTCTCAGCTTCCTCTGAGAAAATCAAGAATTTATTTCCGAGGTTGATGGCTCAGAGACAAAACTCTGTAGTAGTATCAGGTGCATTTTTACATGGGTCACATCAGGTGGCATTTTTCAGTGACTTGCAAGAGGTGAACTTTTCACACTGCTGGAGAATAGACGAGTGTGACTTCATTAGATGGTTACAGCTATCATCTCCATCATTAAGAGTGTTGAAGTCTCTTTATTGTTCCCAGTTAAAAGTGAGCATCTTGGAACAACTGTCAGAAGCATGCCCTTTAATTGAAGCAGTTGACTTGTCTGTGGATGTGAGCCCAGTTGCCCAGAAGGTTTCTATTTTGCAAATCAGCCATGAACAATATCTAGGTTCCCAGACTTCTTCAAACTGGAAAATGTGGAGCCAGTCAAAGCTATCTAACTTGAAAAAGCTCTCACTGAAAGGTCGTACTGATGTAAGAGGTATTTTGGTTTCTGTTTCTATTGACTTCTGTTTACTTCAACCTTAGACAACACAAGTCCTTAAGTTAGACAAGAAAGCTGTTCCCTGTGTAATTTTACCTGCATGAATATTTTTTCATTACAATGTCTCTAAGGAAATACCATGTAGCTGTTCAAGGATGAAAAACATTTCAATCTGGATAACAGAGATTGCTTCAACATTTTAGTGAGTTGACCACTGTTAATACTCTAATTTTATCTGTTCTAACTTCTTTATTGTATATGATCCTACTATGGCAAAGAGAACAATATATGAAGGCACTGAGAAAATGTTTCTTGATATATTCATGAAATCTGCTTTTGGCATTGCTGGGTTCTAACACAAAATTTCAGTCAGATGTATGAATTTCTATGTTGATCATATTTAGTCAGGTCGGTGTGATTTCACAGTTTTGTAAATGAAAGGTTCGTATAAATTAATTTGGTTTATAGATTTGTAATAGTGCAAAAGATTATTGGTGCAGATGATGACTTGATAAAAATTGCGGCGCTCTCTCATTCCCTCTCTGTTTTGAACCTTGATGGATGTATTTCACTCACAGACTATGGTATAGGGCGTCTTCTAAGTTCATGCAAGCAGCTACGTTCATTGCATGCAGCATGGACTTCTTTTGGGCAACATTCAATCAGAGAACTTTTCTCTATCTCCAGTAATCATAATAATTCTTGTATACCAGAGCAAAGTTTGACCATAGATTCATCATCTTCACTTGTAGAGCTGGATTTAGGGGGCTGTAAAGGTGAGTGACAATTTTTGGAATCTCAATCATTTGTAGGCTATAGTTGCTTTGTCTGAAACTAAAGTCTGATTTATGCCCTAACAAATTATCTGTTTTGGCTACTTTATGTGACAGGTATAGATCAAACATTTTTAATCAAGTATATGATGTCAGCATTCTCACTTTCTTGTTTATCATTGCGGGATACACAATTTGACGATGAAGGTCTCTATGCTTTTAAGGGAACTTCATTGGAGGAGCTTGATGTGTCTGAGACACTGGCAAGTGACCAATTCAATCTAATGTTTATGTGGAAATGTAGTCCATACATATGTCACCAATAATATCTCTAATTGAACCAAAGTTAATTAGTTCAATCACTTTCAACTCATTCCTTTCATTTAGAGGTAGTACATGCAGACTCCATCAAGTATTCTATCTTTGCTTATTAATCAGTAGAGAATTTTTTTTTTTTTTACATCTGACTGCTTGCATTTATAAGATATACTTGGGTTATTTAAGGATGTGAACAATGTTACATGAAATTGGAAGTGTCGGAAGTTTTAAAAATGTCTTAAGTTTCAAAGGTCAATTTTAAAATTTACAAAATGGAGAAATGGGTATATTCATATACACACACTAGTACATGCTCATGGCTCCTGTAGTGGACAGACCATAAGGGACCAAACAAGCTCCCACTAGATCTGGTTTTCATCCCAAGAAGGAATAGTTAAAATAAAGTTTGACAGGGTTTCCAAAAGCAACCCTGGAAAAGCAGGAGCTGGTGGAAGATCTTGGTCATGAGAGCACTCAAGCATCCACCTAATTCTCCCATGAAGACAAGGGTATGGTAAGCTATAGGCCTTTCCAGATTTCTGAATTCAATGGTGAAATTAACCAATAAATATTAAAACTTAGGGAAACCCTTAATTGATGGGTATCCCTCTTCATGAGTGTGCTATGAGTCAATCCAAATGTGTGAGCAATGCTAAACAAGACCCTCAAATACCACCACAAACACCACATATGATAGATGTTATCCCCATTTTGTGGATAACTAAGGAGATGATGCCTAGAGGCCCTCAGGGTGCAGATATGGAGTGCTGAGAGACTACATGACTAGTAGTACCCTTTGCACAAATGGAAAACCCACTCACCACCACAGATGGTCACAGGTTTACAGATGGCATCCACCACACCAGTTGGCTTTCGGAAGGCAGTGGGCCTTGCTCCATGAGGTACACGTCAGTATTATGGTGAGCATCATTTCAATACCTAAGCCATTTGATTATGTTGTATCTTAGATTGCTCTAGATTTCATGATATGTGCTTGGATATTGTGCCTTTGCCCTCCTTCACCTTGGTGGTTGACATTGTGCCCTAGTAAGTGGTCTTCTTTGGGAATGGGTTTGCCACTGGGAAATCCCTTAATAAGCCATCGTACAGTTCCCGACCATACTTACCATTTTCCATCATTATTCCTCTCCGTTTCCTTTTCTCTTGGGATTTTAGGGTGTATTGACCCAAGAAGGGGTTGTCCCTCATTATATGGGAAGAAGGGGCTAAAGGCCCAGAGGGGTTGGTGTTGGGTAAACGATAAAAAACATATATGAACCTTCCAGATGCCTCGCCCAGGGATCACCCAAGAAAGCAATAAAACGCTTATCTTTGAATAAAAGGGGACCCATAATATAACAAAGTAATGACTGAAAGGTAGATTGAAGGATAGGAGGTCTCATCATGAGATGACCTATCACGTCTATGGATATCTAGTGGTATGACATTGTTATTATTTGGTCACCAAACCAGGGCAATGACTCTTAGTTGCATGGCTGAGAGAAAGGGGGTCTCATCATGAGCCAGCCTTCTCATTTCCATTAGGCATTTGTGGGTGACATTTCCATCATCTGGTCACCATGCCAGGGTAGTGACCTTCAATCTCTCCTTGTGTTAAAGAAAATACAAAGAAAGAAAGATAAAAGGAAAATAATGGGCTTGGAAAAAGTGCATTGCGAACAAAGGTACCACACACCCTCTACAAAGGCACCCATGAATGAGACACTATGACCCCTAGTATGTCATGAGCCCTATGCCCATTGAGTCTTGACCCCATCCACCTCATACACCTTACATGGCTTAGAGAGGGACCTCTTGGAGGCTCTCCTTGACCTAGGGCAAGATCTACCCAATATAACACCTCGTCAACCCTCCCATACTTAAGCTTGACAAGTCGCATAGTGTCTTTGAGTTGTTAATTGTTTGATATGGTAATCTTTGATGCACATGCTTAGATGGTTTGTTTATTGATTGGATCCACTTATCATGATGTTATGACTTGAGATCCTTGGAGGGCGTGTCCATTTGTCTTTGCAGGACCTAGCTAGTGGATAGTTTTGGGAGAACAAGCCTAGCTTGGGCTTCCATGGAGCTACAAGCCCACAGGTTGGATGCCAGGGGCCTACATGCCAGATGAGAGAGATGACTTGGATGGCCTTGATGATGACTTGGACGACCTAGTCCACCTAGTGCTTGCCAAACGATTTGCCCAGGAGGGGCAAAACGTCTCACTTTTGTGCATGACGTCATGATGTTGGGGGCTAGGGCTTGGTAGTAAGGTGCCACTCATTTGCACTTGGACATTTGAGGAGGAGAAGAGTTTTCACCAAGATGAGATCACCTAGATGCTTGACACATGGCCTTGGGAGGCCCTTCCATGCTTCTCCAACACCAACGACCTCCTCAAAGTGGCAAAACGTTCCCTAAAGGGGTGTCGTCATCCTAGATTAGGGTTTAATTTGTGCAAAAGATGAAATTTTAAGTGAATTGTTTAATATTATTGTGTTAAGGGGGAAATATTAGGGTTGTTGACCCTTGATCTTGTGTTTTACTTCTTATTTTGTGGACAAGGCATGTTGGCTAATTTTTGTATAAATAGAGATCATAATATCTCATTTTAAATCATAACTCTCCTCTTGTGAGAGGCTTTAGTCTGAAATTTTTGGCCACCTTAGCTCTTTTAGCTCTTGTGCACTTGTCTTATGGCTAATTTTATGAATGGTTGATGGAGGAAGGCCTAGCGCTAGCTTTGGATGATGCTTTCTAGCTCTTGTGGTGAATTGTCTTAGCATTTCTCTTGATATTGGTATGGTTTTTACTCTCTTGCTATCATTTATTTCAAGTCAAGTTGTGTTATGCTAGGAGCTAGGTGGGAAGTATAAGGGCATACAGCCCCACTATAGTCTTCACCATTTTTGCTTGCTTCATCTCATTAATCAAGGGTTTGCTAAGAGAAGTATAAGGGCATCCACTCTCTTAGCTTAAACCCTAGCTTAGAGAAACTTGCCTTGGGAAGTAAAAGGGCTTACACCCCCAAGGAGGTAGCTTCTCTAAGGTCCTTGTGACTCCATTAACCCAATAGTAAAGGCACTAGTCATTGATTTGTTGCATTGAAGATATAAAATTATTGCATTGGGAAACGTGAATTTCGGTCATTTTTGCTTCTTGCTAAGTGGATTGTTTTCCTTGTGCCTTGGGCACCTCACAGCCAGTAGGGCGTTCTCATCTAAGGTCTACTTATTGCTGCTGTTACAAATTTGCATCTTCAGCCATTAGGGCTACAAAAACCCTAACATACTTGCTTTAATAACTCTCTTATCAACCATTGGTTTTTGCTCAAAGTTTGCACATTATTCTACTTGTCCTAGTGCACTTTTTGGCAACTTTTGAGAAGATTTCAGTAGCTGATTTTCTTGCTGTAATACATTGAATGTTACAGACATAAGGCTGATATAATTTTCTGTAGACAAGTGTTTACAACAACCTTATCGTTTGTGCTAGAATTTTGGCTTTTCATCTTGAGTGTAGCTAGTTTTTCTCTTGTGTTTTCTACTTGATATCTAGCACTTATTGAGCAGATTCTAGTATCATTTATTTGCTGATATATACTGTTATCTACTGCTGCAAATTAGGGACAACAAACTTAACTTGCTGATCCAACTAATATATACTGTTGCAAAGTGTCTTTTCTTGTGTCTTGGGCAGGTACACTCATCCGGAAAAGCACTATACTTGTGGGGCAGTCATTACTTAACTTGCAAGGCATATCTCCCTACCTTTCTTTCCATCTAGACTTGACCTCTAGGGGCTTCTTTTCCACTTCCCTCCATATTCGTTTCAATCCCCCTAGGGTCATCGAGATCGTCTCCCTAGAGTGACCTAGTCACCCTTGAAGTGCGGGACCTGCATCGAGGTGATGTTGGGTGTAGAATTTGTAGCACTTGTTCCGTGGTTGGGTCGGGCTTTTCCCAACTTACAGCATGTGCCATAACAATAGATACAAGTTTCCATGCAAGACAAGATGATGCTAACCAAGAAGACAATGCACATCATCTAACTATGACATAACAATAATAAATCATCATAAATAATTCCACCATGGTGATGTGTTCTAGGGGTACAAACAAACAAGTGTACTTAGCAACATGCTTTCCTCTATACACCACACACCTGTAGTTGACCGTTATCGGACAAGCCATAAGGGAAGTGCTAGGTAAAGAATATGCATCCATAATAATGCCCCTATATTTGTCAAGTATTCCATGGTGTGTCGTCTTGTAAATCATGTCTTGTGATGAAAATCAAAAGGGTTTGTTCTCATACAATGAGAGGGGTAACATGTGTTAATATTATGGTAGCTTCGGGAGGTATGAACCTCTATTGTGACCTATGACGAGATTAGAATATTCCAGAAGGAAGCAAAGAAGTCAAAGAAACCCTAGACGAGATGTCGGCTGCAGAAATATAATTAATATGAATTAATTAGTACCCAGAAGGAGAAGTCGGCCCTAGTAAGTCTGCCAGAA
>JZKD02S1755794.1:16760-30298 GCA_000966675.3 Picea glauca
TGTATTATGCTCATGAATGTTCGTTTTTGTTGAGCATTTGTTTTGTATATGCTGTGTGGGTAAAATCATGAAGGTGAGTAACACTTTTGTGACAATCGGGTCTCAAAATTTCCTAGTGGCATTTTTTTGGCCGAAAAAATGTTTCTAGGAATTTTTTCGGCCGAAAATTTGCACGTCAAATTGAATGGCGCCCTCGAAATTTGTGTACAATTTTTTTCGGATGAATTATTTTCCTGTGGTAATCATATTTCGGCCGAAACATTTATTTTTAACGGATTTCATTAAAAAATAGGTTTCAGCCGAAAGAATAGTTCGGCTGAAAACCTGAAAATGGGATTGTTTGCAGGAAACTGCAAATTCTCTCCATCTTACTTGATCTTTCGAGGTAGTAGACTCCTACAAATACTCATAATTTAGTTTATTGATCCCAACATTTTTAAAATTGAATCTACTTTCATTGGATATAATTTGTTTTCATTTTCATTGTTTTTATCTAATTTTATTTAATTTTACAAAAAAATCACTACATAATATTTTTAGGTGAGATTACGATTTGTGAAATGAAAAATCCACATCTCTAAAAATACACAGTGGAAAATTATGAAAAATTTATATTCATAATCCTTCAACTATTCTCCTCAAAAGGGTATTTTTAGATTTTACTTTTAAGTAAAAATTAAGATAGATACAAGGTGTAGGAAAACATGTGTTTAAAATCTGCAACGTTTTCAAATTGGTCAACTTAAAAAAATTCTAGAAATTATAATATTCATCCATTAGATTCAAAATTATAGTCATAATAAAATAGAGTCTTTGTAGATTGTCGCAGTATATTTCGTTTCTTAAAAACATAAGTTTAATAATAGATACATTGTTGTGGGAAAAAATAACTCATTATCATTCATTTCATGTTTAAGGAACACATTGTTAAACAATTGTCAAATTGACATATCAAATCTTAATAAAACAAATTTGAAAAATAGTTATTGGAAAGCTAACAAAATTCTTCACAAGTTTTTTTTTACTATAAAGTGAAATTCTAAATAAATAAAAAATACTTTTGTATGCCGAAAGTTGAAGAACTTGTGAAAATATAGTTTTTTTTGTCATAAAACAAGCAAAAGTGTTACCCATCTTCATGATTTTACGCGTGCATGCGATTTCATGTTTCAATTAAAGTCTAAGAGGGAGAGAGAATGAGTTTCAATTGTTTCTCTATCTGAGACAGGAGAATCCTGCAAGGTGTGCAGTTGAATTCATCCGCATGGAGTGCGTCGATGAAGGCTCAGTAGTTTAAATTTTGTTCTCATTCACCCATAAGTGGAATGGGTTGTTGAAGCCTTGCAAGGATTGCGCAGGCTGAAGAAGAAGTCTAAGTTGTAAACCTGAGCAAAGGAAATCAAAGACTGTTGTTGCAGGAGTTGCACAGAGTCGGAAGGATTCAACACTTGGGAAGTTGTTGAATGTTGGGTACGAGGAGTGTGCGCAAAGATATCTTTTTTCTAAGAGATTAAGAAGTTGGAGGAAGCTCAGGAGAGGCAGAGCTTTCAAATCCGTTGAAGGATCGCACCAAAGGGTTCGCGTTAGGAAATCCTCGAGAAGGGTGAAGTGACGGTCGAGATCTGGTAGGGAAGTCCGGAAATATCCCGTCAACCATTAGATCCATCAGAAGAAGCGAGGAGGTTACGACCACACTAGGAGTTAAGCCCAGAGTCATGTGAGCCGTTGGATCAGCAAGTGCTTTTCCCGCTAGCCGT
Organism: Picea glauca; assembly: GCA_000966675.3. NCBI lineage: Eukaryota > Viridiplantae > Streptophyta > Pinopsida > Pinales > Pinaceae > Picea > Picea glauca. The sequence goes on from JZKD02S1755794.1 coordinate 18,518, forward strand.
TAGATCTTAGGAAGTTGCACAGGGTTTAAGCCCGAGGGAGCAGAGGAGGAACCTGGAGGAGTTATTGGGATATCAGCATCATCGGGGTTTGACAAAATAAGAGAATCGAGACCTTGTAGTTCTTGAAATACCGAGGAAGAATATCAGTCGTTGATCTCAAAAGAACACGTGTCAGACATCAAGGCAGGAGTTGGGATTTAGTCATCGGGGATTTCAGGAGTGTGAACTCGTCGCAGGTTAGAATCGCGATCTACGAATTCCCAACACGATCAGAGTCGTCGATCTGTAGGACGCGTGTCTGAGGACCCAGTGGAATCGGGATTCGGCATTCCTGGGATCGGCACTTGGAGAGGGCTATGAAATTGGGCAACAGGAATCGCGAATTCCCAATACGTGATTTCCCGATCACTATAGGAGTGCGGGGTCCAGCCGTCAATACAGAGGACAGGTGTCATCGAAGATCGGGAATCGGGGATTCACGAGGTGAGTAACTTGTGACAGTGTGAACGTCGATTTCCCGACGGGATAATTCTCGACCGAGGCAAGAAAGGCGTGGAGTGGATATTCCATCGAACTTCAGGGATTTATTAGACCCAATCCCGTGAGTTCAGGACTCGCGATCTTGTGAGGTCCGACTTCCCGATAGAACAAGGGGAGATCATAAGGAGAGTCCTGTGGGGTTATAAAGTCCCGATAATGGATTTGAAGAGCATTTTAGCTCTTCGGGCCTAAGGAAGAGAAGGTCCTGGTGGGAGCAGACGTGTCCTGGGTGGTGCGTTTGCACCAAGTGATATCAGGGCGGGAACTCTTTGTTTTATGTGACAGAGAGAAAAGAGGAAATTTCACCATGTCGCCCAGAAGAGAAAGGCAATCGCCTGATCCAGAAGACAGGGATGTGCGAAGAAGAGGTAGGTCGGCAGGGAATCCTGAGATGGAAAGGCAGATACGTGATCTCAGAGTGAGATTGGAAGATATGGAAGCAGCGCAGAGATGCACAACAAATGCTGGAGATCTAAGTGACTCTGAAGGCGAAGATGAAGTTGAACAACAAGGAGAAGTTGTAGCTGAAGATGCAGCCAATGAGCGGTTAATCAAGGCTATCACTCGAATGAGTTCGAAGACGAAAATGGACATTCCAACTTATGAAGGAAGTCTGGATGCAGAAGAGCTGTTGGACTGGATTAGAGATCTTGATACCTACTTCGATTATGAGGATATCGAAGAGGATAAAAAGGTCAGGCATGCTGTCACGAAATTAAAGGGACATGCAGCATTATGGTGGGATGAGCTTCAAGTAGATAGACGTTCAAAAGGCAAACAAAAGATCAAAAGCTGGGATCGAATGATTGCCAAAATGAAGTCAAAATTCATACCAAGGGATTACCAGATCACACTGTTCAGGAGGATGCAGAACCTGAGACAGAAGTTGATGACGGTTAAGGAGTATACCGAAGAATTCTACAAGCTCAAAATTAGAGCAGGTCATCGGGAGAGCGATGATGAAAAAGTAACCAGGTATATGAATGGCTTAAGATACGATATCCAGGGTGAGATGAGCATGACAACCATCAGAACAGTTAAGGATGCGTATCAGATGGCATTGAAAGCAGAGGAGAAGCTAAGCCGAAAGCCAGCACAGCGAGGCAGAGGTAAGAGCCAGCCGAGAGGAAAATCAGTTGCCCAAGATAGGTTCCAGAAATCTAAGGATGACTGGAAGAAGCCTCAGACCAGAATGGAAAGAGGTGGAAGTTCTCAACGAGGCCAGCACGTTGAAAAGTGAATGCAGCAAGTAGAATAGAGTGGAGGATACACCGATGTTAATACTTTTCCTCGAACCAGAGGTAGAGGAAGATGCAGAGGAGGAATCATCACATGTTACACATGTGGGAAGAACAGGCATAAAGCAGTCGACTGTCCAGACAGTAAGGCATATAAAGGAGAAGTTCACATCGTCGAGGCACAAAGGTGAGCTACTGAAGCAAAAGACGCAGAAGACGGAAGGTCATTGATGATGCATAAAGTTCTCGTAACACCCAAGAAGGAGGTGGAGGATACAGCTCAGAGAAGCAGACTGTTCAGAACAACTTGCAAAACCAAAGACAGGGAATGCAAAGTCATTTTGGACAGTGGAAGCACCGATAATCTCGTTTCAACCGAGATGGTGGAGAAATTAGAGCTGGAAACGACTAATCACCTGAGTCCATATAAAGTTTCATGGCTACAGAAGGGACATCAGGTGAGTGTCACTAAACAGTGCTTAGTGGACATTAAAATAGGAGGATACAATGATAAAATTCTCTGTGATTTTATCCCTATGGATGTATGTCATTTATTGCTAGGAAGACCATGGCAGTATGATAGAAACGTAGTTCATGAAGGGAAAATGAATACGTACACTTTGGAGAAGAATGGGAGAACACACATGCTACTTCCGATAAAAGATAAAGAAGTAAAACCAGAACCGAGAAATACTGTACTTCTCATGAGTGGGAAGGAAATTCTGGCAGAAGTAAAGAAGAAGGAAGATCCACAATTCTTTGTGGTCAGGAAACCGAGAGTTGTTTTGACCAGCACAAGAGTGGATGATCTGCCGACAGAAATTTAGGAACTATTGGAAGAGTTCGTTGATATAATGGTGGATGAATTACCTCATTCGTTGTCACCAATGAGAAGCGTGAGCCATCACATAGACCTCATACCAGGGGCCAATTTTCCAAACAAAGCAGCGTACAGGTTGACGCCGCAGGAGAATGAGGAGGTCAAAAGGCAGGTACAGGAACTGCTGGATAAAGAACTGATCAGAGAGAGTCTAAGTCTGTGTGTCGTTCCAACAGTACTCAGCCCAAGGAAAGATGGAGGCTGGAGAATGTGCACCGATTCCAGAGCCATTAACAAGATCACCATCAGGTACAGGTTCCCATTGCCGAGAATGAACGATCTGATGGATTGCCTGAGTGGGGCAAAATTTTTTTCAAAGGTTGATTTGAAAAGCGGATACCATCAAATTCGCATGAGAGAAGGTGATGAATGGAAGACATCCTTCAAGACCAACGAAGGGTTGTACGAATGGATAGTCATGTCGTTTGGTTTAACGAATGCACCAAGTACATTCATGAGGCTGATGAATGAAGTACTGAAGGAATTCTTTGGTAAGTTTGTCATTTTTTATCTAGATGACATATTGATTTTCAGCAAAACAAAAGAAGGACATCTGAAGCATTTAGCTGCAGTAATGAGGAAGCTACAGCAAGAGAAGTTGTTGATCAATGTGAGAAAGTCTTCATTTATGAAGAGAGAACTCATTTACTTGGGGTTTGTCATATCGGCAAATGAATTGAAGATGGATCCAAGTAAAGTGGAGGTAATTAAAAATTGGCCATCACCGAAAAATGTTTTCGAGGTGAGAAGTTTTCATGGATTGGCAAGTTTCTACAGGAAATTCATTAGGAACTTCAGTGGAATTAGCGCAACAATGATGGACACAGTCAAGAAAAGACATAAATATTTTCATTGGACTGAAGAGGCAGAAAAGAGCTTCAATCTGTTGAAGCGAAAGATCACCGAACAACCGGTGTTAGTGTTGTCGGATTTCATGAAGACATTTCAAGTGAAATGTGATGCAAGTGCCTTTGCCATAGGAGCGGTCTTGAGCCAGGAGGACAGACCAATTGCATATTTTAGCGAGAAGCTGGATGAGGCAAAGGTGAAGTACTCAACGTATGATAAAGAATTTTATGCTATCATACAAGCGTTGAAGAAGTGGAGGCATTACTTGATCCCAAAAGAATTTGTATTATATAGTGATAATCATGCATTGCAGTTTGTAAGTCAACAAGAAAAGTTGAACCAGAAACATGCAAAATGGGTAGAGTATATGCAGAATTTTACATTTGTAATTAAACACATTTCAGGTACTGCTAACAAAGTGGATGATGCTTTGAGCAGGAAGTGTTTATTGCTGCAGGAATTCCGAGTCAAAACATTGGGTTTTGAAAATCTAAAGGACATGTATGCAGGTGATGCAGATTTTGCAGAGGCATACGAGGCAGCTGAGAATCTAGTTCTCAAAGATAGAAGCCCATGGATGGACTACATGATCCAAAATGGATTGTTGTTTAGAGGCAACCAGCTATGCATTCCAAATTGCTCCATGAGGGAGAATTTGCTAAAAGAGAAGCACAGTGGAGGACTGGCAGGACATTTTGGCCATGATAAGACATTTGCAAAGCTAAGTGAAGCATACTTTTGGACGAGGATATGGTCAGATGTCAAAAAGTTTGTTGACAGGTGCAGAATTTATCATCATTCAAAGGGAAGAAAGCAGAATGCGGGATTCTACCAATCATTACCCATACCTGAGAGGCCATGGGATGAAATCAGCATGGATTTCGTACTAGGATTGCCAAGGACGCAAAGAGGACATGATTCAATCTTTGTGGTAGTTGACAGGTTTTCAAAAATGGCACATTTTATTCCATGTCAGAAGACCAGCGATGCGACTCATATCGCAAACTTGTTTTTCAAGGAAATTGTTAGACTTCATGGTTTACCCAGAAGCATACTATCGGACAGGGATACAAAATTCATAGGACATTTCTGGAGGACACTCTGGAAGAAGATGGGAACTAACTTAATGTTTAGTTCATCCTATCATCCTCAAACTGATGGGAAAACAGAGGTGGCTAATATAAGTCTGGGAGATTTACTCAGAAGCTTGGTGACAGAGCACCACATCAGTTGGGACAATGTATTTCCACAGGCAGAGTTTGCGTACAAAGAATCAGTGAAAAAAAGCACAGACAAAAGTCTGTTTGAGATAGTATATGGCAGACAGCCAAGAGAAGTATCTGAGCTGAGGGATTCAGAGAAAATCATGACTCAGAGCGCGAGCGCTGAAGAATTCGCGGAGGCGATGGAAGAACTTCACAACAGAGTGAAGCAGCGATTGTTGGAGTCGAACCAGAAATATAAATGCAGAGCAGATCAACATCGGAGACAACTTAAATTTGAGGTTGGGGATCTAGTTCTGACACATCTGAGGAAAGAAAGGTTCCCAAGGGGAACATACAATAAGCTGAAGATGAAGAAAATTGGACCATGCAGAGTCCTGAAGAAACTGGGAGAAAACGCATATGAGATTGAATTGCTGGATGACATTAGAATATCTCCGACATTCAATGTCTCGGACTTATATCCCTATAAGGCTGAGGAAGCAGGAGCCGGAAGTGATGAGCAGCCAGAAATTCAGTGGCAGAAGCAGATGACGATTGTAGAAAGGCCACAGATGGAGCGGATACTTGACAGAAGAGTTAGCAAAAGAACTAGACGGAAGCAATACTTCGAGTATCTGGTGAAATGGAAGAACCACCCAGTGGAGGATGCCAGCTGGGAAACAGAAGCAGTCATTCAAAGGCATGGACAGACTATGCAAGAGCTCATGGACAAGAGCCCATGAAATTTTTCAAGCCGAGGAGTATGATGCAGGAGCATCGCCAACTCAGCAAGTGAGCCAGCACATCAAGCGAAAGTTTAGCTGGAGAAAACAAACCCAAACTTTTGAAAATGCTTTGGGGATTGTAGCGCAAATCTTAAATGATCCTTTATGAGGGAGCGCCTTTTGTATGATGTATCATACCTCGAGCCATACACTCTTGTTTGAAGTAGATAGAAGGCATTTACTTTAGTTAATGCAGGTAGATAGATGTTTAAGTCTAGATTAGACAGTTTTAGAGTTCGAGAGGGAAAATGGATATAGACACCCTCATTGTATCATTGTAACATTAGCATCATTCAGGAATAGAGGAGCAAGCAGAGAACTGTGTAGAGAACATCCATGTACAAATATTGAATTAATAGAAGAAAGCTTGATTCAAGCGCATGGTTGTGTGTTGTTTTCTCTGTGTATTATGCTCATGAATGTTCGTTTCTGATGAGCATTTGTTTTGTATATGCTGTGCATGAGATTTCATGTTTCAATTGAAGTTTGAGAGGGAGAGAGAATGAGTTTCAATTATTTCTCTATCTGAGCCAGGAGAATCCTGCAAGGTGTGCAATTGAATTCATCCGCATGGAGTGCGTCGATGAAGGCTCAGTAGTTTAACTTTTGTTCTCATTCGCCCAGAAGTGGAATGGGTTGTTGAAGTTATGCAAGGATTGCGCAGGCTGAAGAAGAAGTCTCAGTTGTAAACCTGAGCAAAGGAAATCAAAGACTGCTACTGCAGGAGTTGCATAGAGTCAGAAGGATTCAACACTTGGGAAGTTGTTGAATGTTGGGTGCGAGGAGTGCGCGCAAAGAGATATCTTCTCTAAGAGATTAAGAAGCTGGAGGAAGCTCAGGAGAGGTAGAGCTTTCAAATCCGTTGAAGGATCACACCGAAGGGTTCGCGTTAGGAAATCCTTGAGAAGGGTGAAGTGACAGTCGAGATCTGGTAGGGAAGTCCGGAAAAATCCCGTCAGCCGTTAGATCCATCAGGATAAGCGAGGAGGTTACGGCCACACTAGGAGTTAAGCCCAGAGTCCTGTGAGCCATTGGATCAGAAAGTTCTTTTCTCGCTAGTCGTTAGATCTCGAGAAGTTGCATAGGGTTTAAGCCCGAGGGAGTAGAGGAGGAACCCAGAGGAGTTATTGGGATATCAGCGTCATCGGGGTTTGACAGAATAAGAGAATCGAGACCTTGTAGTTCTCAAAATCCCGAGGAAGAATATCAGCCATTAATCTCAAAATAACACGTGTCAGACATCAAGGCAGGAGTCGGGATTTAGTCATCGGGGATTTCAGGAGTGTGAACTCGTCGCAGGTTAAAATCGCGATCTACGAATTTCTGATGCGATCAGAGTCGTCGATTTGTAGGACGTGTGTCCGAGGACCCAGTGGAATCGGGATTCGGCATTCCTGGGATCGGCACTTGGAGAGGGCTGTAAAATTGGGCAAAAGGAATCGCGAATTCCCGATACGTGATTTCTCGATCGCTACAGGAGTGTGGGGTCCAGCCGTTAGTACAGAGGACAGGTGTCATCGGAGATCGAGAATCGGTAATTCACGAGGTGAGTAACTTGTGACAGTGTGAACGCCGATTTCCCAACGAGATAATTCTTGATCGAGGCAAGAAAGGCATGGAGTGGATATTCCATCGGGCTTCGGGGATTTATTAGACCTGATCCCGTGAGTTCAGGACTCGTGATCTTGCGAGGTCTGACTTCCCAATAGAACAAGGGGAGATCATAAGGAGAGTCATGTGGGGTTATAAAGTCCCGATAAGGGATTTGAAGAGCATTTTAGCTCTTCGGGCCTAAGGAAGAGAAGGTCTTGGTGGGAGCAGACGTGTCCCGGGTGGCGCGTTTGCACCAATATGTCAGTGACAACATATAAACCATCTTAGATCATCTTCAATTGGATCTATCAAGCACATAGAGGGATCGAATCATCATATTTCTAAACATTGTTCCATTCATTCTAGTGTTGTCTAAGTGATATTGTTTATTGAAATTTCATTGCAAAATATAATGGGTTGAGCATTTTGGGATTGATTTGTTGTGTAGTCAAATTATAGTTGGATACTTTAAATTTGTAAAATTACTTTAAAAATGAGCAGATCTTCTACTTTAGTACATAGGTATGTTAAAAATACATTTTCCTTCAGATATTCTTTAAAGTTATAAATTTGGTATTTGTTATATTTTGAAAATGTTAATATAGATTTATGTAGAAAATTTTGTTCATTATAAAATTATAAAATAGTAGATTCTCATCCCTTAAATTTAAAAATATCAAAGATGTGGTTTATCAATAAATTAATAATTATATTGAATCTAGAAAAAATTGATTCTCATACTTTATAGGCCCATGGAATAGTTCATCATGGCAGTCCCATTAGATCTTAAGAATATGTTCATTTCAAGAATGCATTGATAGTTACAAGAGCTCTTTGAGCTCATGATTTAACAATCATATTTTTTCATTATCAATTGCATTGGCTTGTAAATTTGGCATCTTACAAGGAACTACATTAAAGTTCATCTAAGTGGATCCATTATTTTAAACAAAAAAAAAATATAGGATTTGATTTTATATATTATAGATGAGTTTTTTTAATGTAGGAGCATATTTGGTATATAGGCCATCCTACATCACCCAAAGGTGTATTACCCTTTTAGCTTTTTTATTTATTGAATTTTAGTAATATTTATTAGTATTTAACTAAGGTTTAGGAGACCACAACAAAGAGACCTTGGCATAAATCCAAAGAGTTGGTAGTGATGATGTGCATTGAGTTGACATGGTAAACTATGATTAGTTAGTGATGATGTGGATCTAGTTGGCATATTAAAATTTAATGAGTTGATTTATAGGAGGTCTAGGGCCTATAAAAGGAGTATTTGAATTCCTTTGTGGAAATTTTTTAGTAGTTCAACAATGGACAACTTGGGATAGCTCAAGGGGATATATCGAGGGATTGGTACAATGATCCAAACAAGTGGGATCACATATATGAGGGGAGTCTCGGTAATTACTATCTTTGAAAGAAATACTTTGAATTTGTGGGGAATGTACATGAACTTCATCTTATGCATATTAATGAAGTTTTTAGCTGTCCAATACTTGTGTAAATTCCATTTTTTATTTTCACCCATCTATGTTCTTCATGGTTTGTAAATTCCAATGATATATGTCTCACTAATTTGGCATAATTGTATGGTTATTATGTTAAGTGGTTTAACATTATAATTGAAGAAGATAAGGGTTTTTTCATTATTGTATTCACTACTATAAGTAAGGGTTTTCAGAGTTGGTTTATGCATGATAAGATTTCCCTGAAAGGTTGAAACTTATCATAAGACTTTGGTATCTTTTTTGGCTGATTTCCTAGAAGTTTGGGGTTGTTAAAGATTGAAATATTGTTCACTTCTGCTACTATTTGGTATTATATTTAATAACATCCCCAAGGATAAAAATTCATAGGGTTAATATCCAGGAAACCTTTAGTTAAGAGGTGAAATTTATGTTTTGCATTAAAAGTCAAAGGGCGTAGAATTGTATCTATGGTATCGCAGCATTTGTAGTTCAAATCACTCTAAGTGTAAGAGGGATATTTTATTTCACTTGAAACATTTGGACAAATTATTAAAATCTTATTTTGGCTATAGAGATTTGAAAAGTGTATGTAGTTCACATAATTATTCTGAGAACTGAAGGAAATATGTTTTTTCACTGATCAGAAAATTAGGGCCTCCAACTTTTTTCTTTATGCTTACTAGTGCTAAACACTTTTGGTAGCCATTATGTGATAGCTTTGCCAACCTTGGAATGCAATAATACATGCCAACTTGTCAATAACATTGATGAAGAATATAATGATAGTATTCTTGAATAATATAATGATAGTATAATTAGGGAGTATCAGATAACCAATAGTTGATAATTTATAGATGTTACTATACACTTATAATTAATAACTTCAAGCAATTGAAAATGAAAAAATCAAATATATGAATAAGTGTTAGATTCCTTAATCATTACACAATTCCAAAATTGAGATAATGAACATGAACATGGCCTCCTTTAGATACATAGCACACATGTTGATGGGCAGTCTTTGAATTTAGAGATTAAACAATTTGTAGACAAATATGTTTGTTGCAATTCATCACTACTAGATGAGAACTTGATCAAGATGCAAACCCGTAATCATACAAATACTTGCTAATATTTTTGAAACTCATTATGTAGATTCGACTTCCAATTGTCATCGATGGAAAAAAAACATTATATTGCAACCTCTAAGAGATAATTAACATCTAAACAAAAAAAGAGCAAGAGATTTATTTACATTTTTAAAAGAGAAGCAATATGGTAGAAATACAACCTTTGAGATGTTTTTGCAGACATGGATTTAATTCGGGAGTAACATCTTAATCTTGTTCTCTTATATTTTGCATCCTACACTACTATTGAAAAGGCATCCATCAGAGATTTGGATTAAAAAAAAAATCTAAAGTTCCCTCATTGTGGTATGCAAATACTAAAACCCATTATATTCTTGATCTCTATGTTACAACAACACATTGTACCTCATACATTGAAAATTTTGATCGCATCTTAACAAAATATTTCTTCAAATAAGTGGGAATTGTGGAAAGAGAAAAGATGAGAAAACACATGAGAAATTCTAATCAATATGAAAACTTGGTAATTCTCTTCTATAATTGCAGCAAATTTCCATCCACTAGGAAGTGCAGATAGTGATTTTATTCCCATTGTAATACAGCTCTAGGAGAACAATGTTCATTAGTGCATCTTCACTATCAAAAAGGACAATTATCGTGCATTTATCCTAAAGAGCCTTAAGATATGGGAAATATAACCAAATTAATTTAAGGATATTATGTGCACTACACTTATAGATAAATACATTGTAAGGAACATGTCATTCAACAGAGTTTCTTTGGCAGAATACACAGTGTTCTACACATGGAAATGTAAGAAAAAAAAGGAGCTCGGGAAATACACTATGTTAGGTACAATGAGCATATTCATCCTAAAATAATTATAGGGAAAAAATGGTGTTTTCATTCAACGGAGTTTCCTTGGTAGAATACATAGTGTGCTACACATGGAAATGCAAGAAAAAAAAAGGAGCTCATGAAATACAATATGTTGGGTACAATGAGTATATTCATCCTAAAAAAATTATAAGGAAAAAATCATGTTGTAAACACCATTTGAGTGATTTGAGTAGACATTGAAACAATATTTTCCAACTTGTTATGTATCATATACAACACATACAATAACAATATCCATGGTGGAAGCAAATTTCATATGTAGGTCAAAAGCTACATGGGATGACATTGAGATTGACTAAAAAAAACACATTATTGGAACAATGTTTTATTTTGGCATAGACATGGAGATAGGAAAATCATTCATTAGACCTAAAAAATATGACATTTACATTGACCTCAAGCACACCAAATGTTTCAAATAATTTAGATCATAAACAAAATCTAAATCACAAACAATCAAGCCACCATTGCTAATAAGCAATGAATATACTTCACTGTCTCAAAACAACTAAACCCAAAATAGTTGATAACAAAAGACATTAATAAGAGGAAAAAGAGGCTCCAAACACTACAATCCATTTGTTCTTGACACGAGGAGCAGTGATTAGAAATACATTTACAATAAATGTAATATGTCAATGATTAGCCTGCTTCTAAAACAAACAAATTGAAAGAAAATTTCCTTTAAAAATAATGGAGTCATAGTTTCCCACACTAGAAAACCTGCATATAATACAAATGGTAACACTACACACTCAATCTTCCAAATTTCACACAATGCTTCAAAGACTCTCTCTCTCTCTCTCTCTCTCTCTCTCTCACTCTCTCTCTCTCTCTCTCTCTCTCTCTCTCTATATATATATATATATATATATATATATATAGCATTCATTTAGAATGGATTCACCTTGTCTTTACTAAACAACTCCCATTTATATGTAGCTACATGATATACAACATAGATATACGACTTCATGAAATTTTGCATGTGCACACAACCATTTGGAAATGCAAAGATCACATTTTGTTGTAATTTCAATCAATCACAACCTATACAAGATGCATGGGATTTTGGCATGCCAAAAATACACCATGAAACAATTTCCTAATCATTTTGGCAAGAAAGTTTACATATTTCCAGCTAGAACAAGTCTTGAGACCAAATGGCATTCATTTTGTGTCTATCTTAAAAATAATTTAAACAAATAGTCAAACTGAT
>JZKD02S1755794.1:44435-55185 GCA_000966675.3 Picea glauca
GGGATCACTCCATGGCACTTTTAGGAGTGAATGGTGAGTACTTGGTTAGCTCATTTTGAGTGATTGTGACAAGTTTCCATCAAATTAATCACTAGTTTCAATAGTATGTAAAAGACAAAGAAAAAATACACAACACTGTGATAGTAAGAAGTATAGCACAAACATTCATTTTATTCCTTCTGCTAAATGTTTTTTTATGCTTTTGTTCTTTGCATACACTAGAATGCATTGTATTGCAAACACATTTTAAGGTTACATGTTCAATTCTTGATACATGTGGAATATGTTGTAACTATTTTCCAGGTGCAATTGAATGATGACCACGAAGAAATTTATGTAAAGATTCAAGGATTGATAGCATTAATAATCAAACTGATTCTTTTGTTGAAGAGTGTCATTAGTAGTGGACTTGTAATGTACTCCTCCTCAAAAAAAATCCCATCTATATTATTCTTGAACAACGTACTAATTCCGTTCTCAACTTCCTTCACTTTTTTCAACCCCATTCAACTGCTAATTTCTTCTCATTTCTCAAATTCTTAGTAAACTATAACATTACCGACTCTTCTGAGATAATGTCATGTTTTCCCCTTTTCAAGTACCAAATCTCTAAATACTTCCTCTTCCACCTAAGAATGATTGAATTTAAAGGGGATTGCAGGTTTCTAGGCTTTTGATTCAGCTTGAAAAAGGATGGATAAATGGTTGGAAGACCCCACAATGCCCACCAAATACTTCAGTATGTTAGCTTCCTCTATACGTTTTTTTGCAACTAGGAACATATATAATCTTTTTTATTTTCCCTCCCCTTCTTGATTTTATATATGTAGGGACTATCTAAACAAGCTCCACATCTATCATTTTCAAATCCTCAAAAATATGGGGAAAATGATCTACTAATGGGTCTTATCTGACATATTCTCCCCAAATTTCTCCCATTTTCATAGTCAAATTTAGATCCCCCCTACAATTACATTATCACAACCCTTGATCTCCCTTGGACTAGAAGTTTATCCCAATAAGACTTCCTATCCCCATAAGGCCCATATAGATTTATAATTGTGTACACCTTTCCCATCTCTTTTGACCTACATTTCGCATGGATTGTTGCAGTCAAAATGGAGTTACAATAGAGCGTAAATATTGGTATTCCATATTGAAACCAAACCTCTTGAGTGGTCATCTAAATCTAGAGAATAGAAAACCCAATTCATTAGGCACAAGGACAAGGTTTCTATTGTCCTTTTCGCCTCACACATAGTTTCTTGTAGTAATACAACACCCAACTTAAATAGAGAATAACTTTTTTAGGGACAACTTTTTGTGGCCCCTGACCCCTCATATATTTAAATAAAGGATTATCATTTGGGAACTTTCTCATGGGTTGCTCCTACTCTAAGGACCCCTTTTTTAGTCATTTTTTAACCCTCTCACACTTCTTTAATGGCTCTTTTCTTTGCAAAAGTCATATAGGAATTTCTGCCTACAAAGGTGACCTCGATAATGTTTATGGCTAGGTCACCTTCAATGGCTTCCCCATCATTCATAAAACTTCCATCCTAAGTCTGAGGTAATACCACAGCCTACTGGTTACCTTACACTTTATCTCCACCCCACACCTTTTCCCCATAATGAATCAGAAAATTGACTTTAGATTCGAGGGATATCGATGCATTCTCTATTGACATTCAACTTGACAGGGATTTTTAAGACTAATTGAGCTCCTAGGGGTAGAGGACACCCTATGACCTCCCCTCTGAATCCCACAATAGCACCGTAACATAATTCTTTTATTATTATTCACATTATCTTCTAGGAAATGAATAGAGCAGGCTTTATGGCTCTAGGAATTCTGACCTTGAATCATGGCGTCTTGGAACCTATCATCCTGGAGAGTACTTCTGAAGTTTTCAGATGGATTTGAACTAGAATTTCCACCACCATGAAGGAGTCTTTACTTTTCCCATCATACTGCTCACCAACCTTAGAGACCTCTTTATCCAACCCTATACTTTCCCCATCGTCCTTCATGTCTCCTCATTTCTTCTTGATTTCTATGAGCCAAAAATAAGATCATTACCTTCCCTAACTTTCTCCTTATGAAGGGAAATTTCCAATATTTCAACATCTAGACATGCTTCTAGCTTCCCCATTCCACTTCTATATGTGTAGATAAACCCTCACGTGAATCAAATTCCACTATTATTTTGATGATTGTCTAGTCAACCTAATTCCAATGATTATCTTTGAAGGCTATAAACTTGCCCAGGTAATTGCCTAGTTTTTTTAGAATATGTTTTCTCCATATTTCTATCAGCAATCTTGATATATTCACCCACACTTGCTAAATGAAAAGGGGTTGGCTTCTAGGGTCAAAAAATTAGGATAACACATAAGGACCCCAAAGCCAATGTCTACACAATTTTTACAAATCTAAACTCAAAGCAAAGCCATCCATGAAGTAAAATATGATAGTCAGGAAAGTATCACAAGACATTGACCAGTTATCCTCCATCCATGCCCTTAGGGATTCTTGTCTCACCTATTTTCCCATGAAATTCCTTGTGAGGGTTCTTCCCATTAGGCATAACACCAATTCCATCCCTATTTGTTCCCCTAATACCATCTTGACCCAATCCTTCTTCATCCTAATACATTTCTTCCTCCTCTTCTTCTTGGATGCCTTCACTCCCAACTGAAACCCTTTAGAGTTCTAATAAGGCTAACAAAATTCTCAAGGTTTCAGCCTTTTATCTCTAGAGATATCATTCTACTTTTAGGATTAACACTCTACTCATGGCACAACACATTGTAATTCGATAAATTTTCATGGATCTAGACTTGAGTGTTTCATGCACTTCATATCCACATCCATAACCATCAAAATTGACTTTAATGGTGAAGTGAAAGTATTTAATGTCCTTTATGTGCCAATCAGCTGCAACTTTACACTCCTAACAACATATTCATTATTGCCCTAACACATCTAGTCATATCCCTCAACCACTTCGAAAACATTATTATCTAAACTCCTTCTATGAGTAGCCCTGTCGCCTAACTTTAGGGAGAGCTCGTTGATGTAGGCCACTTCAAAACACTATAGTCCAAAATCCTTATATGATTAGCATTGTCACCTAACCCTAGGGAGAGCTCATTGATGTAGGCCACTTCAAAAACACTACACTCTAAAGTCCTTCTATGAGTAGCCTCGTCACCTAACCCTCTAAAGTCCTTCTATGAGTAGCCTCATCACCTAACCCTATGGGGATCTCATTAATGTAACTCATTCCCTATCTAAAATCAACCTTGGATTAAAATCCTCACCATAACCATAATCCACAAAGCCTATATCCTCCTTCATGGAGAAACCCTAAGACATGTGAAGACCCTAGCTCATGAAAAAACCCTAGAAAGAAAAAATGGTTTTTATCGATGCGATTTTTGTTTCTCATCAAATACGTTTAAAAATTAATATTTTTTTCAAAGTATCATGTTCAATATCCATTACCAAGTTTTAATATTTCCTTTATGATAAAAGTCCATTCCTTTATCCTAAAATTCTTTAGGGAATGAGAATTGTAGTCTAGCATTTGCATTCTCTATTAAAAAAAATAGATATGATTACAAGATATTTCTAAATAGAATTTTAAAAATTTTAGATATGATTACAAGATATTTCTAAGTAGGGCGGTTTTTCTAAGTTCGGGTCCTATGGAGCAGCTCCCTTAGGCCGCAAGCACGAGGGCCAAAGGCCCGAGCATCAGGTGGTTCCCTCGACCGTTGTTTTCTTATTGGTTCCCCAAAATTTGCAGCATACCTAAGGTAAGATTAGGGTTTAATTGTTTCCGTGTTTTTGGCGTTCGCCGGTTCTATGACAATGGGCTCTGGAGCCCCCACACCCTTGCCACGTACTTATGGAAGAAGAGGAGCTTGAGGCCCTAGATGATGGGCTCAGCCCATACGTAAATCCCACCTCCTCGAGGCACCGACGGAAGAAGAAGAAGACTTCTCCACTCTGATAAAAAGCTTCTAGAAGGGTTTAAACTCTTCAAAATCCATTTCTTTGATGCAGCAATTTGTGGAGAATCTAGCCAAGGTAAAAAAGGCTATTAAAAATTGGCTCCCAGTATACAAGGCCTGTAGTCGCATAAACTACTAGAAACTGAAGGGAAACTATCCAATCTCTATCAGATTATTGATAAGGGCCCACTTAGTATCTCACGGTTGATGGAGCTTAAAGAATCAGAGGCTACATGGCATTCCTTCCTCGAGAAGGAAGAAATGACATGGATACTGAGGAGCAGGGCCTTATGGCTAAAGGCTCGTGATAACAATACTAAGTTTTTTCATCATTATTCCAACTATAGGAAAAATCACAACACAATATGGGGAATAAGAAACGAGGAAGGAAGGATAGTAAGTTCTTTTGAAGACAAAGCCGAAGCGAGGATCAAATATTTTCAATCACTCTTCAAAGCCCATGTTGGGTGCCTTGTCTAGGAAATTATGCAAGTGGTTTCCAAATTTCCAATCGTTTTTCAGAAGATATGAACAAATCTCTAGAGGAAGAGGTTTCATGATTAGAGGTGCAAATGCCTCTCTTCTCCATGCAGCAAGGTAAAATCTCAGGACCAGATGGGTTCGCAGTGGAATTTTTCATAAGATTCTATGATTTAGTGAAAAATGACCTCCTCGGAATTGTTAGGGAATCTCAAATATCATGCAAGATGTTGGGATCCTTTAACTCCATGTTTCTCTGTCTAATCCCCAAAAAGAAGGATGTGAATTTCTTTGGGGATTATTTACCTATATCCTGTTGCAATGTGGTTTACAAGATAGTGAAAAAAGTAATCACTAGGAAATTGAAGTCGATCCTTAGTGAGTTTTTTTTTTTAACAGAAACAATTATAATTATATTAGAAAAAGGCTTGGATTTCTCCAAAAACAGCCAGAGTTACAAACTGCCCATAGGCCAAATGTGCATCAAAAAAACTTGATGTCTTTGTCCCTATTCTTATCTGTAGTTTCTAAGTTGAGCTAATGCAATTTATACAAAAATGCCAAGGGAAGATGGCTACGAAGGAACATAGCAAATACAAAACTTTGTTAAACATACAAACTAGTGCAAATGCAGATTTGTGTCCACCGGATTCTGTTGATGGACCTTGTTCTCCTGAGCTTTTGTTGGGTCTAGATATTCTGCATGCATCATTGTTGGGACCAAAGGATCATTTACATGCAGTTGCGGGTGGGATGCTTCATTTGAAGCTCTAGATTATGCATAAGCGAATGGATAGTTGTGCTCCTGGACGCCTTGTTGTTGTCAAGACCGACGAATGGAGCGAATCAAAGATGAGTTCTTGTTGACCACACGCATGACTAGAGCCATGTCTTCATTGTGACATTGTTTCTGAGACTGAAATTGTCGATATTTCTATTCAATTTGAGTTTTGAGCATTGAAATTTCCTCTTGTTGTGCTTCCATGTGTTCCTGAATTCCTCCAATGGTGCATTCTGAGCACTCACAGACACCCCTGCTATGGCACCACATAATTGCGATGGGTTGATAGTGTTCCGACAACAAATTGAGAGACCACATCTTGGGCTGAGATCGAACAGTGCCACCATCTTTGTGCTTCAGATGCATTCCACGCCGGCGAACAAAGAGAGTCGGCGAAAATAGGACATGAAGGGTAAGAGCCAGTGACATGACGTTGGTGGAATGAGTTCCACGCGAGTGGATGATGGAGGGTGAGGCCATGGCCATATGTCCCATAAATCTCCAGGTCGTGTGAGGATTGTTGCAGGGAGGAGTGACGAGTGCAGAGTACCATTTCCAGCGTGAAGGGATGATGGAAAAGATAGAAAACAATATGAGGGGGAGCGCATATGAAGGAGGACGTCAGTCACAAGACCAATCGACACGCATGAGAGGATTAGGGCATGTGGAGAGAGCATGGATTAGATTTTTCCCAAAGGAGGGATGTGTGTGCAACGAATTGTCCAAGGGAAGTAACGTAGGAGGTGCATTATGATTAGGGAATAGGTTCATAGCGATATGTGGAGCCTTGCCTTAGCTTCCCAGTAGCAAAATGTTTTTCTTCTTTAGAGAGAGAGTCGGTTGTGGCATTCTGAGATTTGTACATGTGGTAATAACTAACTTTACCAAATTTGTGTTCCATGCCTCTGATTCGAAGAAGAGTTCTGGCAATATTGGGATGCATGGTCTTGAGATTTTGGCGAAGTCCCCTTGTGATCGTATCAGAGTCCCCAATTACCATGATCCTTGAAGATATATTGGATGGAATAAGGTGAATTCCCATGAATACTGCAAGGACCTCTGTGTCATTATTAGTGACTTTTCCTAATCCCCAAGCGAAATCCAGAATCTTGTTTCCTTCAGAATCAAAGACAGCTCCCCCCACACCTGTTGCCCCTGGATTCCCTGTGGATGCTCCATCAAAAAAGAGTATCTAAGAATTTTGTTGATGTTACCAGTGGTAAAATTCTTGATTGGGTAATTGCAGCTGCCACATGAATTGCTTTGGATTTTGAGTGAGGTTGGTGCGATTGGCAGAGCGATTGCCTAAGATATTGGTTATCCATATTTGTTCTGAATCTGTAAGAAAAACCTGATTGTATGGAAGTTTATTCTAGTTAGAAAAAAAAATTGAAAGGAGGCCACATGTCTGTGTCTGAACCCTTTGATGGGAAATAAATTTGTTTTAGAAAATGGCCTTGTTTCTTGCTAACCAAATTCCCCAGCAGTTAAAATTTGGAATCTTCCTCCAAAGACTTGCAAAGAGAAGTTTTTTATTCAAGCTTCCAGCAAATATTTGCTTCCAATGAACCAAAATTTTGTTCCAATTGGAAGGGGGGGGGGATTTAGGATGGATAGAAGCAAGCATGAGATCCCATACTTGCAGGGAGAAAGGGCATTCAAAAAACAGATGTTGAATTGTTTCCATTTAAGCCATGCAGAGGGCACATCTGGATGGGCCAGCGATGCCTCACTTATGAAGGTTTCTAACTGTAAGTATTTTTCTAGGGATCATGACCTAGGTGAAAGCGTTGATTTTTGGAAGGGAGGGCCTAGACCATACACAGGACCAAATCTTGGAGAGAGTTGGCCCTGGGTAATCTAAAAGAAGACTAACATAACCCAATTTAACTGAATAATGTGCAGCACCCCATCAACAAGAGTCTCTACAATGACAGTTGAGGGGGGCAGATCCAACAAGTTGCTCAAAGAGAATAGGGAGAAGAGGGAGGAGTTGATTGAGGGCCGATAAAATTTTCTAAGATTGTCATTGGCCATTTATTGTCCATTCATAAAGGTCTTGGAGCTTGGAGTAACCATCGGACATGCACCAAATCTTGAGGGGGTTTAGAGATTCTATTTTATCCATGGGTGCCCTCCCCAGAATGTTATTTGTCTAGACATTGATGAGAGCTCCATTCCTAGGAGCTCAGGAAATCTTAGCTTGAATCAGAGGGGCAACCATCCTTATCAATATCCAAATTGGGCAGCCATTAGAAGAGGGAAGGGGGATATCCAAGATGCCTATTCTGGGATATCCAATATATTTGGATAAAATAGCTTGCTTCCAACAATCAAAGGGTCCTTAGATCAGGCACCAAACCAGCTTTACTCCTAGAGATATATTCATGAGAGAAGCGTTATGAATTGCCAACCCTCCTTTACCATTTGGTTGACACACAATTGTCCAATTGATGAGATGAATATTTTTGTGTTTGTTTCCCCCCCTTCCCAGAGAAATACTCTTATAGTCCTTGAGGTTTTTTTCAAGGATTCCTTTAGGGGGCAATAATCTTGCACACCGAAAAATAGTTAGAGAAAACAAAACAGATTTAATGAGAACAATTTTACCTGTTGGATTTAACCAGTGGGCACCCCAACATTGAATTATGTTGGTTAATTTATCCAAAATTGCTTTCCAATCGTGTGAGGAAGCAGTGTTTTGGAAAATAGGCATGCCAAGATAGTTAAAGGATTTCCAGTTTACAAGCAATGGGAATCCAAATATTCTAGAGATGGTATCTTGATGATGTCCTGGGATGTTCCATCCATATGTTCTGCTTTTGTTGATATTAATTTTCCCTCCTGGAGGTATTAAGAAGTTATCCAATATCCTCTTAAACCTCTTGGATATGATAGGGGAGGCAGCTCCAAGGAGAAGAGTGTCACCGGAAAATTGGGAATGATTTATTGCTTTGACTCCTGGAGCGATTTGAATTCCAAGGAGATGCCCCAATTTGCGCTCCTCTTCAAGTTTTCGACTTAAATAATCCGCCATTAGAATGTAAAGAGAGGGAGACAAAGGGCAGCCCTACCTTAGCCCTCTGCTTGATTTGAAAATTTGTGTCGAGCGGACATTTATCATCTGGGCTATCCATGGGGAGCCAATACATGCTTTAATTGAGTCTATGAATTCTAAGGAGAATCCATATTTATTTAAAACCTTTGAAAGGAAGGAATGTTTTACATGATCAAAGACATTTTCCATATCTAATTTGTAATAAACCTCAAATTTATCATAAAAAAAAATAAAAAAATCTAGGGACATTATCCTTTAAATTTTCATAAGGTGGGTGCTTACATATCCTTTGGCTTGGAGTGACCTTTGAACATATTACTTTAGCACAACGAGAAGTTTCAATGACAAAAAGGGGCCTTTTCCTAAACCCCTATATCATACTATATAAATGTTGATACTTAAATTTATTTGCCCATACGCAAAGATTGTATTTCCACTCTCTTAATTAAGGGAGTCGAGATGGAGTGGACCTTGCACGCACCATATTATAACTTTGACATTAATTACCTATACTCTTACCTAGTTGAGTTGACATTAGGACTAAGGGCATACCCGGATGACTATGGTTATTAAAGGTGAAACTAAGGGTGGGTAACCACGCACTTCTCGTTGATGTTACATTTTGGTTACGATACGACTGGGGTCTTCCACCATAACAAACAGTTCCCTACTCGCCCCGCTTAGATCACTGCGTAACTAACTAACTACCCTCCTCGTTTTGTTGGTGTAACGAGAGGAGAACTTCAGAGAGTTGAGGTGTAATGACCGATCGTGTACATTAGACAGTCATGGTTATAATGTTGTTTAAACTACATATCTTCCATATTTAAGGAAGGCAGGTGCATCTGTCAGGGGAAGTTAAGACTCTGACCTAGAATTTAATTGGCCTCAGTCCTGACGCCTCATCCCCTGTTCTTCCCAATACTGATGCGCCATCCAAGCCCTAGCACATGGCTTGTACATCTGAATGGTTAAGGGTGGTGATCGTCCATCTAGGGTTTTGGTAGTCTCATTTTGTTCTTGTGTTTTCGTAGAGGCGGTTTTGTACTGAGCATTGTTGCACAGGAAAGGTTTGTCGCCTCTGTGATCTTCATTGGTGGAGTCAACAGCAACCATCGTCTACCTAGTAAGACCCTATGGAACTATCAAACCTCAGTTTTTAACAAGGAAACACAGGGTTCACGAGTGTGTTAAAGAGAATTTTTACTTTCTGAAATTGGAGTCAGAGTTTATGTGATCTCTCCCGTCATTCTAGTATATACCGGGGTAGAGGTTAACACCAAGGGTCCTTGCTTTATACCACTGTGGCCAAGCGCCCTCTGTTTGTGTCTCGTGGATTTCTTCCGACTCTTTTACTTAATTCTGAGTATGGCAACTATTTCGGAGGCAAACCTGTGTAGCACCGAAAGGCTTTATCCATTCGTCGCAGAGAGACACAAGGGTCTATCATACTGTATTCCTCTGTGTTTGATGCATTCTATTTGTAGTATAGTGATGGTCTGCTGGTAAATTATTTCTGGAATACTTCCCGGCAAGTTTATTGTTCGTATCTATATATATATAAGGTCGTTTCTCAAGTTCTTTATATATGTTCGTGCAAAGTTCTGTTTATGTAAGATTGATCTTCTTGAATTCGCAGTATTACTTCCTCTGTTAACCTATTTTGTTTAAGGCTCTTTGTGAAAAGGGGTATCGTTGTATTAATGGTGGGACTTTGTTTTGTTACGAGGTACCCACCAGAAGTTCCAAGCATCACTTTCCCCGGCCAGGGTCACGATTACAAACAAGGCACGACCACTGGAGGTCGCGACATTTCTAAGTTAAGTCATCTAGCATCCATGTGGACCTCAACTATTCGATTTTATGATTTGAAGTTTAATATTTTGCTAACACTTTCCAGTGATGGTTGAGTACAGGGATGTTCTCTCCTCGGTGAAAATACCATCTTCTGTTCAACATGACAAAGGTACTCGGGTTCCATACAAATGGCTCTCAAATTGCTCCTTAAAAATAATAAGTATGGAAGTCTCGATTATCTTCGTAGTATTTCTGTTGTGCTGACTATTTTGGGAAAAAATTATCTACGGCGCTCTGTACATTACCCCTGTGATTCATTCTATTCAGAACAATTTACTAGTCACACTAGCCATTATTGCTGGATCTTGTTGATGACAGTTTGTGTAGTCTTTTGTTACCGAAAACTGTCTAATTGGACTTTTCTTGGAAAACTTTCTAACAAAATATGAAGCAATTTGTTATACTATAATGGAATCGCTCCCCTATGTTTCAACCCCTTGATTGAAATTTACAGAATAGAAATAAAAGCATATTTTAGTATTGTTCGCTCATTGTTAAATATTCGATTCTGTTTCAAGTTTGAACTTATGTGAGCATGTAATGGTTATGTTCGT
>JZKD02S1755794.1:55850-67372 GCA_000966675.3 Picea glauca
GAAAATAATTCTACAATTAGATTCTACCGTCTATTTACTGAATTCTCGAATAGCCATTGTCTAGGTTATTGCATGAATACCATCGTTAAGGATCCCATTAAAGCAACAACCAATTCCTCCAACAGAGGTATAATATCGAATTATTTAGGTACAAGAAAAGACTTGCAGCAGTTATACGATCATTAACACAAAAAGAAAAACCAGAACTCTTTTCTGTATAACTATAACATGAACAGTATATCTAACAAACAAATCATTCAGACAGATGGAGTTTAGAGTAACATATCTGAACTATCTCGCCGAGAAAACAAAGGGAACAACCACGTTCCTCCCAACCGTAGAACCGAGCAGCCACAATTTCTTGTTCTATTCACCCCCTAGCCTGACCATGAGTCCATAAGGGCGAACTTGGAAATCCCTCTACAACACAGTCCTTCAATTCAATCCCTTTTTCCTTGCCTCACACCTTTCCAGTGTTCATAACAGCAAGTGGAAAAATGAAAAAATCTAGACTCTTTTTCCTCCAACATACTTAGCAGCGTCCTGCCTCCTCACATATGCTTATTTGTAACTTGCCTAGGTCTTTTCCCTTCCTTGGGATTTTTGCAGCTTCCTAAATCCCTGGTTTTCAAGGGCTGCCAATGGCCAAATCATTAGTTTGCCACTTGTAAAAATCAGCCCAGGGGTAGTTCCAACATGTTCCCCACTCATGGAGTCATGGTCAGCTACTTGTAACATGGTTGTTCCATTTGTCTTCCTGCAATCAATATAAAATATTATGTTTTTTAACAAGTGTGATTGTCCAATATCTAGTTGGGACAAATCAGATCTCTACCCAACAGTCAAAATCATTTATTACAATTATAAAATTCGAAATTCATAATTTCCATAAATGGCAAAAAATTTCCAATTTCGAATTTACTAAAAACAGAAATAAATTTCCAGCAATTTAAATTCAAAAAATATTTTTATTTTCTTTATTTTTGGGGATGTCACATCCTTTCCCCCTTAAATAAAACACTATCCTTAGTGTTCGTTCCTTTCCTGGAACAGGATTGGATGAGATTTCCGCAATTCTCCTTCCAACTCCCTAGTGGCCTCCTCAGGACTAAAGTGCTTCCATTGCACCTTTCCCTGAGCGAAGACTCTGTTTCGAAGTGTTATTTCTCTCTGGTCCAGAATGCGTAGGGGTTCCACCTAGAACTCGCCTTCAGATTCCACCTGCACCAAGTTCCAATCAATCATATGAGTAGGGTCATGAATATACTTTTTCAGAAATGAAACATGAAATACATTATGAATTCTTAGATTAGCCGAAAGTGAAAGTTGGTATGCTACGGGTCCAATTCGAGCTAGTATCTGGAAGGGCCCACAAAATCTGGGTGCCAACTTGGCACAGTTCCCTAACTTTAACGAGCTTTTTCGGGCTTTACTTTTAAATAAACATGGTCTCCTGTTTGAAATTCCAGGTGCCTTCTTTTTTGATCTGCATAACTCTTATGTCTGTCTTGTGCTTCTTTCAAGTTCTATTGTACCTTTCTAACCATGTTCTCCATTTCTTGGAGAATTTCGGGTCCGACCATGAATCTATCAGCCGGGTTATCCCAGCTAATTGGAGTTGTACACTTCCTGTCGTACAATACTTCGAAAGGGCTCAATTTTGTTGAAGTTTGGTACCCATTGTTATACGCAAATTCTACCAAGTGTATATAATCCTCCCACTTGTTTGGTTTTGTTCTTACGTACATGCGGAGCATATCCTCTATGATTTGGTTTCTCCTTTCGGTCTATCCATCCATTTGTGGATGATAACTTGTACTGAAATTCAAGTTGGTATGGAACCCTGCAAACAATTCCTTCCAAAAAGTGGAGGTGAATTTTACGTCTCTATCTGAAATCACCGTTTTAGGAATACCATGCAGTCTAAAGATTTCTTTCATGAATATTTTAGCAATGTTTACAGCTTTAAAAGTAGACTTTACTGGAGTAAAGTGTGCAGACTGTTATCGCTCAGTTTGTAGTTTAGGTCAAGTAGTTGAAGGATAAGGGTCAAACTGGCAAAACAGGGACCTGCCCCACCTAATGTCACCACAATGGGGAGGTCCTTTCTATTTAGGGTGGCTAAGCCCAAGGGAGACGTCCCTGGCAATCTGGGGTTTGAAAGGAAAAGGCTCAAAGGATTTAAGGCAAGTTTCCCCTTCACAGATTACCGCTCATAAGATAGTCAAGTAAAGAGTAACCACAGAAAAGGCACCTGCTTGCGAGACAAGACAACAATGAAACTAGTACATGCAACAGTGGTTAATGCTTCATTAATCAATGACTATCAAAATTTAATGTACATTAGCATATACAACAGTAATTATTGACGAAGTCAATGATTACAATAATGACAATAGCTATATAATATCACTTGTCAATAAACACTGGAAAAATATAGCATCTAATTAAATCAATGCATTAAATGTTATTAATTGCTCATACATAAGAAGTTTGTTGCGTCAATATCCTAAGGATGACGTCAGCTTCTTTTAGGGTTAGAGTAATAGACAAAGAAAGCCAACGTTTTGCAAATTAGGCAATGAAAATTACCAATATATCAATGTCTATCACTGGATGACCAAGCCACAATATTTTCTATCAACAAAAGCTTAATAATGGCATGACGTCATCATTTATTGCTAGGTTAGAAGACGTTAGGGTTAGTTAGGGTTTCAAATTTGAGAGTTTTGAAAGATTGTTTTTGCATAACAAGCTCAACATTGGAGAGAAAACCAGTGCCTTAGGGTATTATGGAGTCAAAAGTAAGGGCAAGATCTCATGAGGATCAAAATTTAAAGACTAGAAGGTTAGGTTCTATGGTGCTGCAATGGCAGGGCCCTAGAATCAAAACCCTAAGGGAAGAAGGCTCATTCCGGTGTTGCTTAAGCAAGGCCTCATGCTCCTTCCTCTTTCTTTAAATACTCTTGGCAAAACGGCTAGCTTTAAATTACAAGTCTAAGGGAGAAAAGTGTTGTGGGAGAAAGGCTCTTCAAACCCTAGAAGGTTAAAACCCTAGGTGTAGAATTAACTAGGCCTAGGACGTCTCCTTTATTCAATTTACACTTTAATGCTAACTCAGAAAAAGGATGATTAGTGTAACAACGGCTAGGCTATATCTTCCTTAATCAATGGCTAAAACAAGTTTCTCAAGCATGGGGACATATAGCAAGGACCTACTTGTGTTCTTGCTACCTAGGGTTTCAAGATCAAGCAATACAATAGCAATATAATAGAAAATGTAAGAGATTAAACCTACAACAACTCATTTAAGAAATTTTGCATGAAAAATTCACTTACAAATCATGAAGAATGCTCATCAAACCCTAGTTGTAAACCTTCCAATGAGAGAAACACCATAAAATGCCAAAAGAGTCCTCCAACAAGATTTGCACCTCACTTCCAAGAGCAAAATACCAAGACAAAAGACTAAAAGTAGATCTCTCACAAGAGAGTGAGTTATGTTATCCCTAAAATGAGAAGCAACGCCCTCTATTTATACCAATCAATGACCTTTTAATTAAATTTTAGGTCATTAAAATAGCCGACAAGGTTGAATACCAATTTTACACTAATCTACTAGAAAATGTCATAATGTGAGCAAAAAGAGGGATGTCTGGCCCTTTGAGGGAGACATTGGCCCCTTTTGGGCAAGCACAGCATCCAGAAAACCAAACGTTGGCCCTTCCAGGGCTCCTCCAAGCTGCCACACGTGCCAAATGACCTCAGCACCCTGCCACACGCTCCAGACAACGTCCAGCTCCCTCAGGTGACGTCCTGTCCATCAAAAGCAAACGTCCCATCTGCAGTGGGTAATTCCCATTGAGTCGGGCTCTGCCAAATTGTCCTGGGTGAAACGTCCTTCTTTCTTCTCATGCAATGGCCCATCATAACGTTGTCCTGTCTCCGCCATCCCAACAACCATTTGATGGGCTCTTCAGCCCCATGGAGGTCCGAGCTAATCATATCCCCATGTGTACCGGTCCACTGGTACCTGTCCGTCAGGTATGGTCCTGCACATCAAAACTACGCCCTCTGTGGGCTCATCAGTCCTCGGGATCATAGCAATGTCAATCATGTTTCATCATTAAATTTATCAAATACATGCATGAAATCCATATCATATCATCTAATAGCTCAAATACATTACACTGATCTACTATACAAAGCTGAAGAAATAGACAGAATAACCTATTGGGCTAGTATTCACAAGGAAAGGAAAGTTCCCACGGAAGATCATTTAAGCCATGTACATGAAGTGATATGGTCTAGGGATGTCCAGTCATACTAAGACCAGGGGTAGGTGTTGTCCGTAGGTACCTTTGTAGGAGGCGAGTTGTACCCGTCATGGATGCACTTTTTCCAAGCCCCTTTATTGCCTTTATTCTTTATTTATTGCTTTTCTTTCTTTTTTACTTCAAGGTCTGACCAGAGGACACTGCCTTGGCATGGTGACCAGAGCTGACATTGTTACTCACTGGTATCTTCGCAGAAATGATAAGGCTAGCTCATGATGAGACCCCCTTTCCCTTGATCATGCAACCAAAGGTCATTGCCCTGGCGTGGTGACCAGATAATGGAAAATGTCATACTGTTGGATACCTATGAACATAATGGGTCGGCTCATGATGAGACCTCCCATCCTCTTGGTTAGGTCTTGTTTTATTATTTCTTAGGGTCCCTTTAGTTTCTTATCAAGAGGCCTTTTATTTCCTTCTCGAGGATCCCTGGACGAAGCATCTCTAGGTTTTATTTCCTATGGCTTTTATCTTTTACCAGCTTCTTTTAACCCCTAGGCCTTTAGCCCCTTCTTCCCACAAAACAAAGTATAACCCTCAAGGTCATCCTAATGTCCAGACTAGGGGAATGGGATGGATGTAGGGGAAACAATATGTAAAGTGATAAAATGGTGGGAGTAGACAATGGCTCTGCAAATCCCCCCTGGTGGCTAACCAAAACCCATAAATACAAGCTTGTTAGGTCACCCCGTTAATCCCCCCAACAATGGTCAAGTGGATTAGTGTAAGATCCAAGCAGTTGTCAGAAATGTAAGGAACCTGATGCATATATAAGAAGGTTATAATGATCAAACATGACACATACCATGATACCTCGGACCAATTACCTCATGGAGCAAGAGTCTTCTTTGATGCAAGTCCAAGCCGATGGTGATGGAATCTTTTGCTGCTAACAGGACAAGCCTGACGAAGAAGATGAAGGATGGGCCCTCTAGGTCCAAGCTCAGGTCAATCCTTCTCTTGGTACTCCATGTCTGGGACCTGTGGGCCTCGAGACATGATCTCTTAGTTATCCCTAGAAAATGGGGATAACACAAACTTACTGAGTTTATCTATTACAACCATGATAGAGTCATTATGTTTCTGAGTTTTAGGCAAACTTGTTATAAAGTCGAGTGATACAGTCTCCCATTTCCATTCTGGTACTGGTAATGGCTGTAAGAGGCCGGTTGGATGTTGGTTCTCGACCTTAACCTGCTGACAATCTTGGCATCTAGCCAAGTATTCTTCTATTTCGCCTTTCATATTAGGCCAATAAAATAGTTTCCTGAGTGTTGTTATTGTTTTCTGGTACCCTGGGTGGCCGGAATATGGCTTCTTATGCACTTCATCGAATATTGTCACCTTTAACCTTGCTGAATCTGGTATGTAAAGTATGTTTTTAAATCGTAGCAATCCCTTCTCTTCGACACTTAGATCTGATTTATCTGAGTTCACAGTAATATTTGGAAATTCTTCCATCATTTTGGTATAGTTTTCGTCATCAATACCTACCATCCTTATTCTTTCTTCCAAATCACTTTCTGCTCTGCTAATGTTCATCTCAAATAACCCATGGATTCTTCTACTTAAAGCATCTGCTACTTTGTTTTCCTTGCCCTTGACATGTCTAACTTCGAAATCAAATTCGCTTAAGAAGGCTAACCACCTTGCTTGCCTTGCATTAAGATCTGGTTGGTTAAACAGGTATTTCACCCCGTTGTTGTTCGTTAATAATAGGAATTTTCTGCCCATTATGTAATGTTGCCACATCTTTAAGATGTGTATTACTGTTGCCAATTCTAAGTCATGAGTGATGTAATTTCACTCATGCTCTTTTAATTTCTGGGACTCATAACAAATAGCTTGTCCTTCCTGAGTTAGGACACCACCTATCCCTTCTCTACTTGCATCAACACATACCATGAAGTCTTTATCTGGGTCTGCTACTTTTAATATGGGTGTCGTTGTCAATAATTCTTTTAGTTTGTTGAAGCTGTCTTGACATTTCTCTGACCAGTTAAACCTGGTTCCTTTCTTCTGTAATGATGTGATAGGGTAGGCTATCTTGGAAAACCCTTCTATAAACCTGTGGTAGTATCTGGTGATTCCCATGATCAATCGTATATCCGCTACATATTTAGGTATTGGCCATTCCATAATGGCTTTCGTCTTTTCCGGGTCTACGAAAATGCCCTCTACTGAAATTACATGCCCAAGATATTGTATTTCCTTCTGATAGAAGTCACATTTGTCGAAGTTGGCGTACAGTTTGTGCTTCCTTAATGTTTGCAGAACTGTTCTTAAGTGTTCCTCATGTTCCTCCTCCATCTTTGAATAGACTAGGATATCGTCGATGAATATTACCATGAATTTGTCCAAGTACTCACTGAAAATACTGTTCATTAGACACATAAACGTGGTTGGGGCATTAGTGAGTCTGAAAGGTACGACTACAAACTCGTAGTGTCTATATCTTGTCTGAAATGTTGTTTTGTTTATGTCCTTGTCTTTTATCCGAACTTGATGATAACCGGACCGTAAGTCCAATTTTGAAAAGATCTTGGCCCCTCCTACTTGATTGAATAGATAATTTATCCTTGGTAAGGGGTATTTATTTTTAATAGTCATCTTGTTCAGTTGTCTATAGTCGATACATAATCTTAGAGTACCGTCCTTCTTTTTCACAAAGAGGATTGGTGCTCCCCAAGGTGAGACACTTGGTCTGATATACTCTTTGTCCAACAATTCTTGTAATTGTATTTTTAATTTTGTCAGTTCTGATAGACTCATCCGGTAAGGCACCTTTGAGATAGGGGCAGAACCGAGTAAAAGATCTATGGAGAAGTCTATTTCCCTTCTAGGGGGTAATTCTGGTATCTCATCTACAAACATGTCTCTGAAATCGCGTAGGACAACAAAGTCTTCCAACTTTGGCTTATCATTCTCTTCTGCTAGACTCGTCACTTGGATGGCATAAACTTGACATCCTTTTCTCACACATTTCTTTATTTGCATCGCTGAAATTTGTCTGACTGATATCATTTTTGGTATACCTTGGGTTGTCCTGGTGGTGCCTGAATCATCTTTATAGCTAATTATCTTTGTATAACAATTTAATATTTCTTTGTGTCATTCCAACCAGTCCATCCCAATAATCATATCGTAAGATCCTAGTGGTAGGATGTTCATATCGGTCCTTATAGTTTGACCATCTAGGCTGAACTCAAAATCCGAAATGTAGTCAATCACTTTCCTTTTTGTACCTGTTGCTAGTTACACAAGCCATGATTTTGCATGCTTTAGTCTCTTAATTTTGTTCGACTCTACTACTTTTGGAGTAATATAGCTTAATGTTGCCCCAGGGTCAATTAAAACAGAAATTCGAGTGTCTTGGATTTTACCTTCGACTTCCACCACTGAGGACTGGTGCTCAACTTGTCATCCGTTGATGGATGCATTTATCCGATGTAGGCTCCTGCCCATATCTCCCACTGTCAAGGTTTCTTGCAGGTTATGAACAACAGTTCTGTTTGTTGAACTCAAACGTGGGCAGTTCCTCCTGATATGAGGTTCTAACCATTCCCAACACTTCAATGGTTCGCGGAAGTTGTCCCCAAACCTCTTTGCTCCTAGGTTTGTTGGTTTCCCGCTGCCTTAAGCATTCAGAGGATTGGAGTGAAGATCCTTTATTGGAAAACTCTTTGTTGTATTCTGATAAGGATTTGGCTGGTATCCCTTCTTCCGTTGGTTCATTCGATCTTGTTTCTTGTCTTTCCAGGCTTTGGGAAACTATGCCCACTGTTTATATTGGTCATAGCACATCTGCGTTTTTTTGAATACTTCACTTAAGGATTTGGGGTTGTCAAACTCAATTTTGTCCTTGTAGGACTGTGGTAGACAACTTAGAAATCGCTAAATTTTTACTTTATCCTTACGGATGTATGGTACGAATCTTAGCAGATCCAAAAATTTATTTATAAGATCCTCCATCATCATATGTCTGAGTCGTAACTCGTAAAATTCCTTCCTCTTTCTTTCATAATAATTTTCTGAAAGGTATTGTTTCTTAAAATACTTCTTAAAGTCAGACCATTCCAACTGTTTCTCCTTTAGGCCCTTGGCCAATTTCAGATCTTGCCACCAAATACTGGCCTTCCCTTTCAGATTGTAGATGGCCATCCTGACCTTCATGTTGCTGGAATAGTTATAGATTTGGAAATAATTTTTTATGTCCAATAGCTAAGCCTTTGCTTCTTCTCCTGTCCTGGATTCCCCGTCAAAGGTAGCGGGTTTAATCTTTTTGAATTCTCCTTCAAGGTGGTCTACTTGTTTTCTTTTTCTGTCAGTTTGTGTTCCATCCTTAGCTAGAGGTGTTCCTTCAGATGAACTGTCTCCTTTTTCTGTTTCTGGCCATGAGTTCTTGGAGGCTCTCTTGCTGACTTCCTCATCGTTATTATTGTCTTTTGGGCTTTTCTTGGTCACTATACTACGCAACAGGACTTCGTTTATCTCCTATTGTTCTTGCTATTCCTTCTTCAATTTTTCATTGTCTGCTTTAAATATTTGTAGTTCGACGATCAGGTTCCTCATTGTTTCCAATACTTTTGTGGGTGAGCTTCCGTCACTATTCTGTCTTGTATCTCCAGGAGGTCATTGCTGTGGATTTTCTTCCATCCTGTTTTCTGCATTGTTTCGAGCTGCCATACTTATTCACCAAAACAGAGAAATTTTTATGTTTGTAACCACACAATTTATTAGTTTTTGGGAAGGAAAAAAAAACAATGATATACTAAGCACTATAGTGGTCTTGTTCAGGCCCAATGTTGTAACTTTCGCTCTGATACCATATGTAATAAACCTCAAATTTATCATAAAAAAAAATAAAAAATCTAGGGACATTATCCTTTAAATTTTCATAAGGTGGGTGCTTGCATCTCCTTTGGCTTGGAGTGACCCTTGAACATATTACTTTAGCACAATGAGAAGTTTCAATGACAAAAACGTGCCTTTTCCTAAACCCCTATATCATACTATATAAATGTTGATACTTAAATTTATTTTCCCATAGGCAAAGATTGTATTTCCACTCTCCTAATTAAGGGAGACGGGCTGGAGTGGACCTTCCAGGCACCATATTATAACTCTAAAATTAATTACCTATACTCTTACCTAGCTGAGTTGACATTAGGAATAAGGGCGTACCCAGATGACTATGGTTATTAAAGGTGAAACTAAGGGTGGGTAACCACACACTTCTCTCTAATGTTACGTTTTGGTTACAATACGACTAGGGTCTTCCACCATAACGAACAGTTCCCTACTCGCCCCCCGCTTAGATCACTATGTAACTAACTAACTACCCTCCTCGTTCTGTTGGTGTAATGAGAGGATCACTTCAGAGATTTGAGGTGTAACGATCGATCGTGTACACTGGACATTCATGGTTATACTGTTGTTTAAACTACGTATCTTCCATATTTAAGGAAGGCAGGTGCATCTGTCAAGGGAAGTTAAGACTCTGACCTAGAATTTAATTGGCCTTAGTCCCGACGCCTCATTCCCTATTCTTCCCAATCCTGATGTGCCATCCAAGACCTAGCACATGGCTTATACATTCGAATGGTTAAGGATGGTGATCGTCCATCTAGGGTTTTGGCAGTCTCATTTCGTTCTTGTGTTTTCGTAGAGGAGGTTCTGTACTGAGCATTGTTGCACAGGAAAGGGTTGTTGCCTCTGCCATCTTCGTTGGTGGAGTCAACATCAACCACCGTCTACCTGGTAAGACCCTATGGAACTATCGAACCTCAGTTTTTAACAAGAAAACACAGGTTTCATGAGTGTGTTAAAGAGAATTTTTACTTTTTGTAATAGGAGTCAGAGTTTATGTGATCTCTCCCATCATTCCAGTATAGACCGGGGTAGAGGTTAACACCGAGGGTCCTTACTTTATACCACCGTGGCTAAGCGCCCTTTGTTTGTGTCCCGTGGATTTCTTTCGACTCTTTACTTAATTCTGAGAATGACAACTATTTCAGAGGCAAACCTGTGTAGCACCGAAAGGGTTTATCCATTCGTCGCAGAGAGACACGAGGGTCTATCGTACTGTCTTCCTCTGTGTTTGATGCATTCTATTTGTAGTATAGTGATGGCCTGCTGGTAAATTGTTTCTGGAATACTTCCTGGCAAGTTGATTGTTCGTATCTATATATATATAATGTCGTTTCTCAGATTCTTTATATCTGTTCGTGCAAAGTTCTGTTTATGTAAGATTGATCTTCTTGAATTCGCAGTATTACTTCCTTTGTTAACTCGTTTTGTTTAAAGCTCTGTGTGAAAAGGGGTATTGTTGTATTAATGGTGGGACTTTGTTTTGTTACGAGGTACCCACCAGAAGTTCCAGACATCACTTTCCCTGGCCAGGGTCACGATTACAAACCAGGCATGGCCACCGGAGGTCACGACATTTTTAAGTTAAGTCGTCCGGCATCCCTGTGGACCTCAACTATTCGATTTTATGATTTGGAGTTTAATATTTTGCTAAAACTTTCCGGTGATGGCCGAGTGCAGGGATGTTCGCTCCTTGGCACAGGTACCGGCTTCTGTTCAACATGACAAAGGTACTCGGGTTCCATACAAATGGCTCTCAAATCACTCCTTAAAAATAATAAGTATGGAAGTCCCGATTATGTTCGTAGTGTTTCTGCTGTGATGACTATTTTGGGAAAAACTTATCTACGGCGCTCTGTACATTACCCCTGTAATTAATTGTATTCAGAACAATTTACTAGTCGCACTGGCCATTATTGTTGGATCTTGTTGATGACAGTCTGTGTAGTCTTTTGTTACCGAAAACTGTCTAATTGGACTTTTCTTGGAAAATTTTCTAACAAAATATGAAGCAATTTGTTTGCTAGTTATACTATAATGGAATCACTGCCCTATGTTTCAACCCCTTGATTGAAATTTACAGAATGGAAATAAAAGCATATTTTAGTATCATTCGCTCATTGTTAAATATTTTGTTCTATTTCAAGTTTGAACTTATGTGAGCATGTAATGGTTATGTTCATGCACTGACACATGTTTCAACTCTGCTCAGTTTGAATCATAGAAATATGCGAATATAGCTCTGTTCGTGCATTGTTACCTAATCGACTCTGTGTTTCTCTTCTAATGGTTGGAATACACTTACGCATATATATG
>JZKD02S1755794.1:77655-93372 GCA_000966675.3 Picea glauca
ATATATAATTTAACCCCAAAATATAACAATAACTAGTGTTAGGGTCCCACCCTAACTCCCTAGTTAGGAGAATAGGTTGTTACTTAATATATTGGGGCAATCTCTATTAAATAAGCCCCACTGGGTAGTAGAGTATGGAACCAATAAATGTAATTTGGCCTCACTAAAGAGGTCCACTACTTAATGGTTGGGACCTCATTAATGGAGGTACATTGGGTAGTTAGGGTTTTGTTCACTTAGAAACTATATATTATAGTAGAAGTTATATAATCAGTTTCCAAGTGAATATTATTGTATTTGGAGCTTTGCTTAGTTGAAGGTTTCCCCCTCAAAGAGGAAAGTGAACATTGATCTCAATTATGGATATCAATAACTTGGTTTTCTTACTATTGTTATTTCCATACTCCGGTTCTATTTATTTGATTTTTGCAATTATATTTCTTCTATATTGCTCTAAATATTATGTTTTGGCTATCAAGAAACACCAAAACCAGGAAGATACATCATTAAACAGCAGAGCAATACATCAATATTAAGCAGCTACATTATGTCTAACAAGGTAAATTTCAACATTTCAATTATGAAACCTATAAGTAATTCAAAAAAATATACGCATGTACTTATAATTTAAGAAGAGTAAGAAGAAATACTAGGTAGTGGCAAGCTAAATTTTGAGGACTAACAGAGAAACAACCATGCACCAACTTCCTCCAAGCAAGAACATCAGGAAACAACAATAGAAACAATAACAAGCATAGAATGGAGGACGACTATCCTCCCAACCACCTCTTAAATAGAGATTGAGAGTCCTCGAGCCCTTAATTGGTAAGTCTATACTAGCTAGCACTCCATGCTCCCCTCAAAACTCAAGTTCTCAGTATCCATACAATGGAAATCTCCTCAAATGCAAGGTGATAGCCCACTCAAGAAAATAGAACCCCCTTCAATGCTCATTGTGTGTGTGCACGCATGTGTGTGCTTGTTTCTTATGCAAGGAACTACTTGAATGCACAATCATCACAAAATATGTGCCTAAATATACTAGTACTATTGTGAGGGTGAGGGATGTTTCCACCATAGGTAAACACAACACCTGCACTACTAAACAAACATAGTGCCTTAATATCACTGCATGCTCTTGATTAACTTCTTGAATGCATTATATTCAACAAGAACAAACTGTCATGCATCAAACCAAGTCAATCACAAGGGTTTGTTTCCTCTCTCATGCACCCTCACCCAATCATACCATCTAATATACCTCCAAATCATCACCTGTACTCCAAATGGTCTTGATCACCATGGCACTAGCCCTCTGTTGTAACTAGTATAAGAGTCACCCATCATGGTGTGACTACAACATGCATTGAAAGTCCAAATCATAGCTCTAGGGAAGTTCAAGTACAAATCCATCCATCTCCCTAACTTTTAACATTAAGCTCTATGGCCTCCTTGGCTTTAGCTAGGCTCTATGGTCCCAAAGCATCATATGGGTGGTACTAGGAATATGGTCTAATGTAATGCCCCCGGCCATCAACCCCAAGGCCGGGCCAACACTACTCCGCAGAAAAACACTTATGTAACACCTTATGCATTCTAATGAACTTAAAACGCTTAATTACAGTTAAACACAGAATTACTACTAGCATTTCAGAGTTAATGGAAATAACAATAAATTCATATGCACAGCAAAATATGTGATAACATTGCAAGAATCCCAGGTATGCAATTTATTAAATTACAGAATTACAACACATAGTGACACTTATCTTTTAAACTGTCACACACCACCAACTGCATGTAGACCTTCCACGAACCTCCCAGCCTTAGATCGCGTTGCTCATCACTCTCAGCAGTAGGTCACCCCCGAGCTGGGACTAAGCTCCACCGGGTAGGGATTCCTAGGCTAGGCAAGGTTTACAAGAAGACACACAGTCACAGAAGAAGGATTCTCTCCCAGGAACCACTTATTCCCACTACCCAAAGACTCTCCTTCCCCACATGCCTATCCCACCCCAGGAGTATACACCTTCTTTGTCACCTAGACAGTCCTTCGGCTGCTAATCTCCCTTGCCTTGGGCTTCAGCAACGGACCGAACTGGAAATCTTCGAGCTCTGTGGCAGCTACATGGTTCCTTCCAAGAGCTCTCTCCTTCCTCTGTGCACTCTCTCACCTGGAGAGAGTCGCTCACAAACCGGGCAACCACGAGGCTCAACATGAACTTACACTAGCCAACAAGCCACACGCAGTCCAGCACTGTGTGGCCACAACAGTCAACTGGGAAAACGGGTATGGACACCCGAAACGACAACAATCAGTGCTAAGGCATAGTGTGGCTCTGCGATTACAGGATGCGTCGGGATTTCCAGCAAGCAACACAGGATGCACGACTCAGCAATTTCGGGACACTTGGGTTTTCCCCAACCATCAATATAGGACAGACTCATGGTTTCGACAAAGGGTGTATCGGCTTCCCCAGAAATCAACACAGGCTTCGGGGTTTAGAGTTGCATGAGGCTATGCAGAGGTTGGACTGGATTCATAGCTCAGACAGTCAATGGTGGAATGGAGGAGGCACCCCCAACACGGCTCATTTCAGCAGTTTTAACTGCATGCGCTTGGGTTGACACTTGTCGCCCATGAAGCTGCATGCACTCCATAGCATGCGTTCCCTTTTTGCACATGTTCCCCTTCCAAGAACTTAGGATAAAAACAATACATTTCACATGGATTTTTGGAATAATATTAAAATATTATTCCCAAAGACTTAAGCCCCTAGGCTTAGCCCCTAAGCTCAACACTTAGCCTCTCTTCCCAACCTTCCAGCCCCCAATCCCTTACCCACTCTGTGGAATCTTAGTCCCCCATCACTCATTCATCGTGGTTGGTCTGCATGTAGCAGTGTTTATATTTTTTTATTAATGTTATGCATGATTACATATACAAAAGCAGGCTCCCGGCCTTCAACACTTAGGCTCTTTGGCCTAATAATCACATAATCCCACCAGCTTATATAAACTTGGCTCACCAACCTATAAAACATAATTACAATTCATAATGCAAGATTTACAACAGGGCTCGGCCTTGGGGACATTACAATCCCCTCCCCTTATTTTTGCATTGTCCTCAGTGCAACTTTACACTGCATCTGCAAGCTTTTCAAAATATTCAAAAAGATGCGGGTACTTTGCCCGCATAACATCTTCATGCTCCCATGTCGCATCCTCAAGACTGTACCAAGTCCACTGGACCTTTACAAGCCTTATAGCTCGATTCCAGAGCTGTTTGTTTTTCCTATCCAATATGCGCACAGGATGCACTTGCAGGACACCTTCTTGTTCCACCTGAATCACATTCCAATCGATAACATGATTAGCATCTGGTATATATTTTTGAAGCAATGAAACATGAAACACATTATGTACAGTCACAGATGCAGGTAATGCAAGCATATATGCAACTGGCCCAATCCTTTCCAGGATTTCAAATGGCCCACAAAATCTAGCTGTCAACTTGGCGCAACTTCCCAGCTTCAGGGAACTCATGTTAGCTTTCACTTTCAAGAAAACATGATCACCCACTTTGAACTCTCTATGGGTTCTGTTCTTATCAACATAACTTTTCTGCCTGCCCTGGGTAGCTTTNCTTCCATAAAGTGCTTCAAATGGGCTCATCTTCAACGATGCATGATACCCATTGTTGTAGGCGAATTCTACCAAGTGCAGGTAGTCTTCCCATCTTGATGGTTTGTCCATCACATGCATTCTCAGTATGTCTTCTATTACTCTGTTCACCCTCTCTGTCTGTCCATCAGACTCGGGATGATAAGATGTACTAAAGTTCAGATTCGTTCTGAATCCTTTCAACAATCCTTTCCATAAATTCGAGGTGAATTTCAGGTCTCTGTCAGACATAATCATTTTAGGAATTCCGTGCAATCGTGCCACTTCCTTTATGAAAATATCAGCCACATCTGCTGCCTTGTGAGTAGTTTTTAGTGGAATAAAATGGGCAGATTTTGTAAGCTTGTCCACCACCACCATGATCAAATCATGCAGCTTGGTTGTTCTAGGAAATCTTGTAATAAAATCCATTGTTACTACTTCCCACTTCCACTCAGGAATGGGTATAGGTTGCAACAACCATGCTAGGTGCCTATGCTCAGCTTTAACTTTCTGGTACTCCATACATCTGGCGATGTATTCAACGATCTCTCTCTTCATACCTGGCCAAAAGTAATTGCTCTTGACTATTGCCACATTCTTCTGATATCCAGGGTGTCCAGCATAAGTCACGTTATGCATTTCTCTTAGAATTGCAAGTTTCAAACCTTGGACATTGGGTATATACACTCTGTTTTTGTACAGAAGTATTCCATCAGCTTCCAAGGTGTATTCTTCCTCTCTCTATGGCCTCTCACTCTGTTGTATCTTTGCTACCAAGTCTCTCTACTACAAATCTGCATTTGCAGCTTCAAAAATTCTATCCTTAATATCAGTTCGGTACATGCTAATGGTTGAAGCATGTAAGTTGTGCACCTTTTTGCTGAGTGCATCGGCCACCTTGTTTTCCTTTCCTTTGATATGCTTGATATCAAAGTCGTATTCACATAGAAATTCTAGCCACCTGCTTTGTCTAGCGTTTAAGGTTGGCTGATCAAACAAATATTTCATACCGTTATGGTCTATCCTGAGTTCAAACCTCCTTCCCATGAGGTAATGCCTCCATTTCTTTAGAGCGTGAACGATTGCTGCCAACTCCAAATCATGAGTGGCATAATTTTTTTCGTCCTCTTTCAACTTCCTGGACTCATAACAGATTACAAATCCATTCTGACTTAGAACTCCTCCCAACCCTTCTTTACACGCATCTGTGAACACCACGAAATCCACATTTAGATATGCAATCCTCAAGATTGGAGCGATGGTTAACAGCTGCTTCAATCGCTGGAAACTTTTCTCACACTCTTCAGTCCACTGAAATTTTTTCTCCTTCCTTTGCAAGGAAGTGATAGGGTGAGCTATCTTTAAGACTCCTGCGATAAACCTTATGTAATAGCTCGCTAGACCCATAAAGGATCTAACTTCTGCCACATTCCTTGGTGCTGACCATTCTCTGATGGCCTCTACCTTCTCAAGATCTATGGCGATCCCTTCTTCTGAAATAATGTGCCCCAAGTAATGGATCTACCTTTGATAAAACGAGCATTTTTTCAACTTGGCATACAGCTGGTGTTCTCTCAACACTTGCAGCACCATCCTCGGGTGTTGTTCATGCTCTTCATCTGACTTGGAATACACCAAAATGTCATCCAGGAAGACTATGACAAACTTGTCTAGATAGTCCCTGAATACACCATTCATCAAGCACATAAAAACAGCAGGTGCATTGGACAGTCCAAACGGCACCACTATGAACTCGTAATGACTATACCTTGTTCTAAAGATGGTCTTGCTGATGTCTTCATCCTTTATTCTTACCTAGTGATATCCCGATCTGAGATCTATCTTCAAAAATATTTTCACACCTTTCAACTGATCGAAAAGATCGTCGATCCTCGGCAGAGGATACTTGTTCTTGACAGTTACTTTGTTCAACTGTCTGAAATCAATGCACAACCTCAATGTCTCGTCCTTCTTCTTCACGAACAGGACCGGGGCACCCCAAGGTGACACACTTGGGCGAATTTAACCCTTCTTTAGAAGCTCTTCAAGCTGCAATTGCAACTCCTTCAGCTCTGGCGTGCTCATTCTATAAGGAGCTTTTGATGCTGGAGCTGCTCCAGGCATCAAATTTATAGAGAAATCGATGTCCCTTTTTGGAGGTATTCCATGTACTTCTTGGAATACATCTTCGAACTCTTTAAGTACCTCATAATCCTCAATACTTGACACCTTATCCTTAGGCATTTCCCCCACTTGGGCTACAATAATTGACAGCCTTTTCTATAGCACTTCTTCAGCTACATTGTTGATATTTCTCTAACAGTAACAGCTCTAGGAATTCCTTGGATGGCTCTATGATTCTCTTCTTCATCTAAGAAAGTGAATGCCTTGTTCTTACAGTCCAAGATGGCATGGTGTTGGTCCAACCAATCCATCCCAATTAGACAATCATAAGAGCCTAACGGCAAAATGTTCAAATCAGCCTTTGTGCTCAATCCATTCATGTCTACAGGACAAGACTTGACTAACTTTGTGACTTTCCTCTTGGTTCCAGTAGCTAGCTGCACTAACCAAGACTTTTCATGTTTGCTTCTTATCAAATGCAAACTTTCTACCACTCTAGGGTCTATATAACTATGGCTAGCCCCTGAATCAACTAAAATAGTGAATGGTTGGTTTTTTATCATACCTTCTACTTCAATCATGTGTGATTGATACTCAGATTTCTTGCTGTCCAGGGCCGCATAGATCCTTGGAATTCTACTGCCCATGTCCTCCACTGTTTCATCTTGTTGAACATTGTGGACAACTCTTACTTTATCATTTTTGTGGGGGAAATATATGTACCTATGTTTTTCTTTACAACCCCAACATTCCATAGGTGGCGGCCTTGACATTTGCCCACTCACTTCAACCTTCCTGGGCTCTCTAAGAGACGGTTGTTCTTGAGGACTATTTCTGAAAAAGGGAGGTTTGTTTCCCTTCTGCCTCTGTTCTTTCTTAAACTTCTTTTGGTCATCCCAAGCCTTTCGAAAGGTAGGCTTTTCTCTTTGTTGTTCATATAAGCATTTCGCTCTTCTTATTGTTTATTCCATAGTCTTAGGATCATCATACTGAATCTTGTCACCAATGGAAGGTGGCAGTCCACTCAGATACCTTTGAATCTTGACAGCCTCATCTTTGATGAATGGAACATACTTCAGTAATTCCAAAAATTTCCGTTCATAATCATCAATGGTCTTGTTGTCCAGCTTGAGTTCAAAGAACTCTTTCATCTTTCTGTCATAATATTGTTTAGTTAAGTATTTCCTCTCGAAATACCTCTTGAATTCTTTCGATGTGATGTCCCTTTCCCTAATGTGCTACACTTGCATAAGTTGATCCCACCGCATGGATGCCTTTCCTTTCAGTTGATACATGGCAATCCTGCCCTCTACATGAGAGGAATAATTTTGTAGTTGAAAGTATTTCCTCATACCCAGCAGCCAAGTTTCAACATCTTCCTCCTTCTTATGTTCTCCATCGAACGTTGGAGGCTTAATCTTATTCATTTCCCCTTTCAATTCATCCATCCTAGATCTCTTGTTCTTTCTGGTAGGAGATGGGCTTGAACTACTAGGTGCTTCCCTACTAGAATTCTTTGGGGAGCAACGACGATGTCTGTTGACACTCCTTGATCTTCTTTTCCTCTCAGGGATCCTATGACTCTCTGTCTTTCTTGAGTCACTTTCCTTTTTCAATTTATTTTCTATTCTTTCCAGGCTCTTCAACATCTTTAAGTTGAATTCACCATGTTGATCCCTGACCCTCATGAGCTTTCAACTATCGGCTCGGCGAGCCTAGGCTTCTTTCTGCAATCCTTAAATGATTTTCATCATATGCCCTTCCTTATCCAATTCTCTTCCGTGCCCATTGGAGTTCGATCCTTCGACTCCCAAGTTGACATCCCTTCCTTCTCTTTCATTCTCTGAATTGGAGGCAATCCACACCTCTTCCATTTCTATACTCGGCATTGATTCGTGGCTGTCATGACACTCATTGAACTCTACACACACAATGTGCAGTCAACCGAAGTTTGTCAGGCCTTAAACCTTTAATAAAACTACATCATTCATAAACCAACGTGAATTAAGAAAACGTTTCAATTCCATGAATTTTCTTAGCTCTATTTGGCTCTGCAATTTCCGGCGATAGCCCCATTTTCTTAGTCTCCAACCCATGCGTCCACGGGCCGTGATAAAACACTAAACTGCTAGGTGCTACAAGGCTCTCCAAATGAAACTTTGGGTTTTGAAATTTTGGGGTTTCGGGATTTTCGGGTTTCGGGGCTTCAGGATTTTGGGTTTCAGGGTTTTAGTCCCAGAGGTTCTCGCACTCTCTTCCCTCTCCAACTCTTGACTTCCGAAATTCCGACCTCTCTCCCCCTAGGCCCACAGCACAGTTATCGCCAACCAAGGCAATGACACATGGTGTCCTTAAGAAGGTCCACATCACTTCCGACGACGTCATAAGGTCCCTCCATTTTCAATTTTCATTTTGACCCACTGGCATGTGGTACACAC
Organism: Picea glauca; assembly: GCA_000966675.3. Taxonomy (NCBI): domain Eukaryota; kingdom Viridiplantae; phylum Streptophyta; class Pinopsida; order Pinales; family Pinaceae; genus Picea; species Picea glauca. Next base: position 85,884 of record JZKD02S1755794.1, read on the forward strand.
CCATGTGTCCACGTCCATTCCAAGTGAAATCCAACGGTTAGACCTCTCTCATATCTACGACGCAGATCCTTTCAGCGTTTCAGGATTTTGGGGTTTCAGGTTTTCGGTAATTGGGAGTTCACGATGTAGAGACTCCAAGTGTCTTCTCACTTCAATCCCTGAATTCCCAAAATGATCCAACGGTTTAGGTTTCCCCATGATCTGACGACTCAGATCTCATCGGCATTTCGCGTATTGGGATTTTGTGTGTCACGAGGTCGAAGGATTTTCCACCTTCGTCCTCCCTATTCCCGAAATGTCAATTTCTTCCTGGACCATTAACGGTCCAGATCTCTCTTAGATCGACGGTTGTGATCCCATTGTGAATTTGTGTTTCGTGAATTTCTCACGAACTCACCCTTTGACCATTTGAAGTTACGAGTCAGCGAAAGGTTGATCGCTCTCCACGCATCCTTTCCACACTCCTATGTAACTCCAAAGGGTTTTAAGCCTTGTGTATGTTCTCCAGACACAATTTCTTCTAAAAACCTCGGTCCAAAGACCATTTATCCGGTCCATCCAGGCTCAGCATTGAAACCTTGGCTTTGATACCAAATTGTAATGCCCCCGGCCATCAACCCCAGGGCCGGCTCAACACTACTCCACGGAAAAACACTTATGTAACACCTTATGCATTATAATGAACTTAAAACGCTTAATTATAGTTAAACACAGAATTACTACTAGCATTTCAAATTTAATGGAAATAACAATAAATTCATATGCACAGCAAAATACGTGATAACATTGCAAGAATCACAGGTATGCAAGTTATTAAATTACAGAATTACAACACATAGTGACACTTATCTTTGTAACTGTCACACACCACCAACTGCGTGTAGACCTTCCATGAACCTCCCAGCCTTAGACTGCGCTACTCATCACTCTCAGTAGTAGGTCACCCCCGAGCTGGGACTAAGCTCCACCAGGTAGGGATTCCTAGGCTAGGCAAGGTTTACAGGAAGACACACAGTCACAGAAGAAGGATTCTCTCCCAAGAACCACTTATGCCCACTGCCCACAGACTCTCCTTCCCCACATGCCTGTCCCACCCCAGGAGTATACACCTTCTATGTCACCTAGACAGTCCTTTGGCTACTAATCCCCCTTGCCTTGGGAACCAGCAACAGACTGGACCAGAAACCTCTGAGCTTTGTGGCAGCTACAGGGTACCTTCCAGGAGCTCTCTCCTTCCTTCGCGCACTCTCTCACCTGGAGAGAGTTTCTCACAGGCCAGGCAACCACGAGGCTTAGCACGAACTTACATTGGCCAGCAAGCCACGCGTACTCCAGCACTGCATGGCCACAATAGTCAACTGGGAAAACATGTATGGACACCCGAAACGACAACAATCAGTGCTAAGGCATAGTGCGGCTCTGCGATTATAGGATGCGTTGGGCTTTCCAGCAAGCAACACAGGATGCACATCTCAGCAATTTTGGGACACTTGGGTTTTCCCCAACCAGCAATACAGAACAGACTCACGGTTTTGACAAAGGGTGTATCAGCTTCCCCAGAAATCAACACAGACTTCGGGGTTTAGAGTTGTGTGAGGCTATGCAGAGGTCGAACGGGATTCACAACTCAGACAGTCGACGGTGGAATGGAGGAGGCACCCCCAACACGACTCATTTCAGCAGTTTTAACTTCATGTGCTTGGGTTGACACTTGTCACCCATGAAGTTGCATGCACTCCATAGCATGCGTTCCCTTTTTGCACATGTTCCCCTTCCAGGAACTTAGGATAAAAACAAGACTTAAGCCCCTAGGCTCAACACTTAGCCTATCTTCCCAACCTTCCAGCCCCCAATCCCTTACCCACTCTATGGAAGCTTAGTCCCCCATCACTCATTCATCGTGGTCGGTCTGCATGTAGCAGTGTTTATATTTTTTTATTAATGTTATGCATGATTACATATACAAAAGCAGGCTCCCGGCCTTCAACACTTAGGCTCTCTGGCCTAATAATCACATAAGCCCACCAACTTATATAAACTTGGCTCACCAGCCTATAAAACATAATTACAATTCATAATGCAAGCTTTACAGCAGGGCTCGGCCTTGGGGACATTACATCTAATATGTTAACCCACATATCCCACACATATCAAATGGATAGCCTAAACTTCCTCCTGTATCCCCAACTAGTCATTTAGCCCCAAGCAATGAAAATCCATCATCACAACTCCATAGTGAGTATAACTCCAACCCTCTTCTTGGAGTTTTGGTTTCAAAGGACATAGAGGAAATGCTAGTATAACATTGTTGATTGAGTTTGGCCCTAGCCCATACGACGTTGCATATCAAAATATATTTCCTTCACGGTTATGGTCTCCCGTGAGTTTTATAATAAACCAACCTTTTAGGCCCATGGAGTGGCTCTCCTATCTATCTCAACCTCATGTCATGAAATTAAGCACTAGTTATAACCATAACATCGTCATCTCATCATGGATATAAAAGACCCATATGCTAACTCCCATCACAATAATATAGAATTATGAATATCAAAGAACTATATGTTAGTTTCCATTAGGAGAACATAACATCATGAATATCAAAGAACCATATGCCAATATAGAAATGCATGGCATAATCATTAGAAACAAAACCACATAGTCATCATGAAATACTCTTATCATGACAAACCATCATGTAACATATACAAAAACATAATAATAGAATGCATGAGAAAATATCATCTCAAATATCAATTTAATATTTATGCTAGTTCATGGTAGATTCACCAATCCTAGTTTACTATAAAAAAATATTGGTCATTACACCTCTCTAGGAAGAACATTCATCTACAACTTACTACACCAACTAATTGAATGTCTTCAACGACATGTACCAAAAGATAGACCTTAGTATCCATAAAACTAGTAGGCAACTTTTTCCCAAAATTACAAACAATTTCTACTATTTCATCGTGCCATCTACAAATTCTCATGAGATGTATTTCTTTGGATGTGATCCACCTAAATTCAAGGTAACCCTGGTTATTATTAATAACTTCACAAAAGTTATAGTACTCGATATTTTGGCATATATACTCATTGAGCATAAATTTATGGTCTAGATAAAAATTAAATAATCAACTGATCCGTATTTTATGAGCAGAACAAAATAAATACAGATTATTAACAGGTGCTTAACACAAAATAACATAGATACAATGAAACTGGTTTTCTATTCAATAACGAAATAAGCTGAAACTGTAAAATGCAATGGAAACAAGCTTGTTGGAATGGTAGCGGCTTATCTTTGAGAAGAGATGTGATGGCAGTGCACATTCACAAGAAGATAGTTACAATGAGGCTCTAAAGGATTTTTTACAATAAGAAAGAATTCCAAAAACCCTATACATCCAAAAACCTAACCCTAGGAGATGAAGCGCCAAAAGTCATGTGGGCCCCGTTTGGGTAAGTTAGTACATCAACTTCCCAGGGTCGTAACTTTTGCATATGATCTCCGTTTTAGGTGTGTGATAGCCCGTTGGAAAGGTATCATCGAGGAGATTCATTTTTGGGGCTCAATCATGCCTTCAACTATCATTGAGGAGCTGGATCCCAAAAAACCTTCATTTAGGCCCTCAAAATGGCCCCGAAAGTTAAAACTGCTAAAAATAGTAAATTGCCAAAATTGTCAGAAAATTGTTTTGAGCCAGTTGGAAAAGGTGGGTGGCCACTGATATCTATCTGGATCATCGACCTTATAAACATAGATAATTTTCTAATGGCATGATGCAAATGTTGAAGGAGATTAGTGCATCCACATAAAGCTATTGGATAGATATGTTGAAGATATGCACCCTCAAATTAGTTAGAATATGGATATTATAACAAGGTTTGGGGTTAAACTAAGGATTCTAGACTAATTTATATCCCAATCAAATTAATAATATGTACCTCCAACAAATTAATAGGATCATGTGCCTTAAGACCCGTCAATTCACCATCAATAGTGAATGATTTTCTCAATGAAGAGTTGTATCATATTGGTATTCTAATTGTATGAGTCATCTTCTTCAAAATCTCTCATACATTCTTAGACAATATCCATGGTGCAGCATGATCAAAAAAATTGGCCATCTACATGTGTTGTTTTTAATTTTCTTGTAGATCTTTCCTTGTCTTTGATACATCCAAATATCTTATAGATGCATTTGTATCTTTCTCACTGGAATTAATATGTTTCCAAAAAGAGTCTAACACATTCTTGAACATGTGCATTAGATTCAATAAACGTGCCACTTTAAGTTCTTTCTAATACAGGAGATTGCAGAATTTGGAAGCCTTGTTCATGCCTTTTGGCATGTGATCTTGGGGAATTATGAGGTCATCTAGATCATCATAAATATAAAATAGCAACTATTATACACATCCTCCCATACCAATTCAATGCAAAATTCAATCTTCTTTGACCAATATGTCGATGTGATGCTACAAGGAGGGGGTCTTACCTCATCCTGCTCATTAAAAACAATTCCCTTCATGTTTCCTTCATAGACACACTTATGCAAATTTAAAGAATAATTTGAACAAATTTCCTTGCCAGATCATAGACAAGCAAATAATCCTTTTGTCCTTAGTCCTGAACCACAAAAGTAAGAAATGATAGACACAATGCATTAATTGTGATGAACACCAATGGCTAATCAATAAAATGATTTAAATTATTCCAAGACTTGCACCTATCCCCAACCGTTGTCGCAAGTATTTGTGTACAACTAACACTAACACAAGTAAAAGTGTGTCCTTAGAGAAACATGAACCTTGATGAAAATATTAATAATGCCCCACTTTCAATGACTTAACAAACCACCACTAACTACTATAAACCAACTTTACTTTTTATTAACTCTTTTTATGTACTAAATGGCAATTATGCCTCAAAATTTTGGATGATTTTCTCAATGAAGTCCCCATACTAGATTTGGAAGAACTAATAGTAATATTTACCAACCCGATTGTTTTTTAAGTATAAGGTGCCCACCATACATTTATTTTTTCTGAAAGCAAAAATCATCATTTCTATACCTGGATTGAACAAAATTTATACCTTTATATGTTAGCTACACCTTTATATGTTGCGTATTTCCTAGCATCCCTTCATCTTCATCACCAAAAAACAAAATAAATATTACCTATCCTGTATTTTATCCAAACCTATACATAATTTTGATTGTCTTTATATAGTTTGTAAAATAGTATTATATGTAGCATGTGATCAAAAAGGTCGGCTCCAAGGAAAAATGGATAACCTTATATATCAATGAGAGAATAATAAAGAGTAGATTGGGTCTATTGACCCAGAATCAAATGCAATTTGGAGTCAAAATCTAAGGGAGGAAACGGTTGAGCTTTCATCTTTCGTCCTTGTGCTCCTTAGAATACCCTTATACCACCCTAAGTTTGACCATCTACAGCAGTTGAGAATATCTAACTCTTCTTTGTTGGAATTACCCTTATACCACCCTAAGTTTGACCATCTACAGCGGTTGAGAATATCTAACTCTTCTTTGTTGGTTTGTTGGAATTGTTGTATTCCTTCTTAATAACTGAGTGAAAACCCCACCAATTGTTTTTAATCCAATAGAGATATGAGTCACATCTAGTAAAAGCAATTCCTTAACATCACCCCCACAGAATTCCACCTTGGATCGCAACAACCATTACTAAAAACTTACCTTGGATCGCAACAACCATTACTAAAAACTTATCTGGAATAACACCTGCACCAAATGTATATGTTGTGATAAATAGTAGATTAATCTATGTTTGAGAAGAATATGGCAACTCCACCGTATTGTAGCCTCACAAAGCCTTTACAAGGATAGTTTTTCCTTTATATAGGTCAAATTTTCCTCGTCTTTTTTAACTTACCAACTAAATATTGCATCCAAGCATTATCAAAATCTTTACCACCCAAGAAAATATCACCATTTGTGGCCCCGGCCTCAAATACACCATTGTGTATTTCAAGGACGGATCATCGAAAGTGCTCCCAGCTAGATCAAAAATAGCGACCAGACCCTCCTCATTAAGAGAGGGAAGTTGTTGACTCATTGATGATTTTTTTAAAACATCTAATCCTGCAATTTTACAAGCATCTTTGGATGCTTGGAATTGAGCATCACTTAAAAGAGGCGAGAACAATAAAAACTACATTTGGGGCCGTCCTTCCAAGGTAACCCTAAGCAGTTTCTTTCTTTCATCTTGTTTAGGACAAATGCACCTATCTAACTAGGAGAGTATCGTTTCCTCTAGTCTTATATGTAGCCCATGGTAAAAAAGGATAGCTCTAAAGAATAACATATAACTTCTTCTTTTTTTAAATTAGTATATTTGCTATTTCATAGCAATCAAAATATACATGGACTATTCCACTCACCAAGATCATTGGTTATACCAAAAATACCAAAAGAAACTATATCCCAAACAAAATTCGTCGAAAGGAGACACTGGATACCAATATCATACATCAGATATCATACATCAAAATGTTTAGCAAACAAAGTCGAAAGGCCAACATTGTCCACCATACCAATTAGACACAAGTTCCCAATATTATTGCCAATACCTGTAACTAGCATTCATCCATCAATAAATATGGCATTGAACCTATAGAAGCGCTTCCTCACCAAGAAATTATTTACTTACCAAGAGACCGTCAACCAAAGAAATTGTTTCCTTCAAAAGGGAAATATCATGATGATTAAAATTCCTGTAAATATGCTCTATTTATATAGATTCAAAAGACTCCCGAAGCTCCCTAATTCTTTGTTGCCAGGATGACAGCAAAAGGATATCCAACTAAGCTTTTCCTTCGAAATAATCAATCACCACCTTAGAATCTCCCACGACCCGGAGGTGACGAATTCCTTTGTTTCTGGAAAAATTTAGAAGAGCCCAAAGAGAAATCAGCTTGTCTCGAGTGTTTGTACCAATATCGGCACCTAATTTCAATAGGAAGTAGTGATCTAATGAAAGGTGTACGGCCATACCAGCTCCATAAAGACCTGGAACTGCCTAACGGGCACCATCAAAATAACTCCAAGCTACAAAACTATTAAAAATTGGTGCTTTCCTAGGTCTTTAATTCATTAAATGCAACTCGAACCTTATGTGTCACTAACTTAGTTGGGACTCCGACTTATCCCATCAAATAAAGAACGATTTCTATGCAATCAAATTCCCCATAGCACATAACTAGGCATATCTTTGAACAGCCTTGTAAACCGATTTCTTACCCAGTGCCACAAGCATTGCTCAAGTGAAGCAGAATTCCAAGTACCTAAATAGTTTAGCATCAGAAGAACTTCTCGCCAAACCAACATAGCAAACTTGGAGCATGAAACAAAAAGGCGATTAATCAACTCTTCATCAACCTTGTAGAGAGTGCACATGTTTGACCCTTGCCAACCTCTTTTTTTCCCATTAT
>JZKD02S1755805.1:28034-38928 GCA_000966675.3 Picea glauca
GACCTTTTACAAATTCATCATGCCAACACCTCTTATTACAATTTTTTATGGAAATGTAGAGTAACCAGGTGGTCTTTTTGACCGGCTGAATTTCCGAACTCTGAATTTTGAACAAATAATGTTCAATCTTTGGCGTCTCGCTGGAAATTCACCATAGTACAACTTGTTGGATAACATACCCTAAGGCACTGATCTCTAGCCTCCAACGTTGAAGTTTTAGTGTACAAAACCACTCTAAAAAAACTATAAATTATGAAACCCTAACTAACAAACTAACTTAATTAGGGCTGACATCATAGTTCGTTATCTCAGCTTGACGTAGCAAAAGTTGAATATAAGCAATTAAATGATGATTTGAAGCATTTATTGAGAAAACTGTTGATTGGATACTTTGTTAGCTTGATCATCTTGATAGATATTGATGAATTGATGCTCTTTCACAGCTAATTAACAAAACATTGACTTCATTTTGTATCTATTGCTTTACATTGCTTATTTAATGATATCAGATAGTTATTGAAGTACTAACCCTTTGAGTTATAGCCTGCATATATATATTGTATTGTTGTTGTCTTGTTCCAGGCAGGTGTTTTCAATTGGTCATACACTTCATTATTCATTGTTTAGCCAGACCATCTGACCTAGGTGGTAACCTGTGAGGAGGAAACTTTAACCTTGCTTTATACCTTAGCCTCTTCAAAGCCCCAGGTTGCCGAGGACGTCTCCCCTGGGCTAACCTCCCTAAACAGAAAGAACCTCCCCATTGAGGTGACATTGGGTGGGGAAGGTTCCTGTTACGCCAGTTTGATCTCTATCCTTTAGCCTTTGACCTAAACTACAAACTGTGCGATAATAGGTCCATTGATAAGAAAAGCATAATTACGCCGAAAGGTGTATACCTATTGGCAATGGGCACGATTAATGACCTTTTAATCTAAAATTCTAATCTGATGGCTAACAATTGAAGATGATGGCATATTCTTAGTCGTCCTCCCAAATCAACGAATGTGATTTACTCTTCATAACTTCCTTGTATTTTTGAATTCATCCGTTAACCTATTTACTTTTTAACATTTACCTAATCATATTAAGAAATTACTGTAGCATCGTATAATTGCCACGTTTGGATTATTAACGGGCACTACTTCAACTTCCTCCTTAGCTGTCCGTGTGTCTCAGCTGTCTGTGCGTTTCATATTCGATGGTTGGCCGACCCACCTATTTCATGAGCATGGAGCGTTTCATTTTTGAGCGTGGATATCTTTTGGCGTTCTCATCCGATACCTTTCGACGTTCTCATCCGCGAGTTAGCGACTATGCTAGTTACTTGCATATATAATAGCGGCATTGTTGATGGACACGTTGTCTCTAAAAGGTCGTTTTCAATATAACGTAGGTTCTGACTATCTTATATTTAAATCCAATCGGTGAAATCGAGTTAGATTAGACCCAAACAAATTGAAGTAAGGTTTCATCTGCATAAGGGAGGTAGTTGTGGAAGCGATTTGCCAAAGCAACCGTGTTAATATTGTAAACTACACGCTCCCCTATGTCCCTCGAAAACCCCAATTCTTTTATATTTTTATTTCTTGATTCTTCCCTAGTGGTATTCATAAGATTGATAGTGAGTGGAATGAATAACGAAAATGAGGACCTTGCCTACTTCTTGAAAGACTTACCTTACAGAGAAGGAATGGAATGAAATTCCCATATATGTAGAGATATATACAGTGATAACGGATACATATAGAGAAGAAGTGCGTGCCATGTGTTGTGATCAATATAAGATAAGTAGGCTGGGTTAAAGATCGCTATCGCTTACTTCCTTATATTTATATCCATTTCTTCCAAAACTTGATATAGGATAGTCATATTCATTCCTCCATTGACACGGATATCCTTCCTCCTTTGCATTCTAATGCTGCTTAGTTTTCTCAACATCCTCCTTTTCATGCTTATCCTTCTACTACTATTACTATGCATATATATACTAATTATACTGATACATATCATCTGCTGTTGATTTTAAAAGATCTAATTGATCCAATTATGTATTTTATTGTGAAGGATCCGAAGATGAAGAAGCAACAATAACCTTATGGTTATGGTATTTCCTATTTATTTCTATTTATTCGAATCGCCCCTTCCTATTCCCTTACTGTTGTCTCCTTCCTTGGGAGACGGAAACTCAGAGAATGGAAGTACGTCAAGGCCTTTCACCCAGAGAAAATAGACAACCATACCATTAAGGAAAGACTATGTGTCCCTTAAGGACTTTATGAGGATACTTGCCTTCTGACTTGCCTTCAGGTGAGGAGACTTGGTTCCAGAATTAGATGGGTAGTCGTGCTTCATATGGATAGTGCTTGTTCAGTACCAATAAAGCAAGTGTGGGAACTGCTATGCTCCTTTCTTTTAAAGCGCCAATAGAACTATATTCATCCAAAGACTGATCGGCTTGAACCGCTTTATGGGATTCTTTCTTATGGAACGCACAAGTAATCAATAACAACAATATCCCCTAAATCTTACTTCTCCCTACCCTTCCTTCTTTCCTAGAGAATAAAGCAGCTAGGTTGGAAGCTAGGCAAAATAGATGGGGAAGACAGCTTGGAAGGGAGGGTCAGGTTAGCAGGCCCAGTTAGGTACCAAGCCCAATAAATCACATCTATCCAGTAAACCTATCAGGTCAGGTCCCATGGAAGACAGAAAGGCCACAAATAGAGTAGTTGTTTAACCACAAATAGAGTAGTTGTTTAACCAGTAGAGTCAAGCGAGTAGAACAACCCAATAGGAGACTTCGTTACAATGCCCGAATACTTCACAACGGATACTTCCATCGTTATTTCCTTCGAAAAACCTCTTAGTGACTGGAAGTGAAAGTTTAGACCACCTGCGATTACCCGCACAACTAACCTTAATGTATTTCCTTTCTTGGGGTTGGTTGGTTTCCTATGGAGCCCAGACCAGATACATTATATATTAGATAAGACATTCCACGCTCATGAGATTGTTTTCTGCTTCGCCAGGAAGAATAAGAAAAGAGTTCACAGGCTTACTACTTGTCAAGTTGTATACCATGTTATCAGTGTTATAATGGTCGTAGATCACTACTTATAAGAGGTTACTATTAATATGGAAATTGTATGTGATTTTATTACTAAGCTCTTTAAGAAGCTATTTAATAACCAACCTATGACTTAACTGCACGGGAGTTCTTATTCTGTACAGAAGGAAAGACAAAAGGAAAGCAAGCCATAGCATAGAGTTCCATTCCGGTTTGCAATCCAGTAAGCTCATGAAAGCTAGTACAGATTCTACGAGATTCTCTTTCTACTAAACTAGATAGTAATACACATATATATTTATACATAGCCCACTGGAATAAGGGAGAGACTCTACTTAAAGCGAAGTGCAACCTATAACTCTCAAGGATAAGCCAACTGAAGCGAGGGGAACTTGTTTCGGCAAGACATAAGCTAGTTGAGTGGTTCTGAGATGAAAGAAAGATTTGAATCACCTTAACAATCGTCAGAAGGAGGGGAGCTCTCTCGGGTCTTATTCCATTCCGAGTAGCATTCCGATGTTGAGAGTGTAAGCACTACTACCACAGGTTACCAAGCTCTGTGGGCGGTGGAAGACAAGCTTACCTCCGTTCAAGAAGAATCTCAAGTGTGAAGCTCATTATTGGAAGAGACGAGATCTCAGGTGAAACTATTGGATGGAAGGGGAAGGAGCGTCAGGGAGTTTCCGGTGAGAGAAGCACACGAAGAGAGATTATTCAATTTCCGTTTTCGTGCACGCCTTCCTATTCAAAGCAAGCATTACGACCAATTCCCTTCAAAGCAATAAATTACCCAGCGAGCGTATGTAAGATGTCTACACGAAGTGAGCATGGTGGCAGGACCTCCTGAATGTTGCCCTTAACGAGAGGGGGGAACATATTACTTACCGATGCATGTCCGATTTTCTTGCTTACCGATGCATGCACTCGGGTCGGTCCGAGTGAGGGGCACGTGGCATCAATGAATGGTATAAATCTTCGTCGAGGTCGGGAGAGGAACCCTGGGCGGGGATACTCGACCCTTTAAGGGTTGGCTGCTCTAAGACAATAGGTAATGGGAGAGGTTCAAACACTCCACTATGGAGTAGAGGGAGAGGTATTCGAACCGCAAAAATTAGTAGGGGTCGACATTTAATGAATAGGGCTTTCTCTAATAAGAAATGGCTTACAACCTGTCCATGACAGATTTTTCAAAAGTATAAGCCTCACTAAGGCTCTATATCAATCGACTCCTTATCTGTAGCTACTAAAAACCAGTCCAGTCCCTGCCAAGGGCGAATGGACGAATGGAACCAGAGAAAGGGCTTATCTGTATCTCGCCTATTTCTCTTAGATGAAAGGTAGAAGCTGAGGGAGTGTCTCATTCACAAATAGGTAGATGGTCTTCCCCATATACAGATCGTCATACTGCTTCCTGACGGGGGTTTGGGGGGATAACAAAAGTCCCGGGGGATTTATTCAAGATAGTTGCTTCATTCCATGCCTCGCTTCACCGAAACTTAAATCTTAAGCCATGGACCTCTGGTTCCTCCAGCCTGGTAGGTGGACGGTCAATCTTTTTCTTAATGGGGATGGGGATGAATGTAAACCTTGTCCAAAGACGTACGTTCTGCAAGCTGTCATTCGATGGTCATTGTCATTCGATGGCCATGGGTTCAAACAGGATGGAGTATGAAAGTGCTCAGCGAATTTCGGGTTTTTCAGTAATAACTGCCTAAATTCCTTCGGCGATTTGGCGTTTTCGTGCCCCAATGGGGTCCTTGCTCAGAACATGCTCTGGGAAAAGCTCCGTACGTATGTTGATAGGGATCAACCTTTCAGAAGATATAGCTATTGCGTCTCTTGGAGCAGTCACAAGTACCAGGATCGGTTACTAAGGAGAGGAACTTTGTGTTAGTTACTCGACCGATAGGGAGAGGAACGTCAGTGGCTCCACCAACGGGAAAGGCACGAAGTCACTTGACTGGTAAGGATAAGTACAAAACTCTTTAACCATGGCTTACTCTTTCTGACTTACTCTGACTAAACCATATATTTATTGGGGTCTATAGCCAAGGAAATAAAGGATTTGTTGGCCCTGATATTGGATTTTTTATCCATTGGTAACTCTAGGGAATACTATTATATATGAGTCATTCTCGACCAAAGGGGTGAGGGGCAAAAGTGATAAATCCCTCAGCATCACATCATTCCTGAAGTATGAAATGGGATCCTGGAGCTGCGGAACTAACTACTCTATTAGAAAGGAAAATGACCAATTAGCTCTTTGAGGAGAAGAAATACAGGTCCTTAAGAATGTAGTAGAGGTTAGATCTATAGATAGGGTATGCTTCCGCTTACTGCACTTATGCTAAGTAAGTATGCTTACCTGGCTGGCTATAGATATGCTACACAAACAGTAGTAATGGATGGTATGCCTTGGCTACCTTCCTCCCTCGAGCAAGATGGTTTATCACTCCTATGGTTGTTTATGGTTTATTGCCTCCTCGCCCCACTTATTGGCGAGCCATTCTTCCTCTCCCTTTGGTCGAGCACTCCGTACCTCTCCCTCTCTACTGGGCTAAAGGTTATCACTCATATTTATTTCCCTCAAAGAGCTCTAGTTGGACAGGGATGGGTGGGTGCCAAGTCCTGTGATCACTCCCTGCCCTAGGGGGATCATATTAGATCTAGGATATATAACAAACTGAAGAGTAAGCAGAGGGATTTATCGTCTTTTCTTTATATATGTAATAACACACGAATCAATATAGACAACAAAAGCAACGAGTAGCAAAGCTGCTCACTCCAAAATGAACTCCAATAGGGAAAAAGTAAGCTCAAACTATTGCTTTTCTTGTTTCTCCTATGTGCTTTGTTAAGATTGTCCTTCGAGGCATGGAATAGCATGGATACCTAGGAAGTAGCTTTCTTTGTTTCCTTTCCTGCTTGGGACTAGGGACTTCGCTAATGAATAGTGGGTAGAGTTATTATTTGTTGGCAGTGGTCCAACTTATTCTGGGTTGCGAACGAGGATGGGCCACCAACAATTGAAGTGGCATTCGAGTACACATTAAAGGTATAGGCGAGCCATCATATGAGCGCGCGCACATCTGGGCTAGTTGGATAAGGGTGAATAGCATCCAGAAACTTTCCTTGGTGCCATACCCTTAGACATTTAGTTGGTTTAGGGATCTTCTTTAGGAATAACCTTTGAATTATGGCGATTCTTTATAACCCCTTTTATTGCTATGATTTAGACCCCGCCCTTCCCAATAAACTTGGTGGGTGCCCCTTTTATCTGTTTCAGATGGGAATCTTCTCTACAAGCCTTTCGATCTCGGGCCTTTATATACGTTCTTTTTAAAAACCATATATTTTAATATGTCATCTCGGGTCGGGCTTGCTTTATAAACTTTCTTTTTTCTCTTTATGAAATTCACCTTTTTATTATGCTTCATATCTGATTTATGAATTTGCTTTTTGGTATGATTTATCACTATCACAACTTCCTTAGCGTCTTTAGACAATGATTAAGATGGTTCTGTGCTTCCTCTGAATCCAACAAATTCACCACATCATGACCTTATTGCATTGAGGGAGGACCTTGGAAAGTTTGCTCAATTTCTTTTTGTGCAACAACCTATTGCTACTAATCTGGGTTGTTTACCTCTTTACTAACTACACTTAGTGATTGGACGTACTTGGGTAGGCACTTTTAGAACTTTATATACTTGTTGGATTCATGCTTTTCCCATGCTACCAACCACCTTTACTTCCTTCCTCTAAAGGAGCATAGCTCAGGTAAGGTATTTATATATATTAGCATGTGTAAACATTTGATCAAAACTCTATAGGGGAGGTAAGGTAGTTCCCTCTTGTTTTGAATGATGGCCTAGTGTCCTGCTACGCCCGTGCCTGCCTTATTACGTAAATAAACACACTATTTGAGTCTGACTCTCAAGTAAGCATCTCTAAGGTGACCGAAGTATATGGAGTAATGCCGGTGCAAGTGACCTTTCACTACTAACAAGTATTGTCAAGGCAAAGTTTGGTCGAGTACATTATCCACACGCTATCATCAACTAGGTAGGCGGTGGAACCGTGTGTGGTGTGTCTATATGGGAATTAGGCCAGGACTATAATAAAAATACAATCATTATAATTAGGAGGATGAAAACACCGACTATAATCCAACAACTTACACACATCCCTTTCTTGCTTTTAGGGAGGACCTACTTATTACTACTTAAGTGTTACCTACCTACAACAAACAACCAACAACCTTTCTCTTTACAACCCTCGCATATACCGGCTCAATTACTTGAACTTAGATATTTGAAGGGCTTGGGTCAACACTTAGGCCATTCATATTAATTACCTTTTGAAGCCTACACGATGAATGGGAGTTGGACTGCTACCACCAGGATCGTTGGAACTACCCTCTTGAATTGAGGAACTATAGCCAGCGAAGCGAAGATTGAAACTGCTTGGATTGAGTCAATACAACGAGATGATCTTGGAAAGATGGATGGAAGGTCTTGCTTGGCTTGGGTGGGTTATCACTTAGACCTTGAGTATTCCTTTTAGCCAGAAGGATTAATGTTAGTTGGACCTATAACACATCCCAACCTTGGATCCTTTGATCGTTGGATTGTCAGAATTTCCTTTGGAATGATAGACCCCTTACATTGGTGGATGGGCGTTCAACAACACTTACTTAAACTTAGTGGGTAGATGCTATTCCTATTGATTTACCTTTACCCTACTCGCATTATTTAAGTGTTCCCACCAACCCTGATGTTCTATTTACCAACCATACTCCCTCACCCAACTTACTGATGCCCCAAACTTAGAGCATTGCACAGGCATTCAATAACACTTGCTTAATTAATCTACCACTATTGCTATTGTTCTAGCCGAGCGTGTATATATATAATCTAGGGAAAAGAACCTCGAGTCGATACCCATCCATACATAGCTAGGGGAAATTCGAAGGCCAAGGCCAATACAGTAATGAGTGAAGTGGGTTGCTTTCCATTAATGTCTGACCGAGCATAATCTATGTTTTCCTAGCGATAGGAATTATGTCTCAGGTGGCATACACGTCCCTTCACTTTGGCATGGAGGGAGGCATTTGATTAATGTCAAATAAGAGCCTCTCCTCTATATACCTTTTTCAGGCATGTCTGGTTAGTTCCAGGTCCTATCTACCGAATAGTTACTTACTCCCCTACCTAACCTATCTCGGTGCTTATTAACCTTTCATAAACCCTCTGCTTATTAATATTCCCCTCCCCACCCTCCCCATAAATCAATAAAATAGTGGAGCCTCACTACACTGAAAAAAATGAGCCTACCTACCATACTAGTTAGAAATAGTTGCTTAGTCAAATATCTATCAATAGTGTTGTGACGGTTTAGCGGAATTGAACTTCAATTTCAATAGAATTAGTTTACCAAAATAAAGAATTGATTGGGGTTTGTAAATATCTATTGGAACGTCCAATGATTCCATTCTATTCTGATATGATTGAGTGGGATGACAAATAAGAATTTCATCCTAACCATTTGAAACGAAGTAGACAACGTAGAACTTGTTTTTATTCAACTAACCCTTCCCCTCTCGGGACTTCGTTCTATAAAGAGAACAAAGAGTTCCCCCAATAGAATATATAAATAAGAATAAATATTTTCTATACCTGACTGGGCTGCTAACGAAAAATGACCCATGACATCGTATAATGTACAGAGTTGCTTTAGCTAAACCTTCACGTAGTCAAGCAAAGCAAGGTAAGTCTAGGAGTAACCCTAACCAAATGATTATTGGAACGATTATCAATGTTTTGAAAGAATGTCTTTGTCCACGCTTAGGATCGAATGATCGAAATGAACAACACCGAAGCCTGCCCATGTAGCTATCCGTCAATAAGCCTCACTATGGTGTGGTGGTTTTTATGCTTGGGTGGGTTGGGCACTTACAACATTGTTATTTACTTTAGCCTACTGGAAGACTGCCAGTTGCACAACTAAGTTGTTGGATCCTTGAAATTTCCTTCTTGAATTAAGGAACTACTCCTAGAATTTATATATTGAGTGAGTGGGGCTTGGGCACTTTTAAGAACATTCATATTACCTTTTGAAGCCGCAAGGATTACTTCAATCGATGACCTAACCTGTGTAGTGTTTACTTTGAACTGCCTCAACAAACTTAGTTTAGTGCTACCTGCTCCACCACTTGCTTTACCGAATGCTTAGTGGTAGCAACACTACTCAACTTTTCGGGGGGAGGGACTAGCTTCACCCGACCAGCCAGCCAGATACGATTGATTCATTAAGACAGCCAGGATTGATAGGATATGCTTCTATCACACTTGCTTACATCATGCTTAGCACTATCTGTGCATCTTATCGGGACAGGTTGAATCTGGCCAACCCATTGGGGGATCCATTAAGACAGCTTTGCTATGACCTTTAGATGCTTACGTTTCTGATGTTAGTCCCTTCCAACCACCTGTACTCTTTCTAAAGATATTGACTGGAAACTTTTCGAGACCCACCTTTACTTCAACTGACCCCACCTCTTAAGCAGAAAACTCTAAAGTTCTAAATCGGGGTTGACAATTTAGGCCAAGAAACACAACTTACTCAACAAAACACGGCTCCCTCACCAGTTTAGTTTCAAAGTCGGGTGAACAAACCCTACAGACAGTTTGTTCGACCCACCCCTTCCAATTGCACAAGGTTGAGCCTACATGAAGACCAGTCAGTTGGACCTACAACAACCACCAGTCGTGGGTCCTCTTGGATTGACTACAGCCATACTCCACATTGAGAATGAACGAGCTTGGAAACCATCACTTGCAGGGGTACTACTTATTGGTTGTTTAGTATTTACCTTTGAGTTGTGCCATCACCCAAGAGACTATTGATGAATTGATACAACACAAAGCCAGCTTATAAACACTGATATATTGTTGATTGTTCTGGGCTTCGTGATACATGACATTTACAATCAGGCCCCAACTCAATAAAGCTAGCCCTCGACCCTAGTAAGGAAGGCAGGTTGCCTAAGCCAACCACCTATTTCAATGCCCTTCTTGTTGGCATGGGAAAGAGAAAGAATGAATGTGCTTGTCTTCCCAGCTACTCCCCCTACTCTGAAGGAAGAAGAGAACGAATTGACAACTGTGCCGGGAGGTTCTTGATCAACTATGAATTAAGCAATTGAATATAAAATACAACGCAATTTAATTGCACTCGTGGAATGAGCCTCCATTGTTGAAACTGGTTCTCCCTCCCAAATGGTTCCTTCAAAGCGCCCATACCTTGAAAAATGGGTGCCCAGTATAGTGTTACCTTGAGGATGTGTATAGGCCTGACCGTTCAAAAAGTAAGTATGTAGTTGATAACTTGCATTTTTCTTTAGGCAACTCGTTGATTGAATGCATGTAAGGTACTTGCCGTGGAACAGAGTCTGACCAGACATCCTGGTGTATTTCCATGAGTTTAAGGCAGAAGAAACTGTTGTGGATCCGATCCAGGGGCGATTGATTGTCCTTATTGCCCAGGGCTTATGGCTACAAAAGTGAATACGAATGTTGCTGAAAGTGCCTACCCAAAAATGTAATATCGAATAGGTTGTATTCAATCCAACCCAAGAGGGCAGTTTCCACGTACGATCCAACTCCTACTGGTTGTTCTTGTTCCACCAACTTTATTTCATCATGTAGGTTGATCTGTTGAGATTTGGATACCTTGGAAAGTGGTCCCCATGTGCTTATGAGTCTCTAAGCACAAAGGGGGAAGACTTTTACCCTCATACTTTACTTTATGATTCTAATTTCACTT
>JZKD02S1755805.1:75636-86933 GCA_000966675.3 Picea glauca
TATTTACCATTTCACTTGAGTGAGATAGGGGAGAGTGGAATTTCGTGTGGAGGGATCAAATCCTAAGATATACGAAGGAACACCAACCGCGAAGGCAACTCTCTGGGCCCCCACTGACGCTGGAGTGCGAAATCATGGGGAGCAAACAGGATCAGATACCTTGGTAGTCCATGCCATAAGCGATGAGTGTTCTTCCTTGGTTTGCTTGCCTACTAGGTAGGATTAGGATCATGGGCCCAACTAACGTGTGAAACACTCCGCCTGGGGATTACGGTCGCAAGACTGAAATTCAAAGGAATTGACAAGGGCCTGCACAAGTGGTGGAGCATGTGGTTTAATTCGATACAACGCGCAAAACCTTACCAGCCCTTGACATATGAACAAGTGTGCATGTCCCTAACGGGATGATGTGAAAATTCATACAGGTGTTGCATGGCTGTCGGAAGCTCGTGTCGTGAGATGTTTGGTTAAGTCCTATAACGAACGAAACCCTCATTTTGTGTTGCTAAGACATGGGCCAATGGAGCAATGTCATCGCCCCTTCTCAATGAATCAATAGGGCGAGGGTGAGGAAACCAAACTGCTCGCCCGACAGAGGAGGGCGAGGCAAGCACCTCTTTTTTATTGATGACAGTCCTATGAAGGCAGGTGCGGGTTGCACTCACAAGAGACTGCTAGTGATATGCAGGAGGAAGGTGGGGATGATGTCAAGTACGCATGGCCCTTATGGGCTGGGCCACACACATGCTACAATGGCAATGACAATGGGAAGCAAGGTCGTAAGGTGGAGCGAATCCGGAAAGATTGCCTCAGTTCGGATTGTTCTCTACAACTCGAGAACATGAAGTTGGAATCGCTAGTAATCGCGGATCAGCATGCTGCGGTGAATATGTACCCGAGCCCTGTACACACTGCCCGTCACACCCTGGGATTTGATTTCGCCCGAAGCATCAGACCAATGATCACCCTATCTTTATATGTTCCACTAGTGTGGCCCACGGAGGTTGGGGTGGTATTATTGGCGCATACCACGGTGGGGTCTTCGACTGGGGTGAAGTCGTAACAAGGTAGCCATAGGGGAACCTGCGACTGGATCGAATCCCTAGAATCAATCAAGGTAGTCAACTCGGGTTGCTTTCCTTATTGTTTTCTTGTTTTAGGTGCGATACGAGGTCAAGTTCACACAGCATGATTCGCGGGGTTAGTGTGATTCAGTAATAGTTAATAAGTCACCTGATAGATGGAAAGATTGAAAATCCCATGGACTGCCCCTAGCTTAATATATATTGCAGGTATCGAGATATGGCAAACTGAACAGTAAGGCCAAGGAAATAAGTGAAGTGCATAAAGAAATCCAAGGAGATAAGTGAATTCAAGTAGTGCATAAAGAGGATGTGCAAGCAGGCTCGACCAAAGGGAGAGGGAAAGTGCTTCAACAGGATACAAATGAGTTCTTCCCCATATGCGCGCGAGAACACAGAAATGACGCCTTGAACGAGTTCTCCTACAAGGCCTCGCAGTGAGTTCGAGTTGTTCATTCGGTAGGAGAGTTTCGCCCGACAACGTCTCTCTAGTGTGCCTTTCCTTTCCTAGATGCCATAGAATCGGGTTATTTCCCACCTCAACTTACACCCCCTTTACTCCTATCTCTAGTTCAAGTTTCGGATCCTCGTTAGTCAGCACTGCAAAACGGTGGGGCTCAACCCCTTCCAGCCAAAAAGATTCCTCCCCTAGAGGCTTTACTCCCTACACGCGCGTGCATAAGTCACATAGTTAATCTCCCTTCTTTCGGAACTCTAATTTGGAGCTGGAAACCACTAATAAGGCACCCACCTACCCTGTCATCACAGGAACTCTCGTATGATCTGTGAAGTTGGAAAGTGAAACAAGGATTTGGGATCAGTATGAAATACTTGATAGATACTATGTCTATTCTTGGTCGGGCACTCACTATCAAAGTGCTCATTCTCACGGGCACTCACTCTCACAAAAATGAGGAGTGCTAATATTGATCACAAAACCTCCGAAAAGGAAGCTTCACACTAGACAATGGGCCCAATGGATTGGCCCACTGGAAATAAGTTTTTGAATGGGACCGCGATGCATCTATTTTTTGCCTCCCGACCTACAGTCTTCTCGGGCAAGGTATAACCCTCGGAATGAATCTCACCCCCCCGAGAGAATTTGTGCACTAGCATTGCCATTAAACAACTGAACGTAGGAAGAGGTAGTGTGAGTCTAATTATGAGGCGGACTAGACCTTTCTCGTCGAGGGCACCTAACTCCTCTGGGATGCCGAACCAAACAGATGAAATAGAGGAACATATACCCTTTCCCCAGGTCAATAACTCGTGTTGATCCAGTACCACGGGGACTAGGAGACCCGCTTCCACCCTACAGTCATCTCGGGCAAGGTATAACCCTTGCAATTATATTACCCCCCTGAGATGAGTATGAACTTGCGTTACAATTCTCCACCTGAACGCAAGAAGAGGCAGTGAGTCGTATTTTTCTGTTGACTAGGCTATGTGAGGAGTCTATTAGGCTGAGCGCACAAGATGACCAGTTGATCTCCTGTTACCCTCGCCCCCAGGCTGTGTGTGTTGGGGCTAGGCTCCAGGACCGTACGTGGACTGCTGCCTCATACGGCTCAGATTACTGGCCTTGTCTGTTCTTCCCCCTACACAAATTTGATAGAGGATTCCTTCATAGAGACTGTGTATAGTCTCGGGCATGTACTATCAAAAAGTGCTCCTTCTAACTCAAACTCCCACATGGAGCTACGATAACCAAACTCGGGCCCTACTTGGAAAGTCGGGATATAAGGTCTTTCCTGCCCAATGGAATTGATGAATGAGATCTTCTTTGTATATGATATTTTGGACTTTCTAGGGGTTTATATATTGCTAAAGGCTATTTCATTCTCATTCTTGACGTTATGCCTTACGTTTAGGTAAGTGAACTAGATTTCTTCCCCTCAAAGACTAAGCTCTTCTCAAGTAAGGGATAACCTACAAAAACTCACTACTCGAGGAAAGCCGTAAGGGGGAAGAAGACGACAACGATAAGAAGCAAGAACAAGGGAATAAATAGCAAATGCACCTCCAAACAAACCCCATTAGCGCGTGTACCACACCGAATGTTTGGAGGTCACTTTGGTCCTTTTCTTACAAGGTGAAAAGAGAGGGTCATGCAAACTACCATTCGTCCCTATCGTTGGGAAAGCCCCATAAAGAAAGATTCGATTCCGCCCACAAACATATGTATGCGATTTATGGTGTTATGAGAGGTGGATAAGACCACTGATGGAAAGGTAGGGACGAGCCAGCCCAAGAATTCCCTTCCAAATACTATCGGGTGGTGTGGGGCATCAATATGGAAACGAGTGTCTAAAGAGGTGGTTCTTATTTTGGTTACTCCTCTGGTGGGTGGCTAGTTACCGACATCATATGAGCCAGGGAGATAAGTGATGTTTGAGGAGAATAAATACTTTCCAGAGCCTCTACGAGGGTTTACTTATCTTTTAGCTAAAGAATGAACACAATACCTTAGAAAGCTCTTTTTAGACCCTATATTTTAAGGAATGACTCGTATCATTTCGGTAACTAGAGATAGAATAAAGAGTAGATAATACTTTAAATGAAGTATTTATTTCCCATATTGTCTCATGGGGCTATAGTGATATATAATAAAAGGAAAGAGAAGATCGTGTAAGGAAAGGGAAGATTGAGTAAGGAAGGATGGCTCGCCTGACATAAGTAGGACTGATTTGCTAACATATTTGAGGGGAATAAATCTAAGTACGGTAAGAAACATCTATGGAGTTGTGTCTATCTTTGCTAAAGCATAATTACATATATAATTCATGACTGGAAGAACTGTAAAACGAAATGAAGTCAATGCCCCGAATATTCAGTGTGAGTTTTTGAATTCCCTGGATCTACTTGTCTATCTTATTGTCGTAACACGCTAACTCACCCACTAACGACTTCCTACCTTAGTTCGCGCAATCAATAAGGCCAAGGATTGAGGGAAGATAATAGTGAAATAATAATAGGTGGGAGCATCCACCTTATTCTCTTCGTTGCACTCGAACATGTTGAATGCTTCACTAGCAGTGGTCTCCCTACTATTACAATAAGGGGTAGAAATCCTATTCGGATCACCAAGCCTTCATAAATACCAGTCAGCGGGGTTTGCGTCGGGTTCATTCATTTACCCGCATACCCTAGGTGTTCCCTCCCATGCTCCCACTCGCTAAAGCTGGCCTCAAATCATAATAATAGGTTCTCGCAGATAAGCTTATTTGTTTTGTTAAGCTGGCGTTGCACATGTTTATCCTTTAAGTGAGGGGAAAATACCCTACTATTCGAATAAGGCCCCTACTATTATTATGAATTTGCATCTTCTAGCCTAACAATGAGACGCCCATTCATCGGTGCGCCCGTCCATAGCCGGGTAACCGACTCCCATGTACTTCATAGTTGACTCATGAGCCAACACAAGAATCCATCCATCTCTTGGCTGGTTGCTTTGCCTGCTCGAGGAAATAAATATGTGCTCGACCAGGCTAATGAGCATTTTTCTTTTACAACAAGCAACTAGCAACAAATTATCGGGTGTATTCCTGGATGATCATCAGCTAGCAGTGATAAGGGTGGGCATAAACCCCGCCACTATTTCTAAACCATAGTTTGCCCATTGTTATGCATAGAATACACTGTCTTTCATAGGCATATACAACCATTGTCCGTAGTAAACTGTCTCATGGTCCACCACTCCTCCGCCACAGATCTAATATAAGCTGGAGATATGATAGTGCCCACATATCGTATATGTTGTCTATTCAGTTCCTCTTCATAGTCGTATCGTGGCTTTATCTATTTAATCGCTTTATCTATTTAATTGCTTGCTCCTCTCCCCGCCCGGGGGCCACGGTCTCCAGTCCAATGGACCGGAATGGCCACCCGAATGCATGCGTGGAAAGACGGGCATAGATCGGTTGGAATATCACTTCTTAGCGAAGGAATCTCCATTTTATTTTATTCGATCATTTGACTGCTTGCTACCAACCGCATTATTTCATTTCCTTTCTCTCGCTCCCAGCGATGCGGCAGTAGCTAGATCTAGGAATAGATTGGCCTATTTCTGTAATGAATTGGCCGGGGGGGGAGAGAAGCCATCCCATTGATCGATCCAGGCGCGGACAGAACAACGGATAGGTAGGCAAGCATCCTTGTGGTGGTAGAGAGCTAGCTCACTCATCAATAGATTAATTATGACTGAATTTCCGTGATCTCCTAATTCCAACCAATGAATGACGATGGATTTGTAGATGGGCTAGCGATGGATTTATGATAAATTGGTTAGCAGATGATTGGTGATTGGTGGATGATTGGTTCCCATCCCATTCATACTTGAATTAATATATCTCCATCTAGAATAGGTTGGGTTGTTCCCTTCTCCCCATTAGATTCAGTGAATTCTTTTGGATAGAGAATGGAAAGCCTCGAATAGGCATATCCTTATACGTGGGGTTAAGCAGCGGCTAGTCCAGTGAGGTACACAAAATAAATAGGTATGGAACCCGGACCTACGGGGATGGTACTATTTAAAAGCTAGATAGATATGGAGGGACAGTTGAATAATCCCTTCCTTGCTTAAATAATAATAAGAAATCACAACCAATGAACTAAATATATTTAATACTCCTTACTCACCGTTCTCTCCCCCCTCCCCTTCTTGAATGAAGGTCGACCAACAACTACTCCTCTTCATATCATCCAGACCCCCAACCGAAGCAAGTGAGCCCCTACTATTATAATAGCCTCTGGTTGTCATCGCCTACTATTATAATAAGGGCACGATTGTGCACTAAACCTCCTAACCAAATTCTTATCTAGAAAAGGCATTCAATTTCAGTTTCACCCACTCTACTTTAGTACGTTTCATGATTTGCGGTGCTTCGAACCTCTCCCATCCCGAGATGGATTGCCCTACTATTATAATAAGGGGAAGGCCTGCCCCTCCATTTAGAGTAGGGCCTGCAGGGGAGAGGACAGGGGCTGCTATCAATATAGAATGAGATGTTCGAGAAGCAATTCGATTTGGAATTAGATCAAGTGATAAAGTGAGTATCTTTTTGAGTTAGTAAACCTTACTCGTTATCTCCTCAATCTCTCCCGAATGAAGAAAGTGATTCAAAAACCTATAAAGAGATTCAAGGGGTGGGTGGGGAAATAGAGCTCGTTTTCACTCGGTAACTTGCATTTTGCGGGATACTTTCACTAGGAATGGACGCAAGAAGCAGAGGCAGTCGAGCATGAGCTTATTGGTTATAGTAGTTGAGCTGGCTTGACACCTCACAGTAGGAACTCCGTAATAATCCCTACTATTATAAAAAGGTTCTGATTATTCAATAAATAGGAAGATAGATTGGTGATTGAATGCCTGCCTTGTGATTGGGATTGGAACAAATCGATACCAATTGGACAAAATCCGGGGTCGGATCCGCACATACGAGACATGATAATTGGAACGTTTTGACCCTTACGAAGTGAGAAACGTCCTACCTATACATTCCACCCCTGAAGAAATGGTAGGGCAAGCAAGCTTTGACTTGTTCGATAGAGCACTGGCTGGCACTCGAGAAAGCACCAACAATAAAGTATAAAAAACATAATAGAATCCAGTTGTATCCATAGGGAATTCCTCCATTTCCCATTATTACGTGACTGATTCTCAGCCCTACAGGGCCAATCAAAGATCAACATTATTGAATCATTCATCAGATACCCATACAAGCAGGTATCTATTTCAATTGATTCACGCTTGTTTTTATACGAGTCATTTCATTATCCTCTCTCTCTATCTATGCTATGAATGTGGATTGAAAATGTACAGAAGGAGGAATGAACTGAATGGGGCAATGCATGGATACGAAAATGGGTATTGGTAGAATGTGAGACTGCAGGTTACTGTTGTAGTATTGATTCCTGAAAGCTGGGAATGATCGGTACATGAGATTGACTTAATATCGGGGCATGTGATTGGGAGTTTATTGGGATTATATAAGATCAATTGGAAAGAGAGCTAATTATTCTGTATGGCCTCTATTTGGGTAGATGTTTCATGTTTCCGGCGGCAACGCCTATTCTGGAGATGGGGCAGTATCAATCAAATCCAATCAATCAATGCCTTCCCGTCAAAATGTTTGTTGGCTTCCATCCTTTTATTTTGTGCACCCCTCTAAGAAGACTGTTCTGTTGTGCTCCCCCTCTCATAAGCTCTTGCCCCTCTCTCTAAGGAGATTGCCCCTCGATCAATAAAGTGAATCAAGAAATCTAGCACTCCCTCTATAAAAAAGAGGTAAGACGTTATAAGAGCGTATCTAAGAAGCTATGTGTAATAAGCACGCACCAAAAACCTAGCAGTCAACTCAGTCTTGTGTTTTCATTCATTGGTGGGCAGGTTGTATCCCATTCAAGGTTACAGCTTTCTTTCACTATGTACAAGCTTGTGAATACGAGTTGTGGGTTGTGAAGATCATTGATTATGAAAACTAGTGTAAATAAACTATTTGATAGTGGTAAAGAAATAGGGCATGATTGAACTGAGTGTATTGAGCTTGAACTATACTCTCATTCATATTCATAAGGGCACTAATCCATTTACTTGGCGGGCTGAATTAGTTTTCCGGATAGATATGTCTGTTTGGGTGGGGGCAGGCATTGCCCACCAGACGAAATAAGATTCTATTTTTCGAGATTTGAAAAGGATTGAGAACTGCATATGATGCTGGCCAGAAGGAGTGGCCAGGAGGGAGGTGAGGTGTAGCGCCCAGCATGAAGTGTTAGCACCCATTCCACAAACTCCAACATTAGAGCTAGTCTTATATAGTCGTTATAGAGAGAGAATCAATATTAGATTGAAATGAAATCCTAGATAGAACCTTCTATTTCTTATGCACTAATGTTAAGGCATAGTTGTTAGTTAGTTGTTGGAATTGCAACTATTGGGACCCAAGATTGAACTAACTACTAATTCGAAATAGAATTTCTTCTCATTTCAAGGGACTCAGGCACTACTACAGGCATTATCTTCTACGTATCACATCTTTACGTTTCACTTTTCCATTGTAAGTAATCTGACTGAATATGCAATTATATAAACCAAGTCTTTGTTCTTGCCTTTCCATCTCCGTCAAACTATATCTTCTCTTAGGTTGTGCCCCAAGGTTGTATATTCACATATATAATGCAATCATGGCTTGTGCAGTGAATTACACGAGAGGCTAGCTCTAGTAGGTGCATGCTTTGAATGAATGAGAGAACTCAAGAGCTATTATTAATGAACTCTCTACACAGTCCATGGGGCTTGAACTTTATGGCTTAAGACTTCTTCGGCAAGGGACCAACGAGCATACTACTCTCAATACCTACTGTATAGTCGTTCTTTCTCTACATCTTAAGACTAAGGCAAGTAAGAAAGAAAGACCTTAAGGCAATACCTTACTCCATGGAAGAGATTAAACTACTAGAAACAACAACTACTGAACTTAGTTAGTTCTAATAGTTTTATTAGATAGATTGAAAGAAGAGTTAGTTTTTATAGCACTACTACAGCTTCTTCACTAGTCTATGATATAGAGAGAGTCATTATAAGCACTACATACATATAGGCAGCAGTTGTTATATAGATTCAAGCATAGTAGCCAAAGGCGAACATAGTCTTTATTATAGAGATAAACTACTTAGTTGCTATAAGCTAAACACTATATGGGTCGTTATATATAGAACTTAGACCTAAGAGAAAAGATCAATAGTTGGACTCAAGAGAAAGGAAAGTTTCACTACTGCTATAGTGCAAGGGCTTGACTCTATGGCTCTAGCAGATATACTCTACAGACTATAGCTTCTAGTGATTAGAGCTAATAGTACTTACTGCTGAATAGACTCTTAAAGCAGTCTACAAGGCCTTACTATACAGCTCTAGCTATGATAACCGGGATGAACTCTTTTTCTTTTCCGTTGAGCTTATGCCTACTGCTGGCTGATACCCTTTACCTGTAACCTTTTTGCCTCTCTTTAGCCAATTATCCAGCCAACCAAGTCCCAAAGGAATAAACCATGCACCAGTTACCCCTTTAGCCTCACCTTCAGCCTCACCCCCCATCTCACCCACCTCACCAAGCCAAGTCTCGCAGCCTGATCAGGTCCCACAGATGAGACCTTTCAACTTTTGCCAAGAGCCTCTCAACTTTATAGTATGTAACCAAGGAACTTCACCTGCAATATTCACCCTTTTGCCTTTCAACAGAGCCAGGTCCAACAAACCCCAAAGAAGCCAGAAGCCAAGTCCAAAGCCATTAACCTATAGCAGCCCACCAGGTGAAGCCTTTAGACGTCGTAAACCAGTCAATATAAAGAAAGCATGCTGTCGTTACTTACATTGATTCATCATTTGGGGAGCATAGGACAATCAATTAATTTTGAGGAGCTAGATGCATGAGTCTTATGCCGAGAGATCAGGCTAAGTGCATAGACTAAAATAGTGTATCTATGGCTAACGGACATACATATGGACTACGCGGAAAAGGCTAGCACTCGGCTTTCACTACAGCTTAGAGCACTTACACTATAGGACTAAGGCAAGTAGTCTAAACTATTAGTTTTATGAAACTCACTACAGCTTAAGACAATAGCTTTGGGCTTTCTTTCTCTTTTTCAAAGAATGGAGATTGAAAGAAAGGTATCTTTTTCTGGGTACAACCATTTCTATTTATTCTTTTGAAAATAAACGACCAAACTGTTGGAACACGTAATTTCTACCTACCAGCGTTAAAACAGAAGCTTCTACTCAACCGCCATCACTGTTCTTCCAGCCGCCCATCATGAACACTCCAGAAAACTCTGTCGACACTCCAGATGGTCTCGGGAGGCTCCAGAAGCTTCCTCTCTATCTATAAAATCAAGCAGTGTAACCATTCAGCGGCGTGTTTAATAAAATCACCATTTGCTGTGTATATTTCTGTGTTTATTTACCTCTGTCCACATATCGTGGTATCAGAGCAAGGTGAGCGAGTTGTTCTGCATTGTGTTGAGGAAGCCGCAGCTTCCAGGTAGAGAAGTGAGAGCTGTGCATTAAGTTAGCAGTGTGAATTTTGAGAGCTCCTGTGTGTTGAGCTGAGGAAGCTGCAGCTTCCAGTTTCAGCCTCGTTGCTGGCAGAATTGTCTTGATAGTCGTCCAGAGTAGAGGAAGACGACAAAAGAAAATTTGAACCACTCCATCTCAGCAGCAAGACTGCATATTAGTTTTTGCAATTCTTCACCAAAGGAGCCGTAGAGCGGGAGGTTTAGATCATGGACCAACCGGGGTAGTCATTAGCTGGAGAGTCGCTGGAAGGTCATTAGCTGGAGAGCCGTAGCATATTTCGGTAAGGATCTGCATGCAGAGGAGGCCACAGAACCAAAATTTGAGGGTTTAAGGGCCAACTAGTTCTCAGGAAGTGAAGCAATACAATAGATTTTCTTTTGTGGGTTATATGTCTGTGTTCTGCTTCTATTCTCAGGGGTGTTGAGTGTTTTCTGCTTGAACTTTTAGAAGAATGGAATTATATTGAGTGTCTCTGTTTACCCCTATTACCATGATTTTTATTTGCTGATATGGTGGATAAAATTATAGCTATCTAAGTGCTTAAAGATCATTTATAAGACTAGCACAGGAGTAAATTTATTGGTTGAAGAAGTGTAAAAAGATCACTTACCTGCACTCACCTTCTATAGTATTTTGCCTGAAATTATTTTTGGGKTTTGATTTTTTTAAAGAGAATGGCATCAGGCATGTTTCAGCAGCTCATGATTCCAACATTTTCTGGAAAAAATTATGATAATTGGGCATTTAGAATGAAATTAGCATTTGATTCATATGAGCTAACAGATATAGTAATGAATGGCTACATTGAACCACAAGATGAGTCTATTTTGAGTGCTGATGAAAAGAAAAAGCTTGATGAAAATAGGCAAAAGAGTAAAAGGGATTTGCAGATAATTGGACAAGCGTTGGATGATTCGGTTGTTGGAAGGATTAAACCAGCCACTACAGCAAAGCAAACATGGGACATTCTAGAGACAGCTTATCAAGGCACTAGCAAGGTAAAAATTGCTAAACTTCAAGCACTTATAAGGGAATTTGAAAACTTGCAAATGAAAGATTCTGATTCAATAGATCAGTTTACATATCGTGTTATGGAGTTGGTTAATCAAATAAGGCAAAATGGTGATGAACTAGTAGATCAG
>JZKD02S1755805.1:101087-111331 GCA_000966675.3 Picea glauca
TTCACAAGAAAAGGGCCGAATGCAAAAGCCAGATGGAAAAGCAATCTGTCCCATAGGCTATTTTTAGCCTCGTGGACGTTAA
This sequence comes from Picea glauca, assembly GCA_000966675.3. Lineage (NCBI taxonomy): Eukaryota > Viridiplantae > Streptophyta > Pinopsida > Pinales > Pinaceae > Picea > Picea glauca. The sequence continues at coordinate 101,170 of JZKD02S1755805.1, forward strand.
AATTACTTTCATTTCATTTCATTTCATTTCAATTGATAGAGGGTAGGCAGTTAGCAAGGGAGAATATCTCAGGGAGATAGAGAAGAGACGGGCAGCAAGTTCAATTGAAGGCAGAGATTTCAATCTTAATGACTAGCTATGACTAGCTGTATGGCTATGAATGGTGTATGATCCTCAACGGGTGAATCATATATAATGAGCTGTAGTCTCACTCTTGATGCGAAGGTATGTATTGCTTAGCCCTGTCCCTTGTGCATATCCGTTCGTCATTCACTGCATGCACATAGTTGAACACTGGAAATAGCCCATTGTATTATCTCCTTCCCTTGCTTCACGTGCTAGGCAACTTTCTATAACAACACGTCTAGATATTTTATCGTATGGCTCATGGTTCATTTAGGCCTTCCCATAAGAATCAATCAAGCCCTTTCCTTTCTTCCCAGAATACTCAATCCCCTCCCTACTGGCTCTATCTCGTTCCCTCCCTTCAAGGCTACCGGGTTAATGAAACAGCTACTTACTCCATAATAATACCCGCCTAGCACACAATAAACTTTAGATCCCGCGAACGTCGCCCCAACCAGGTAGAGGACACTGCTTGTTGTAAGGCAACAAATGGATGGATCCAATTATTATTTAACGGTGAATTTAAGGTGTCGTTTGTTGGCTTTCAAATAGGAGTGATCTTGTTGGCGTTGAAGTTGTACCCTACGATTTCTTCTTATTCTTATTTAGGGGAGGCGGGTTTCATTTATAGTAGGGGGTAGCTCCAGATGCCTAGGGCCACAACCACATCGAGTGTTATCTGCATTAGTGGAAGTCGGATAGGAGGATGAAGAAGCAAGAGAAACCCATTCGTACTCGAGCGTTTCCCACTCCCACTCACCTCGGTTGAGCACATGCTAGTCCCAGGCATTTTAGATTAGGTCGCCCGTGCTTCTTTATTCCATTCTCGCTAGGTCTTGAAGAACCGCTTATTTTGATAGCCATTCACCATATTTGTCATTCATAATATGCCAATGGATAAAATGATGTCTGCCTTCCTGCCTATACGTCGGTCATTGTTGATCTCATGCCTTCTTTCTGCACCCTTATTATCATAGCAGGGGGAATTAAGAATAATAGGGCTGAAAAGATGTAATGTCGCTTTTGCATATATGTCCAACAGAATGAAAGATTCTATTGTATACGTTTTAAGAGTATTATGATGTAAGTTGTTTCCATGTATATAAGAGTTTTATTATTTGGCCAATCTATTATTTAAGAAGGGGTGAGGTCGGCTATTAATAAGCTCTTCTCACCCGTGGATAGCTAAAAGTCTAGAAGGGATCTTCCTCTGAAACAAAGAACGTAGCCGCCTATCTATAATTATCCGCTTAAAAATGATTCGATTCTTATTATTAAAGGCGGTTTGTTTTTACATATATAATAACCTTCTTCTCACTTAAATAAATAGTAAGGGGGGATATTCAATTTCATGATCGGTGGGAGGAGCAGGCAACACGAGTAGGTATATGATGGCCAGGTGGAATGGACCTAACAGTAGCGATTGCAGGGAGAAATTGGAATGGGAAGAGGTGGGTTATTCATAATAATAGGGTTATTCCCTTTGGAAAGCTTGGCAACAGGAAGGTGCTTCTCATTCCGCTTCCTCTACCTCGACACTATTATTTAAGGGCGAATTCCAGCTTCGACTTTCCATTCCCAGTTTTCCTAAAATAATAGTAAGGCATTTGAAAGCAGAACGAAGTCATTATGGAGGCGCATCTAGCCGCTTCCCAACCACTTCTTCTATCCCTTATTATAATAGCAGGGGTTGCATTGCTAACTTTCGCCCTACTATTATTAATTCCAACTAATTTTTCTTTTCGAATCTATTAGCCAGACTTCAATATCTTCTTGTTGGTAAGGTCGAAGATTTAAAAACCATGAGAGCATTTAATTGATTCTTTCGAGTGCACCTTATAAATGTTTAATGTTGAAACTGAAATAATAATAAATAGGGGTGCTTACTATATAAGTGCATGAGTAGCCTGTTCTACTCCATTTCAACAATATATAAATGAAAGGGCTAAGATGAAAATGTGAAATTCTATCTCCATCCCTACTATTATAATAAGGTCCATGCTTACTAATTAATAACGTAATTATTCTATAGAAAAGGGACCACCTTTCTTTCGTAATGCCCTGCCCTCCTATACCTGTTGAATGCCCGGGGTTATATAGGGTAGGGCTCAATATGCTAGGGAAAAGTATCCTCAGTACAACCCAGTATTTCTCTCTTCCTTTTATAGTGATTCCGAGTGAGCCTTGAATGAAACTTGTTCTCGTTATTTATTCTCTTCCTATGCCTGTAAATAAAACCCCTCCGTAGCCTGCAATTAATAATAGTAGGGCAGAACCAGTGCATGCGAACAGTTGTTGGACCCATCTACTTGCACGGGATTACTAGAGCAAAAGCGGTTGCGATCAACCTATGGTGATAGAGCAGTTCTGGAGGGATAGAGGTTGAGGGAGATGGGAAGACCCTGATTTCTGCTATTAGGATGAGGCAGTTCTAGAGTACTGATCTGGGGAAATCTTTGAAGTATATATATTTTATCCTCTATTAGTCAAATTAAGACAGCTAATAGACCTACCGGACTAGAGCTGGGTTAGGCAGAAACACACTATGTAGGTAGGCGAACACACTAAATTCAGACCTTAAGCACTTCGATCGTTCTCTTCTCACTCGCTAGAGAACCTCGGAACAATACCGTTGGGCTAGACTCGGAACTATGTATATCACTTTTTCAGGTGAGTGTTGAGGAAGCTAGTACAAAGAAATATACCTGACTGAAACTTTGCATTTGATCCTTTTTCCTCTCTTTTAGTAAGGCAAGCCCCTCTAATACCACACCCAAGCGAAGTGCCACCCCCGGAGGACAGCCTCACAGAGCCCCCGGAGGGCTCCCCCCTTCTTCTGACTAGTGTTTGTGGGTAAATACCGGAACTAGACCTTGCAGATAACACACACCCGGTTGGCCAGGAACACAGTCATCCCTTATTTCTGAGGTAAGTAATAGACAGTCCATAAAGGAAGGAAAGAGGAAGGAAAGCCAGTGCCAAGAAAAATATCCATTAGTAGGCTCCTCACTCCTGAACTAGTGACATTAACTGGACTTCCACTGGAAAAACTGGACTAGTGACTTTAACCGGGCAAGGAAGTGAATGGGACTATGATGTGTGAATTTCCTTCTAAGTTGATCCGAATAGTCAATATTAAGCCTTTCGTCTTGTTATTGCCTTACCAATAAAAATAGAAAGTATTTCCTCAAGCTCTCATTGCCGCTGGAACCAAGTAGCTGGAACCAAGTTGATGGTTCATATGGATTTCCTCGAGCTCCCACTGGAACCAAGTCGATGGAATCAGTAGTTGTGATGGAATCCTTCCAATAACAATATCCATGCATGATTAGTCGGCTTGTTTCTTCATTGAGCTTGGTAGGCTTATTCAATACCGAGACATGAGAAGGGGAGCCAGTAGAACCCGTTTGTAGCAAGTTAGTACCAGTAGCAAGAGCCCATAGCAAGCCTCTATAACCCGTATCAAGCCAGTGGATTAGCTTCAATAACTGGATAAGCTTCGATAACACCTCTGACCTTCCTCTTAGCTTCGATAAGGATTGGATATGCATTACAGAAGATGAAAGTGGATCGGTGGATTGGGAATATCTTGATTCCTGCTATGTGGATGGGGCAGTCCTAGAGCAGTTATCTAGGGGAGATGCCTTTAGAGCGAGGAATGGCTTAGTCTTTTCAATCCTTAGCGCTCGATGGAGTGGTATGGAACCAGGCGTTACCGCTAGAATTCCCTCCTCTAGTTAATTAGATTTACTCATCTATAATCGATAATGACTCCTCGATTGGTAAGTAAGTATTTCTCACGACTCCTGATGAGGTATGTATCCTTTCTATTGACTCCTGGATTGATGAGGTCAGCCTGAGAACGACTCCTCGAATTAGAAGGTCAGTCTTATGATGACTTCTTTATTACTGAAGTAAATATGAGAGTGACTCCCAGATCGAGAAGATAAGTATTATCACGACTCCTTGATCGATGAGATAAGTCTGAGAAGGACTCCCTTATTTATTAGGAGTTATTGACTTGATTAGGAGTTTCTGACTCATATAGAGTGCCAACTGTCTCGTTAAACTAGCCCCAACTGGTTCGTTGAGGAACTAACTTGCCCCAACTTCCCTTAACTAAATTAACTGACCGTAATTGCCCTTAACTGACCATATAAATGAACTGCCTTTACTTCACTGACCATATATCCAACTAGTTTTCCGATTGGGATGATTTCTATACGAACTTGACCAGTCTAATCCAAATATATACTAGTGGAATTAGAAACTAGTGGAAAGGTTCCCCGGTGGAATGGTTAGGAAGGATGCACTGCCTTTCTTAGTTCAATTTAAATATCCAATAGTGGCTAGTTTGTTAGGACTGGGGTGCCCTCAAGGGTGATCCAGTACGGTTTTCCCTATTAGGTCAGGCTACGCCTTGCAATACAAAGTGTTAGGTCAGGCTCTGCCTTTCCCTCAAAGGAAAGATGAATCAAGGTTATAACCTTACATATGACTTGAGGGGAGAGATTTCTTTAACAGTCGACGTAACGAAATTGTATTCACAGCCGGTGTAGTGGATTCGACTTACCCTCCTCTATGTATGTTATTTTCGATTACCTTCCTCATCGATCAGGGAGTAACTCGAATACTTACCTCATCCATAAAGGAGTCGTTAGAAGGAGCGAAGCCGCTCTCTTGAATTCCGAAGTAGGAGGGGAAGGAAAAGAGAGGATTTCATTCAAAGTATCTTTCTTAGGCAATTGACTTCAATTACCTTAGGAAAAGACCTTAAAAACCCGTCTACATCGATGGGCAAATTACCTTTGCTTTCCCTAGGCATTTACATAAAGTATCTTCAGTAAGGTCAATAGTATCTAGGTAGGATATAAGGACCCTATCTCTCTCTGCTCACAAAGAGGTAACAAACGAGTCCCTAGTCATGGACAAAAGGCACATGTAGAGATAGGATCTTTGAACATCCCTCCCCCTCGAATGGATTGATTGAAAACTAAGATCAATAATCTCTTCCTTATCTTATACTCTTAAAGCATTTGAAGAAATCCAAACCTCTACTTTGCTCTTTTATATTTTCTGCTTGCTCAAACGATTTGGACATACATTGATAGGACTTAGTCAATACGTAGCCAAGTATCTTACTTAGATATCATGGTGCTCCTCCTTCCATATACAGTACGTAGCCTAAGGCTCCAAACCTACTGCTCAGTATGTACGCTAGAGTCTCTAATACCCCTTCTATTCATTCCTTGGCTAACATCTTCAAAGAGTTTATAAGTATAAGTGAAGATGAGTTGTGAGTGGAACTTATTAGACTCGACTTCTCAGTTCTAAGATGAAAAGAGTGTGTTCTCTAACATCGGATTTGCTTGCTCTTCAACTCAAACTCAATAAAACTCACTATCAAAAGAATAGTGGTGGTTCTTAGTTAGTTAAAGGTTACTGACTTAGATCAAGTTATTATCTAAGATTGATCGTTCGAGCTACCTCTTCTCTCTCTTGTGTCGTATTATTGAAATGAAAGGAGATGTTAAAGTCTCCACTGCTCACTCGAAAGAAAACCTGGTCTTACCTCAAGATTGATTAGAAGTCGACCCCCTTCCTTAGTCTAAACCATATAACATCAACGAGTTGAGATATGCAACCAAGTCACCTCTTCCATAGAGTAGTTAGTATATCCAGTATCGGGACCAGCTAAGTTGTGGACTCAATCAATCAGATGATCATGATCTTAGAAGAGCTAGCTCAAAGAGTCAAAAATGATATAAGGAAGAAGATTCATATATGTGTAGGGTAAATTAGGTAAGGTAGAAGGAAATTTGTGTTTACCATGACTAATTACCAGCCCTGATAGGATTCACGGATCAATGGACACTCTGGTTGCCGATCTATCTCGGTACGTATAATCATCAATGGAGTGGGTGACTTATCGAGCAAGCATCTATAATATATAATAACGAATAAATACAATGTTTTTATGTTGTTTTAGATTGAGGGAGGAGGGATTCTTTCTCGACCGAAGGAAGGATTGAGGGAAGAATATAGTAAGAGGGCGCCATAATTGCGTGATAGAATTCGGATAGTCTGATTATGATCAGAATAATAAAATAAGGATACTTACTTTTCATCCATCAGTAGGTAGATCTGAGCTAACCGTGTAGCCAAGAGTTGTGAAAAGCTTCAATATCTAACCCCCAACGCCCCCCAGAAAGACGTTCCACCCCACCCCAACCAAACAGAAAGAAGCAACCTTCCAAAGTGCCAAAAATATGCGCAACCTCCGTTCAACCCCAGCCAGCAAGAACGAAAGCCAACGAGAAAGCTCGGCCAAGCTCGACCATCCACGAGGAGGGCGTTCGGGTGAGTCAAGGCATTCATTCTATGGTGGGCCCCTCCGTCCTCTCGAGCCTGTGAGGGGCTTGGGCCTAAGGTGGGCTTTGATCCCACTATGAAGTATGAAGTATCCCACTATGATCAGATGGAGCATCAGTAATGCAAGGACAAAGGAATGGCCTTTATGTTAGACTACAACTATCAGCTTCACCGTATATGTTGAGTATTCATTGTATGGCATACACTTTCTTATCTCAAGAGTCACCCCAAATCCTTGTACCAATTTCTGGTCGCTTCCCTTCCTTCGCTGGCTCCTTATAATAGAAGCCTAGATGGTAGTCAATTTCACCCTCCTTACAGTAGGAGTTGTGATTGCCTGTATGTGGTCCTTTCCTTGGGTTAGGTTAAGGTGGAAATTGATCCGAAACCTGGTGGCCGCGGTGAGCCCTAGTCCCTTTGTAGTAGGGTACCTAAATCCCAAGGTGGAAGCATTCTGAGCTTCGTTGTTCCAAAGATTCAAGGTGGTGGTTAATTACCGTTACCCTGGAGTCTAAGCCTATATGGTGAGAGTAGTGGTATAGGTATGGTGAGTAGTTGCCCAAGAAATCCCCAAAAAGTGAGCCTAAGTAGTAATGTTGGTGGAAGGAAATGTTGGTGAGTAGTCTCTTCTATTAGGTGGTAGTGACCTCTCTTGTATCTTTGGGGTGGTTCATGCTATGAGCTTAGTCTATCCCTGTCCTTCCCTCAAGATTTGTTATGTGACCTATGGTACCAATCAGATTAGTCCAACGACCTTATTGGGTTTTCCGCATAAGCTTATGGTAACTAATAGAAGTTGTAATCTGATTCATTGATGAATATATCATTTGGTTTTGGGGGCTCTCCTACATGGCTATGTTGTACAACTTTATCTGTGCAATTGCGTATTATTTTCCACCATAAATTTCATGCGATTTTGGAGCAAATATAATGAAATGGATGGGATTTGCAGAAAAAGGGTTCATGGGCTCCGAGGTATCTCGCTTGCAAATCATCTCCGTAAATCTGTGAAAAATCATTGCTTAGCTGTGGGGGGGAGTTGCACTACTTTTTGTGTGTAGGACAATGAATATAATGAAATGCATGTGATTTGCACCAAAAGGCGCCCTTCGCTGATCTCTGTTGATTTTCTCTTAGATTCCCCATCAAATGTAAGGTGCTAGTACTCGGTGGAACACATATCAAATTCTCCACAAATTGCATGAGAATCGTATGGTTCATCGCACAAGGTTGAAATGCGTGGATTCTTGGCGAAAGGGTTCATTTATAATAAGTTCCCAACTCGATACCTAGCCCACGCAACTATTATTTACCGATCCTTTAGGTAATCACTAGTGGAATTAGTTGAACGCAAGTAGAAGCCACTAAGTGATCGTCGGGTCAAATCAAAACCGCATAAAAACTGGTCTTCCATCAATTTTCATTTTTGTCGCAATCCTGTGAAAGTTCATTATATGGAAGGTGCTTCTATTGATAGTAAAGTAGATAGTATTTTCCATAGTAGGATTTATATACTTAAAGGTTCAATATTTGGTGTGTGTATGGCGTGCGCATGGGAAATATCCATCTATTAAGTTGGCATAGGGATGGGACAAGCTGCTCGGTGAACATGGCATATGATATGGGAAATATAACCCTTAGAACATGGTGTATGGGCATGAGAATTTCGACTTCATGAGCCTGTCGTATGGGAGGGTGGACGAAGCACGTACTAGGAGAATTACCCATGTCCGAGGCTCGCGCCTTTCTTCACACCCTTCATTAGCACTAGTCAAATTCCATTTTGTTTCATTCAACAAAAACTCTAGTCCAAAGATCAACTTTTTGCAAACCATAAAGTATATAGCACCTATAATCAGAAGGGCAAGATCACCTAAGCAGTAAAGTGAGAGATTAAGATCCAAAGATCAAATGCCAAATCCATTCTGTCCCAAGCCAAGATTCAAGAGTCAGCGACCAGAGTCATCAGAGTAGCAGTAGGAGCCTAAGCCAAAACTAGGCTACCAAGGCTTAATCCCAGAGAAAGAGAAAAGGGGAATTGGAAGGCCATCGTGTGAGTTAATAGAAGCAAACCTATGGGTGGGAGTAAACTTGAAGTTTAGGAAAGAAATATCTGGAACAACAAATAAAATGTATGAATTTCGTAAGCCAACAACATAATTACGAAAGCAAAGGCAAAGTATAGAGATGCAATATCCAAGGTATAGAGATCATAAGCATTAGTTCAAAGTGCCAAGACTAAAGTAGTCGCAAGTGAGATCAAAGTGAGATCAAGGCCCGCTACCGGAAAAGCAAGAGCGTGAAAAGTTCGCGTATAGGCTAAATTGAAAAAAATTAAAGCAGCAGTAGAAGTACCTGTAGGTTAAGCTGTTGTTGATTCGGTTGATCAAGATGATGAACTTTCATTAGTTGTTTGTGAACCAGTTTAACTAGTTACATGCGACATTCACAATCAAAACTTTTATACCTCTAGACTGAGCTTATGGGTTTTGCACTAAGAACAATACTTCTATAATGCCCGAGCTCAACTTCTAGGTTTACGCCTTTACACTCTGTTCAGTCAAAGTAACTGATAGGGAAAAATGCGCTTGCTCTTATTAGATTATGCATCGTACCAATCAGATATTCTACAAGTTTTTCGGTATTAAATTCCGCCAGAGCCATGACGAAGAACACTATAGTACCTCTTGTTTGGTATGAATAAATCCAACGGTGAATCTGGAATTTAGCAGGTGAGTATTTCCATCCCCTCTCATCTATAAATAGTGTTTTCCGCTTCACTCAATGAAGAGATGAAATGTGCTCGCTCTTATTATACGAAGCACCCTAAGTATCGGAAACACACGAATTCTGAGATTACACTAACGAGTGTATCACCCAGGTCGTGAGATCATTACGATTTGTTTCGATAGAGGGAACCACCTATTCCTATTATTAGACGATGTATCCTTCGCGTAATCGATGAGAACATCAACTGATCGATTTCTAGTCACTCCATGGAGCCCAACTGTGGTAAGGTGCATCATTCATAAGAATATCTTCCAGGAGAGGGAATGTTGCAGCAATGTGAGGCGTAAATTGAAATCGTGCTCTGTCTGGTCCTTCCTCTATCGTGAGTCCAGGCCTATAGTGAAGGGACTCGGCTTGGCGAAGAATTGTAGGGATGGTAGAGAGATAGGAGGATGGCTGACATATAGGGTAAGGGAAAAATCCCCCACTAAGAGAATGCATATGGCAGACAATGAGTTACATTTATAGGTCTCTAAGGTACGGGATAAATTCATCTCATCAGTAATCAAAGCAAATTGTTTCGCTCACTCAATGGCTCACAGACTCCTCACTCGTTGACTAAAGGACTCACCACAGAATACTCACTAACGGAATCACTAATGGAATAACTAACCCACCACGTAACCACGGAATAAGAACCACGTAATAATCACTGATGCACTCACTCACCTCCAACGTGTAACCCTCATCTCTCTGAACTCATTGGGAACACCTCATTCATTGTGAAAAACCCTCGTATCATCTCGTTAAGCGCAAGGGGAAATGAAATGAAAGTATTTTTAACGTCCACGAGGCTAAAAATAGCCTATGGGACAGATTGTTTTTCCATCTGGCTTTTGCATTCGGCCCTTTTCCTGTGAAGTTTTACAATAAT
>JZKD02S1755816.1:48493-74837 GCA_000966675.3 Picea glauca
TTATTTATTACTGCTCATTATTGGATAATAATTCTACATTGATATAACATTTGAAGAAAAAGGATTATAATTACGTTATTACTGATTCACCCCCCCTCTCAGTAATCCAACATAACCTTCTCTTATAAACACATGCCTTTTGGGTTACTCAATGTAGGAGCCAACTTCCAAAGGGCCATGGATGTGACTTTTCGGGGACTTATGAATAAGTGTGTTGTGGTGTATCTAGATAATGTAACAGTATATGTTGTAACAAATATTGAAATTTTGGCTTTCGGTCACAAGGAGAATGAATGGAAGCATTGGCAATGGAAGGACCGTATACACCGAGCATTAAGCCACATGGAGAAAAAACTCACTAGTCTAGGATTTTTGGCCGTCGGAGATTTGGCCAACATAGATATTTTAATAACTACAACCCTGATCCCCAAATTCACTAAAGTATTAAACGATAAGCTAGGTTAATTAAAGAATAAGAAATATTAATGTTGACAATTCTCATCATAATTTCACGACTCGATCTTCCTTCATGCTTTAAGTTTCAAGTTTGCGATTTTTGAAACCCCGAAAGCCTGTGTTTTAATTGTGCTTAATCACAAAGCTAAAAGCATTTTAATTGTTAATCAATCCCATCACAATTTCGCGATTCGGGATTTCTCGTGTCAAGTATTATTGAAGTCCTAACACTCAAATCCATGAAAAGTTAAATATTAATTGCTAATCATGATTAATTAATAGATTAAAACAAATGATTATCGTCTAATTAATCCCATCGCGATTTCGTGATTCGGGATTCCTTGCACGTCATAACTCTTGAGAACATGATACTCAAAACCCGAAGGCCCGAAAGAGTGCAATGTAAAATCCAAAATCTATTTCGGGGATTTGGCCGACGTGGATATTTTAATAACCACTGCTTCGTTTCCCCGAATCCCGAAAACCTGAAATGGGGACTCCAGTCATATGCAAAACTGCTTTAGAAAAACACAATTTTCTCAACCGTGGATAGGCCATTTTTTGTGTTTGAATAGTTGATTGACATATAAAAATCCTAATCTATCCATTGGTGGATTCCTAATGTCATTTGGATCTTGGTAAGGTAGTCAAAAGTCCCCCTCAATATGAGGTTCGTTTTCAGAAATATGGCGTTTTTACTGTGTTGAGTCATCAATTTCAAATGAGGATTCTGAGCGACTGGAGTATCATTTTGAGAAAAGGTTGCCGTATTTTGTGCCTAAAACATCAAATATCATTAGCCTCTTTATTTTTTCCTACAAGTGTCATAGATTGGGAGAATCAAATCCATCTTTGAGCCCTAATTTTCGGATTTCATATTTTCCTGTTTTGTCACATGTTTGTTAAATGCAGATTTGGGAAAAATGAAAAGGGGTCTTAGGGAACTGAGAGAGTCTTTTTCTCAAAATAAACATATGCACAAAAGCCTCTTTCATTTTATACACAACTTTCGCTATTCGAGAGATATAGATCCATAACCGCAGCCCTAGTTTTCGGTAGTTTGGCCCATTTTCTATGGCATAAAGTTTCAAGAATTGGTTGTAGCTATTGTTATCTTTTATATTAGAGAGGATTTCGACCTCAATACATATATGAGGCATATTTTTAAAAATGAGGGGAAAAGGAGTAGTACTCCTGGGCCGTAGCACTTGTTTTCATGTTTAATAAAAGAGTGCAAAGCATTTTCGATCTATATCAGAGATTCTTGTGATTTTGTTTGCAGAGAATGTATTATTGCTTCGTTTTCACATCATTTCACTTGGTTTTATTTCCATTTTCTTCCCTATTTGTAACTATTGTTGTAATGGAATTCATCCATTTTTTATATGCTCTCTTGCTGGAAAGGTTATAGGTTGTTTCTTGTAGAGATATGAAGGTTCTGAATTCATCCTTCCTAGATGCTTTATCCCAACTATCTATTTCCACTGATTTATGCTTGGAATTCACTCATTGCTAAGTGCTCCTTGCATTTTGATATGTTTTCTCTTTATCATGCTACCATACATTTTATAAATCCTTCCCTTTGTAATCAGCTTCTATCTCACCTCTGCTCCATGGATTTCCATTGCCAAAACACTCTTATTGCTTTCTTGATCATTTGACTCCATGCCCAATGGACTACTTTCTGGTACAACCCATCAACCCTAAAAACCCAAAACTTTTTATTACTCACATATCTGCCCACTGTTAAGCTTATTGGATATCCTATTGGGACATATATTCGAGAGATCCCTCTCGGGTTGGAAGGGGCAACTTCTAATCAAAAGTGGTTTGTGGTTATCTTGGAATTTACTTGCACGCAACCTAAGTCAAGTTCTGAGTGACAACTTATTTTTTCATTTAAAATGTGCTAAGGCTTGGCTCTATTACAGCCTAGAACCAACTCTTGTGACAACATTTTCTGCTGTCGTTGTCGGGGACGGAGGAAGGAGGTTATATTCCCTAGGATATGACAAAAAGTTCAAATCTATTTCTTGATGGTGAACAAGGGATAGGAATTCAATTGGTTGTGATCATTCACTTGGCGACTCCTTGGTTCGAAGACTCTACATGATTCACTGGCGACCCCATTGGTCTCAAAATGTCAGATTCGTTCGTCGCTCAGATTGCTGCAAGGTTTGCTCCTCTGGACTTTACAAATTTTTATGGTTTTCCAAACACTGTTCTAGACATTAAAGTTTGGGAAGATGTCCTTCCTAAATTTGGAGAATATGCAGACGACAATCCCACCCAACACTTGTTTGAATTCCACAAGCTCATGGATGAATTAAATATACATCATGAAGATGTCCTCATGAAATTGTTTATGTTTTCATTGGAAAGAGAGGCTAGACTCTGGTATAAATATTTACCTCATTCCAGTATTCCTTCATTGAAATATTTCCACATACTTTTTCATCAGCATTGTAAAATAATCTATTCAGCTGAAATACTTTTTGAAGATTGTTGTAATATAAAATCCATAAGACAAACATATCAAACACATCTTCTTGAAGAGGAGGAAGGAATATCAAAAATTTCTCAAGTCGATGAAGATAATCAATATGAAGAAGAGTTGGCTGATAAAAAAGTAGGATATGATAGCTCTTGTGATCACATTCAAGAAGAAGTTATTCAACATCATGGTCAACATGCAGAAGAGAAAGAAAACAATAGTTGCTCGATCCAGAAATTGCATAGAACACCTCCTCCTTTAACAGAAGAAGAGATAGATATGCTCCTGAACAATCATGTTGCAACCCTTTCTTACATAGATCTGCAACATTCACACAGTCCTGAACATGTGAGTGAAACTTCTTCTATTACTGAAAATGAAAATCTAAGTTTAAATCATGACAACCATGGGACTTTAGAGGAAGTTAGTAAACCCATTTATGATGATGATTTCCAGCCAGAGGATCATCTTGTAGACATTGCTTTGTTTCATGAAGAAGATAGGGTTTTCATGTTTAATAACCTTGAAGAATGTTTGTTGTTTGAAGATGATTTAGACTATGATTTGGAGTGTGGATCTGAGATAGATAGCTTCACAGTTGATATTCCTAGCATTTGTCTGACTGATGACACTCCTAAGTTATCTGTTGAACCTGTTTATGATGAATATCTATAAGAACAAGAAGAGAAGATTTATTTTTCATCACAGACGAAAATTTACGACAGTCCACCTTTGTTTGATGAATGTGATGAAAGTGTTTATGAAGATGATGAGCAACAAGAAGCTTTAGTTCAACAGGAAAGCAATCAACAACATCATGAAAGAGATAAGCCTATGTATGACAGCTACCAAGAAGATATTTGGACAACATATGAAGGACATAAGGAGGGGTTACTAAAAAAATTGATCTCTCCTCCCTGTTTAGCAACCATTGAGCAACAGACTAGTAAGTTTCAATGCGAAATTTTTGCACCAGTGGAAGAAAAAATCAGCAGTGGACAAAGTGTGCAAAAACATTTCAGACAACTTGCCCAATAGGAGGAAGTATGGATCAATTGTGAAAGTGGTATATCTCTTCCCTTCTACGATCCAATAACAGTTTATATGGAGTCAAAATGGGGGACTGAATTTGTTATTTCCAACTTCTTAAAGTATGAATTTCAAAACTATAAATACCTGCTCCCAGGGCATGTTTTGAAATTTGCAGCTACTCCTGTCATCCTTTTTCTCAAAGATGGAAGTATAATTAAGTTTGTTATTCAGATACTCACTTGTTTGATTTGGAAGTTTTCCTATACTTGAAAAAAAAAATAGTGATATCAATTAGAGTAGGTGATGTATATAAATAAGCTTGACTTTGAGCATAGAGTACAATAGTGGTTTTTAGTATGTTTTCGGTTTAGTTTGGAATCTAGTATGGTTTTGTTTAAAGCATTATGACTCCATAGCCCAATGAATGCATAAGCAATTTTTTGTTTCAAAAAGGTGCAAGTAAAGCGACAGAGTTCAGATTTTGATAAGGATGATTTCAGGTCACCCAATGGATGAAGGCACGTGGTCTACTATTCTTGGCACTTTGCAGGAAAGCACCATCCCTAGATGGAGCCTCTGTTGTAACAAATATTGCAATTTTGGCTTTAGGTCACAAGGAGAATGAATGGAAGCATTGACAATGGAATGACCGCATACACCGAGCATTAAGCCACATGGAGAAAAAGATCACGAGTCCAGGATTTTTGGCCATCGAGGATTTGGCCAACATAGATATTTTAATAACTACAACCCTGATCCCCAAATTCACTAAAGTATTAAAGGATAAGCCAGGTTAATTAAAGAATAAGAAAGATTAATGTTGACAAGTCTCATCATGATTTCATGACTCGATCTGACTTCGTACTTTAAGTTTCAAGTTTGCGATTTCTGAAATCTCGAAAGCCCGTGTTTTAATCGTGCTTAATCACAAAGCTAAAAGTGTTTTAACTGTTAATCAATCCCATCGCAATTTCGTGATTCGATATTTATCACATCAAGTATTATCAAAGTCCCGACACTCAAATCCATGAAAGGTTAAATATTAATTTCTAATCATGATTAATTAATAGATTAAAACAATTGATTATCGTTTAATTAATCCCATCCCAATTTCGCGATTCGGGATTCCTTGCATGTCATAACTCTTGAGGACATGATACCTGAAACCCGAAGGCTCGAAAGAGTGCAATGTAAAAGCCAAAATCTATTTCTGGGATTTGGCCGACGTGAAGATTTTAATAACCACTGCTTCGTTTCCCCGAATCTCGAAAACCCGAAATCGGGACTCTAGTCATATGCAAAACTGCTTTAGAAAAACACAATTTTCTCAACCATGGAGAGGTCATTTTTCGTGTTCGAATAGTCGATCGACATCTACAAATCATAATATGTCTAGTGGTGGCTTCATAATTTCATTTTGATCTTGGTATGATAGTAAAAATTCCCCCTCAAGATGAAGTTTGTTTTCATAAATATGGCATTTTTACTTTGCTGAGTCATCAATTTCAAATGAGGATTCTGAGCGACTGGAGTATCATTTTGAGAAAAGGTTGGAGGATTTTGTGCCTAAAACATCAGATATCATCAGTTTCTTTAATTTTTTCTACAGGTGTCACATATTGGGAGAATCGAATCCATCTCCGAGCCCTAATTTTTGGATTTCATATTTTCCTATTTTGACACATGTTTGTTAAATGAAGATTTGGGAAAAATGAAAAGGGGTCTCAGGGAAATGAAAGAGGTTTTTTATCAGAATAAACAGATGCACAAAATCCTCTTTTAGTTTATACACAAATATCTCTATTCGAGAGATATAGATCCATAACTACAACCCTAGTTTTCGGTAGTTTGACCCATTTTCTATGGCAGAAAGTTTCAAGAATTGGTTGTAATTGTTGTTATCTTTTATATTAGAGAGTATTTCGACCTCAATACATATATGAGGCATATTTGTAAAAGGAGGGGAAGAGGAGTAGTACTCCTGGGCTATAGCACTTGTTTTCATGTTTAGTAAAAGAGTGCAGAGCATTTTCGATATATATCAGAGATTCTTGTGATTTTGTTTGCAGAGAATGTCTTATTGCTTCATTTTCACATCATTTAACTTGGTTTTATTTCCATTTTATAACCTATTTGTAATTGTGTTTGTAATGGAATTCATCTGTTTGTTATATTATCTCTTATTGGACAGGTTATAGGTTGCTTCTTACAGAGATATGAAGGTTTAGAATTCATCCTTGCTAGATGCTCTGTCCCAACTATCTCTTTCCACTGATTTATGCTTGGAATTCACTCATTGCTAAGTGCTCCTTGCATTTTGATATGTTTTCTCTTTATTCTGCTACCATACATTTTATAAATCCTTCCCTCTGTAATCAGCTTCTATCTCGCCTCTGCTCCATGGATTTCCATTGCCGAAACACTCTTATTACTTTCTTGATCATTTGACTCCATGCCGATGGACTACTTTCCAGTCCAACCCATAAACCCTAAAAACCCAAAAAAAATTGTTACCCATAGATCTTCCCATTGTTAAGCTTATTGGATATCCTATCAGGACATATATTTGAGAGATCCCGCTTGGGTTGGAAGGGGCAACTTCTAATCAAAAGTGGTTCGTGGTTATCTCAGAATTTACTTGCACACAACCCAAGTCAAGTTCTAATTGATAACTTATTTTTTCATTTAAAATGTGCTAAGGCTTAGCTCTATTACAGCCTAGAACCAACTCTTGTGACAGTAGTATATTCGAAGAATAGGGAAGAGCACATCCAACACCTAACCTAGATTTTTGAGAGATGCAGGAAGTACGACATATCGCTAAATCCTAAGAAAACTATCTTCGGTGTCAAGGAAGGTAAGTTGTTAGGTCATATTATATCTCGAGTAGGGATTCACATAGATTCGGAAAGGATTAAGGCCATAGCCCAACTCCTGCTACCCCATAACAAGAAAGCCATGTAGTCATTCTTTGGGCAAATCAATTTTGTGAGGAAATGCATTCCCGATTTTGCCGAAATTATCAAAACTTTACAAAAGACGATTCGCAAGGATGTCGATTTTAAGTGGGATGATGAGCGAAAAAATTGTTTCAATGATATCAAAGCCTCCATATCCCGGGCTCTATTGTGTGAAGTTTCGATTTTAATAGAGACTTTTCCCTTTATACTTTCACCTCTGACCAATCGCTAGGGATGGTTTTAACCCAGAAGGACGATGAAAACAACGAAGCCCCGGTGTCCTTTATGAGTACTAATATTTAAGGAGTCGAGCTCAATTATCCCTCCATAGAAAAACAAGCATACACGGTCTATAAGGAAGTGAAACATTTCAGGTCCTACATTCTCAAGAATCACACTAAGGTGATTGTTTTGCACCCTGAGGTCTGATGCCTGTTTGCCCAACAAGAAATGGGGGAAAGAAGGGTGAACTGGATGGAAGTAGTCCAGTAATTTGATCTATATATAAAACCTTCCAAGCTAGTAAGAGGACAAGGTTTTTGTAAGCTCACAGCCGAAGCACAGGATCAAGAAAATGAAGATCCCGGGTGGGAAAACTTAATGATGCTATGGTGCAACGAAGTAGCATACATCTCCCCAAGACAAGATTCCTGGTAAATGGATTTAGCTTATCTTTTACATCATGGAGCTTGTCTCGAGAACCTCAACCCTCGGGAAAGGAAAGCCCTGAGATTGAAATATACACAGTATTTCCTTATAAATTCGATGCTCTTCCAGATCAGTTATGATGGGGTAATATTGATATGTCTCTAACAAGAATACGTTTACAAGGTGCTGAAGGAACTCCATGATGGCCCCGCTGGAGGACACTTTGCAGGGAACACTACCGCCCATAAGATTCTGAGCGTCGACTATTACTAGACCACCTTGTTTAAATATGCTCATACTCACGTTGGGAACTGTAAGACTTGTCAAATAAGTGATGGAAAGGAGAAAAGGGCAGCAATCCCGCTTCAGCCCGTGAATGTCTCCAGGCCTTTTGAGCAGTGGGGTTTGGATATCATAGGAGAAATTAATCCTGGTTTTTCAAAACTCCACAAGTACATTCTTACTGCTACCGACTATTTCATGAGATGGGTAGAGGCCATTCCTCTGACTCATGTAAAAGGGAAGGTATTAATCCAATTTATAGAACAACAGCTGATCACAAGGTTTGGTGAACCCTCTATTCTCGTATTTGATAATGCAACTTACTTTTCTTCTACCCTGTTAACAGAGTTTTCTCTGGATAAAGGGATCATGATCAAGTAATCTGCAAATTACTACCCTCAGGGAAACGGTGTGGTAGAGTCAACTAATAAGAAACTGGTAAGAATTTTGAAGAAGACGGTTACAGATAACCAAATAAATTGGCACAACCAACTCCATAACTCTCTATGGGCCAATAGAGTCACACCCAAGGAAGTTGTAGGGAATTCCCCCTACTTTCTGGTCTACGAACATAAATCCATCCTCCCAGACGGGATTTATCTACCATATCTCCAATTGGCCCAAGAATCCAATGAGGAACCCTTGTCATCCATGCAACAAAGGATCGACACTCTTCTCATGTTGGAATAACAAAGAGAAAAGGCTAGGTCAAAATTCCTAGATCATCAATAGATAGTGAAACGATGGTTTGATAAGCATAAGGTTAAAGAAAAGAACTTTGAGGTAGGAGACTTAGTGATGAAGTGGGAAAAAGAAAATGAACCAAAGGGAAAACATTCTAAGTTTCAAAGCCTATGGCTTGGACCTTTCCAAGTGGCTGAGAAAATCGGGGTAGGTACCTATCGATTGCAGAATATGAGAGGGGAACCCGATGCCCTCCTAGTGAATGGCCAAGCCCTAAAACGATACTTTCATTAATAAATAAATAAAATAAAAATAAATAAATAAATAAAATTTATGTAATATATATAGGTATGAATAAATGTGTGCTTGTTATGAACTAGAGATTTTGCATTCGTCTAGTGAATCGCAATTTGTTGAGTACTCAACACACCCTAAAAAAGGTCTATGACTTTTCTTCTTTTTTGGGTACCACTCAATCTCTTGCTTCGACTATCTTCACTTTAGTTATGAAACTAATACCTTCACTTAATATTATACATTTCCTAATTGAATTAATTAAATTTTATTTGAACGTATAATGAAGATTCATCTTAACCATAAAGAGGAATTGACAACTACTCAAGAAATCGGCGACCCAGAAGTTTCCCCAATACGCTTCAAAGGTTCGGCATCGGTAAAAGTGGTAAGGTGGAAAAAATCATTTGAAAAGTCAAAGTAGTAGAGTACCGACCCTCATAGGCATCATCCGATGAAAGCATTTCTTTCCTCCGAAAAACCCCAGAAGGATTCTGTCGAAGACCGATCAATTCAGTTTCGACAGAAAAATGTAATAGTAAACATCGCGCAGAGGTAAGGAGTAAACATCGTTGACCGCCGACGCTTGAAACAATTTTCAACGATAAAGGATCATAAAGTGAAGGCTCATCGAGGAGTTGTGTACTCATTTTCCCCTGATTACCAACCCCGATATCATCGGTGTTGGAGGTTCTGTCAATAGAATATCAATATAAGCATGCACTTAGATAGTAGTCGATCCCCGATCCCTATGTCGGGGTGATGTGACGTGACAAGATGTTTTACCTCTGTATGTGTCAGATGCGCCACATTCAAAGATGTTAGTTAATTCATAGATCGCGCATTAGTCACTAATTCGTGTGCAAATCAAAAGGATCCATTAAACCCACCGATACAATGCATCTTCTTCCGTGCCTCCATCGTCAACCAGTTAAGGTTTATCTGTAGAGATTTGAGGGTAATTTATTTTGAATTTACATTTATTACTCATATTAACTTATTGATATGACTGGTAGTACCTCTCCATTTATATCTTGTTCGAGTCATTGTGCATGGTTCCATTCTATGCAAAAAGGAATTTAGAACAAACGGGAGAGTGAAGCTAACAACCCGGAAGAAACACCCAAAGTTTAGTGAGTATTAAGCAATTGTCTTAGCAAGAATTACAGGTATGTATCCACTAATGGTTTTCATACATTCCATTGTTATATGTGTGCACCCAATGCTGTAACTCTATACACATGTTCAAAAGGTATTTTAAATTGCATGAACAATGCCTTTGAAGAAGCCTTCCACCAAGAAATTGCTAAGAGCCCCTAAGCTACAAGAATCAAAAGTAGGAGAAGGATCCTCCCAAGCAGTTGCAAGACAATTAGAATTCTCTCCCAAGCTAGTGTTTGTCATTAAGACAATCACCAAGGAGCCCTTTGTCCAGCCCCTAGCTTTCAGAGACACGAAGGCAAGTATTGGAGCCAAGATGGCCTTTCCTTGCTGGGAAGAAGTTTTCAAGAAAACCAAGAAAGAAGAACCCCTTGAATATACCCCAAATAGAGTTCTTGATACAAGGAAGCTTGATGACGAGGTCCTCCCAAACATTCGCAAGGCTTATCTGCACATGGTGGCATGTCAGTCTCCGATATTTCCTTGCATTGAGCTCTTGAAGTGGATCATTGACCATGCTAACGTCCAAAAATGTTTGATTAATGATGATAACGATGAATGCATCGGGTTCTTCCTGCCATCAGAGGTTCAAAGTTACTATAAGCTCAAAGATTCCGAGCTAAAACTAAGCACTGATTTCGTTCTGAGTTTCTATGCATCACACAATACTAGCAAAATCTGGCATCTTGGTGGAGAGAAGACAAAAAATTCAGGAATTGGACTATTGGCTGGTACCCAATAACCAATCTCATGGAACCATACATATATCTCATGGCTCTACTCTGCAGGTTACATGGGGAGAAAGACTGCTCCCTATTTTCAGAGGCGTTGATGCCTCTGGATTTTACAATCGCCATTTCAAGCACAAACTTCTATTGGGGTGCCATCATCTCCAAATAGTTGAGCACATGCATAAGACAGGCTTAGGTGTTGAAGGAGGGAGATACCCCCACCTTCTACACGACCTCGTATCTACTAGATTTCATCTGTGTCAGGAACGCTTTCACTAGGATGAACATGAATTGGCACTCTTCGGAGCTCGCGGTCCATGTATAATTCAACATCCTATGGGGAAAAAGGTACAAGAAATCCTATGTTGTTATCTATGATCAATTTATTGCACACATTTACTTCTTTCTCTTAAGGAAAGAATGCCCTAGATTGTCAGATAAAGAAAATAAGGTTATAGCCAAAATTGGCCACTGGTATTTAGATGAGTGAGAAACATACATCAGGGTTTTCAGCACCATAGGGGCACCCTACTTATTACCCATTTATGTTCCTGACCGATTAGTGTTAGGGGAAATTTTCTATCAAACCATCCTACAAGGATATAATGCAACTTTAGTAAAAGACAAGAAGCAGGATTTCATACCGTATGGGTTTCATATCGGCTTTTGCATGGTCAAATATACTGCGCATGCTAAACAACTCGAGCTAGGTCAATTTGAATTTCATTTCCAAACTGGTCGATTTCGCAAACACGATCTCAAGGGATTGGTCCTACAACACATGTCACGGGTATCAACCTGTTGGAACTATGACCATGACCAGTTTGAGGACGATATTTTTACTAAGAACGCTTAAGACTGGAATATGGTGGCATCCAGGAAAGCTGATCCTCGAGGAACCAGGTTTAGAGCTATAAACTATGAAGAACACGCAACGTTTTTGGAACAGAAAATTCAAGAGATCCGCAGGACCCATCAAGGAACTGTAGCATCTGAATCCAGCGAATAAATAAGCGATCCCCGGGAATATATCGAGGAAATGAAGGTTTACCCGGATCCCCTATACTAATTAGGGATTCCCTTGAATATCAAGATGCACAAGAAAGGGGTACACTGTTACATCAGCTAACTGAGATGCTGATGAAACAGATGCGGGGTGTCCTGTATCTTTTCATAAGTCTTGCAGTTTCAACTACTGTCCAAAGTGTCCCGAAAGAGTTGAACGATCTTGGGTCCATAGTCCCCAATAATGCCCATGGGTTAGGCAACCTTGAACCCACAACATCGTTGATCGATCCTTCAAAAGAAGGGACAAATCAACCAGAGACATGCCATGTCTCGATGGAGACACAAGTGCCAAATCCCTTGAGCACTCTTATACATATTTACAGTGACGAAAAGAATCTGAAACCTTCTCATGCCACCCCGGTGTGAGTCCAAGAGGAAAAGGGTCCCGATAAAACTACTTCCCCTAAGCCTGAAGTCCAAGACAAGAAGGTCTTCCAAAAGGAAATAGGGTCCGAAGGTGGCCTCGACACAAGAGAGTCCGACAAATATGAAGCATAAGCAAGTCCAAGTGACGAATCTCCACAAAAGGAAATCGATAGTTCTACGGCCGACAAGAAAGTAAGCAATGAGTCTGTACCCAATGCCCCCATTGTGTCCAATATTCAAATCCTCGATGAACGATAAGTAGAGTTTGAATCTACAAAACAAAGTGAAGAATTTCAAGAGCCCACTCGTAAAAAAATATACACCACGGGTATCTTGAGAAACAACCTCACATGGGGAGATAAACAGATACCATAACTAGTAGATGAAGTAGTAGACATCTATGCGATCTCCTATGATCAAAAGAGGAAGGCGATCATTCAAAGGACCACAAAAAACTGAAGGATCAATTTGGATCAATCCATCATGGTTACCACGGAAGAGAACTTAATCAGCACTGTAGACACTCGAACATTCGAACTAATCAACGTAGGAAAATCCCTCTCATATGCCGCTTAGGATGGAGCTAGAAGAGATGAAAAGGAACTAGAAAACACCCTGAAAGAGATCGAACACCTGTGCCATATTGTCAAATATTGAAAAGGAGATACACAGACCATTGTGTATCTGAAGGATGAGTTCAACGAATTTTATAACGAGTTCAAGAAGGAAAGACACCTGTTAACCGAGAACATAGTCGAGTTCCAGGAGGATACTCTCATGGAACTCACGACGTACAAAGAACTTGAACGATGTGTTCAAGAATCACTCCATACAAGACTCGCTTTGGGCCGAAGAATGCTCAAAGATAGCCGATGCAAATCCAGGGCAAGTACAACAATTCGCGGAACATCCAATCCGATCCCGGACCATGTTGCAACTACTAAACACCATCTTGGTAAAGTACCAAACGCATGCAGGGGATATCATAGGAGTATATGCCACCCCAATGGAACAACAAAGGTTCCCATAGACCCAAACCTATGAAGATCTATTTATCAACTAGTCTGAATATGAAGAAAGTCATCTATTTCAAGAAATATCCCAGATGAACTGTTAAAGAAACTCTTGGATGATCGCGCCACATGGTGATTTTTTGGTGGTTCAAACTGTATTTAGCTGTTAATTTCAGTTGAATTTTATATTATAAATAGATACATCGACCGGTTAGTCAAGGGTCGATGGTTGTTGTAAGAAATATTTATTTTTGGTTGTTGATAATTATTTTGAGACTGCTATGAATTGAGAAGTCCTTCTGGACCAAAGACAAGCTATTTTCATCAGATGTATGTGATTAGAGTTGGAGAAGGATTACTTCCTATCCTGTTCCATGAATGATGTCGTAAATGAGTAAGAGAAATTAATTATGTTGTCAAGTTATTTGGTGCAATGTTTTGATGTTCTTTGCTTAATGATGAAGATAAATCATTGTGGTTTTATGTGATGATTGTCATGGTAGATGAATCATTTTTCTTACCGTGATCTTGATTACATATGTGTTTTGTTTCTGTTAATTATTTTTTCTCAGACAGTAATTCGATGTTCATTTGGTTAATGTATTATTACTAGGCCCTTTGTCATAGAATCAGTGCCTGCATGTTTGAGCAACAGGTTATCCCAAGATCAACCTCTTCCCAGTAGTTGAAACTCAATCTTGTTATTTGTCAAGTTGGCTTATGTTGGCTTGCATCTCTCAAATGACTCCCACTCAAAAGAAAATACATAAAAGAACAGTCGTACCTGAAGGGAGAGCCTTTACAAGAAAACAAAAAGCCATCGATAAATTGGCTATATCACAAGATCTGGAGGACCATTCCATCTCAAATGTTGCAGAGTCTAATTGGGCCTCGGTGGTGGGTTTGGTTCTTGTTGTTGAATCAAGGGATTTAAGACCCATCAATAGAATTGACACTATAAGGAGGGCCTGAGAATGAATGGCTGAATATATAAGTTATATAGCATTTCGAATAGCCTACATATTCGTAATGGTCCTCATGTATATCCCCTGGAGGATTTTTCCTGAGTGTCCTTACTCTGAACATTAGTCTTGTCCCTGTTCCCTGAGCTAGTATGTTTGCAACACTCATTCCTCCTTTGTAACGTAATATTCTTTTATTCTTTTTCCAAAAATTATTGAAAAAGGAAAAAAAATCAAATATACCCCAAAAAGAGGAAGGGAAAAGTATTTTCTTTATTAGCAGCATAATGAGTCGCCCTTGGATAAAGCACATTGGTTCATTTGTTCGTCAAACTATGGGATTTAATACGACCTTAGGAAGTTGTTCTCACTACATAGAGCTATGTCCTCCTCTATTTGGTTATTCTTCCAAACATATGGAGAGTTTGTGTTGCCTCCTGCCTCGTAAATTTATGTTAATTCCATGCTGCTTGAGTCTCATCATTTGTCGTGTTGTTGTCCAAAGGAAGTTTTTACCAAGCTTGAGTCGGCTCCTCTGCATTTTGTCTCTTGCCCTCATGCCCGACCATCTTGAATGTCCAATCAAGTCTTTGTTCGAAATCAATGAAGATTTCCTTCTGATCATCAAGATACTCTAGTCCATGACCGACGAGCCGTCGAAGACCTCTGGGTAGTAAATTCGTACACTCATATTACACTCCTACTCGAGTTTTGAAGATTTTGAAGTTGTTTCTCGATCTCTGAAGACCTCATCTCCAGCCATCAGGCCTTATCAGCTTCTAAGCAGATGGATACTCAACATGTATATCTTTTTTATTTCGAGATGTAGCTCTGTTGTGTATTGTTCATGGCTACATTTTATATAGTTATATGACATGGATCTACAGTGTATTTGACTGGTATCCATGATTTTATTTTATCACGAGCATGGGTATGCCCACCTCGGTGAAACAATTATTATTTTTGCAGATGGCACCTCCTGATTTCTGGTCCCTAGGCTCACTTGTTCGGCACATCAGTAAAGATTGTTAATGTATTTTGGCCATCAGATGCTCTTCTGACCTCACACATTAGGGGGCATCTGTTATAACCCTAATTTTCACCATACATGCTTACCTGGCATCAATCCATCTCAGATTCCTTCTTTTCCAAAACACTACTGAACAACTCTTCTTAAAAACACCTTTTATAAAGGCTCACATGCCCTGCTCCATTATTGCACGCGTGTACACACTAGCTGACCCAAAACATCCCACGTGTACCTACAAAAGCATGAAAAAAGGAAATTTGCTGACATCACACACAACTTTGGGTAAGTTAACTAAACCTTTTGGCCATGAATGGATGGAAATTCGACCAAATACCTAGCTTCTTCTAGCCTATAAAAGAAGGGTTAGGGGTCCCATTTGGAAGAGGAGAATCATAGTAAAGAAACTATACCTAATTGTGCATTCTCTTTGTCCAAACCCTTTAGCCATCCTTGTGCAAAGAGAAAGATAGAGAAAAGAAGTTGGAGGACAATTGAAGAGGAGCCCAGGACCAGGTTCGTGGAGCAGTGGTCGTCTTCATCATTGTAAGTTGATTTGTTGAAGTTAATAATAAAGAAGTACTTTTCCCGTCCCACCATATGAGGTTTTCATGGTTTATTGCATACATGTTTAGTGAATATATAACCCATTAATCTATATATCAAATGCATGTGGAGTTATTTGTTTGTCTTGTGTGAATGCAGGTCATCCTTGGGAGGAGAGATGCAGTCAAAGAGCGATCAAGTGTGAAGAAGGATCGATATCAAATTCTCTAAATAAGGTATGCTCACTTGATCTTATTCACTATGTACTTTCTTAAGAATAATGGGGATTAGGTTCGGGATGACGATAGAAAGTAGGAATCTTTAGGTATTTTCTACATGCATAAGTGCTAGTCCGTAGGGGGATTTCCCACTCACAACACCTATAAGCATCCATATGCGGGAATCTCCCAAACTAGATTACAACGTAGTTGAAGATTTAAAGAAACTAAATGCTAATATATTGGTTATGGATATATGTAGAATTCCTCAATAGAAAGACTTTTTGTTGCGAGCTTTGGGCTCTGTAGAAGACTCGACGGCTGGCAACGACCGAAAGAAAGATCTATCCCCAACAGATTTGGAAAGCAAGCCAACCGTAAATACCTACTCAGAAGATAGGAAGGAGAGGCCTTTTGTACCACCTTTCCTTTTAACATTTGAAGTTTTTAACATGAATCTTCACAATTGTTTGGTAGATTCTGGGGCATCCTCTAATGTAATGCCCTTGGTTGTTTGTAATAAACTGGGTGTTTTCCCTCTCAAAAGTGATAAGCATGTCATACAACTGGACAGAACCCAAGTCAAGGTTATGGGAGAAATCAAAGATGTGATGATCAGGATAGAGACACATCCTAATTTTGTGCAAATAATTGATATCATTGTAGTAGATATCCGAGAGGCATATGGACTACTGCTGAGTCGTGACTGGTCTAAGAAGTTGAATGGATATTTTAGTATGGACTAGGAACACCTTTGGTTACCACTAAAAGGATACAAGAACATGATCATAATAGACAGAGAAATATATCTAAAGAATACGATCACCGACCTAGAAACCCCGAACAAACTGTCTATTGATTTCCCAGTATTGGGCAATTACTCCTATTATTCCCACTTTGGGGACTTTTCTCCTCTAATGTTCGTTGTTCCTCTTACCCAAAACTTTGAAATAATATTTCAATAGGAACCGCCGACGCCGATAGGGAACACTCTCTTTTGCCAAAATCCTGCGATTGAGCTTACGGGACGAGATATCGGTAAGCAATAAATCGGTATAGAATGAAGAAAGGGTGATTTCCTTTCATAGATTTGGACCCTCTGCTTTGATGGATCCAAATCACAAGAAGGGTCAGGAGCAAGGTGTATCCTTATCAATCCTAAATGGCGACGTTATTTCCTATCTTGTAGGCTAGAATTCGAATGTACCAACAACACTGTCGAGTATGAAGCTATAGTACAAGGATTAAAGAAAGCCATAGATCTGGGTGTCAAGGAATTGAAGGTTGTCGGCGATTCTGAGATTATTGTTAGGCAAGTGAGGAACAATAAACATTGCAATTTGCCTCATCTTAATAATTACCATCAGGAGGTGCATAGGCTAATAGAGCGCTTTGACTCTTTTAATATTACCATGATACCTAGAGCAAAGAAAACTCTTGTCGACTCCTTAGCCACTGCTGATTCTAGAATCTTGCCTTTAGAATATTATGAAGATTCTCGGTTCACTATAGAGCTTCTATAAAAACCATCGGTGCCGAACAATATTTCTAATTGGAAAGTCTTTGAAAGTGACGAGCAAATTATAAACTTCCTGACCAACCAAGACAACTTCAAAGACCTAGCCATAGATGATGAAGAGTTCCAAGAGAAAACAACTGAAACTAATCCCCAAATAGGACAAGATGTCGAAAAATTGAAGGCTCACACAATCCCAAGGGGCATAGCTAATCTAGAGAGTCTGTTTGATCTAAAGGATCGTTTTAAAGGACCCAAAAATGCGAAGACTGGTAGCTCTTGCCCCCTCCATGAAAATGTGAATCTCGGGACTCCAGAGGCCCCGAAGAATGTTAATCTCAGAAAAACTATATCTAAGGGAGAGAGGAAGGCCTACCTCAAATTATTCAGGAAATACCAGGATTTTTTCGCGTGGTCCTATAAGGATTTGAAAACGTATGACACCCGTATTATTCAACACACCATCCCGTTGAAACCCGAAATGAAACCTTTCCAGAAAAATCTCCGAAAGTATTACCCATCCCTAGAAACCCTCATGTATCAGGAATTGAGGAATCTTTTATATGTGAAGACAATTTTTCAAGTTAGACATTCCCCATGTGTAGCAAATATTGTCCCAGTAAGGAAAAAGTCAAGAGAGATTCGATTGTGCGTAGATTTTTGGAACCTCAATAGAGCTTCAGAAAAGGACAATGATCCCATCTCACTGATGAAACAACTCCTGCAAATCGTGTCTTTCTCAGGCTACAACCAAGTGTTGGTTTCAGAGGAACATTGTTTAAAAACCACCTTCTGAACCAAATGGGGAACCTTCACTTATAAACGCATGCCTTTTGGGTTAATCAATACAGGAGACACCTTCCAAAGGGCCATGGACGTGGCTTTTTGGGACTTATCAATAAGTGTGTGGTGGTGTATCAAGATGATGTAACAGTGTATTCGAAGAATAGGGAAGAGCACATCCAACACCTTACCCAGATTTTTGAGAGATGTAGGAAGTACGGTATATCGCTAAATCCTAAGAAAAATATATTCGGTGTCGAGGAAGGTAAGTTGTTAGGTCATATTATATCTCGAGCAGAGATTCACATAGATCTGAAAAGTATTAAGGCCATAGCCCAACTCCCTCTACCCCATAACAAGAAATCCATGCAGTCCTTCTTCGGGCAAATCAATTTTGTGAGGAAATTCACTCCCGATTTCACCGAAATTATCAAACCTTTACAAAATATGATTCGCAAGGATGTCGAGTTTAAGTGGGATTATGACCGAAAAAATTCTTTCAACGATATCAAAGTCGCCATATCCCAAGCTCTAGTGTTGTGAAGTCCTGATTTTAATAGAGACTTTTCCTTTTATACTTTTGCCTCTGACAAATCGCTAGTGACAGTTTTAACACAGAAGGAAGATGAAAACAACAAAGCCCCAGTGTCCTTTATGAGTAATAATATTCAAGGAGCCGAGCTCAATTATCCCTCCATAGACAAACAGGAATATGCGGTCTATAAGGAATTAAAATATTTCAGGTCCTACATTCTCAAGAATCACACTAAGGTGATTGTACCGCACCCTGCGGTCCGATCCCTATTTACCCAACAAGAAATGGGGGAAAGAAGGGGGAACTGGATGGTAGTAGTCTAGGAATTTGATCTAGATATAAAACCTGCCAAGCTATTAAGAGGACAAGGTTTGTGTAAGCTTGCATTCGAAGCGCGGGATCAAGCAAATGAAGATCCCGGGTGGGAAAACGAAATGACGCTATGGTGCAATGAAATAGTGTACATTTCCCCAAGACAAGATTCATGGTACAAGGATTTAGCTTATCTTTTACATCACAAATCTTGTCCTGAGAACCTCAACACTAGGGAAAGGAGAGTCGAGATTGAAATCTGCACAGTATCGCCTTATACATTCGGTGCTCTTCTGGATCAATTATGATGGGGTACTATTGAGATGTCTCAAATAAGAAGACGCTAACAAGGTGTTGAAGGAACTCCATGACGACCCCACCGGAGGACACTTTGTAGAGAACACTACCACCCATAAGATTCTGAGAGCCGACTATTACTGGCCCACCTTGTTTAAAGATGCTCATACTCACGTTAGGAACTATAAGACTTGTTAAATAAGTGCTGGAAAGGAGAAAAGGGCAGTAATCCCTCTTTAGCCCGTGACTATCTCTAGGCCTTTTGAGCAGTGGGGGTTGGATATAATAGGAGAAATTACTCCTAGTTCTTCAAAACTATAGAAGTACATTCTTACTGCTATCGACCATTTCACGAGATGGGTAGATTCCATTCCACTGACTCATGTAAACAGGAAGGTTGTAATCCAATTTATAGAACAATAGTTGATCACAAGGTTTGGTGTCCCCTCTGTTCTAGTCTTTGATAATGCAACTTACTTTTCTTCTACCCTGTTAATAGAGTTTTCTCTATACAAAGGGATTGTTAGTCTCCAGTTTTGACTATATTTGTGCCTATATCATGTCAAATATACCTCCATTCTCATATCTAGTATCATTTCCTTCTGGCCTTACCATGACACATTTGACATCCTTTTACAACTAAATGGGGCTATTCAAGGTATTCTTATGATTCAAATTATTTCTAATATATTTTGATATTTTAAACTAATGTTGATACTAATGTGGCATGATTTAGGTATTGTTCCTTTGAAACAGAACTTATCAGTACCAGGTACCAGCTCGCACTTAGTGGAGATACCAAAGAAGTTGTCGAAGACTTGCACGACATGGAGAGAGTGGATTGACAGTCTGATTCATATGGTTGATTGAGTCATAACTCAATATGTTGACTTGGGATGAGATTGTGGAGCCGTTTTATTAGAATGCTTTATGATCCACGCTTCTTGACAATGCGTGTCATGAAGCTGTGAAGTTTGTTTTAACTAACTATGAGTCATTTTTGGATCTGAGATCCATTTAGATTAATGCACCTATGTTTAAAACTATTTTGGAGAGGATCTATATAAACTACAATCGCTCTCAAGAAATGGAGGGTTACAATATGCTATGTGATACGATTTTTGATAATACAAATTTTCTATGCGTTATGTTATTCGTTGTTAAATGATTTGAGTTTTGTATGAAATATGGAGCATGAAGTATGAACAATTTTTGCATGGAATGATCTGAGTAGCTCTGGTTTCATTTTAGGGCGATTGCACCTCTTGGTTGGGCATGCCAACAGGTTCAAGTCGCTACCCCTTTTCCACAGTAGAGTTAGTTTATTTTCCAGTTTTAGAATCTGCATGTAAGTTAGTTTTGAGTTTGGAATTACTTTGTTAGATTCAGTGTGATATCAACTCATAGATTGATGAATGTTGAATGTGTTATTTATTCCTATATAACTTAAAGAATGAACTAGATTTGCTCTGTTTCCAGTTTTCAATCTGAACATGATTTAAAGGGAATGTGAGTTTAGATTTACTCTGTCTTGATTAGGATAGTTAGCTTACTCTGTTCTGTTAGGATAGTCAGTTTATAGTCTGTTTCTAGTTTTAAATTTGATCATGATTCAAAAGGAGTATGAGTTTAGATTTATTCTGTTTTGTTAGGGTAGTTAGGTTATAGTCAGATTAAAGGAAGCTTCCAGTACCAGTAGGGTAAATAGGACATTTATTTATTCTACCTGTGGATAGATTCATAACTATTTTTGATGTTTAGATTAAAAGGTTTTCGAAAATGATCTTTCTTTTATGGCTGAGATATAAATAATGATGATTATATGTTTAAAGCTAATGGTATATAGTCTTGGGTGATTATATTAGATTAGGAATAGAAATACCTGTACTTAAACTCAAACCTGTTTCCATTTAATGAATTATATAGAGGTGTGAAGATTTGAGATTTCTAGGAGCAAGATAAGTTTGACTCCATTCCTGTACATATTGTACTGGTTCCTCAAAGTTTACCTTCCCGGGTTGACAATTAAGTGTTGGAATATATGGTATATATCTAGCTCAACATTTTGTCGTCGTTGACGGGGAGGTACTAAAAAGGATTGGAGCATAGGTGTTGTTTTATATTTGTTGGAAGCCAGATAGTTTTGCCAGGTGTGATTTGCTTTTCAAATTTTGCAAATAGTTTTCTATTGGTTTGATCATTTCATTTTTCATCAAAAACATTAAAAATCAAAAAATACTTTTGGGTGCTGTAAGAACCCTCATGCATTAATCTATGTGTTTGACAGGATCCATCAACCATCAAATAATAAAAGATGATCAAGAGTTTGAAAGAACTCTCTCAGATCATAGCAGCAACAGGGATCTCTGCCTCTCAGAAAGAACAAATCTTGACAGCTGTCAAAAACCTACCTTCTTCTCAAGAAGTGGTAAAAGAAGAGGAGTTCCATGAACAACACCAAGCAGAGGCCAAAGAGTCATGGACCACATTTGATGGAGAGTTGTCCTTAGAACCTGAGATCGAGGAGTTATTAACATGTCTCTCAGTAGATCCTTTATGCATTCAAGAGACCAACCATCTAGAATAAAATTATATACATGGCATGATCAAACAAGACATTCAGAGTGGTCCACATGAGAAAGTGAACCAAGAACAATATGGCTACATTGAGCTATGGTTCCATAAATCTATTACATCAGAGCACCACCATCTTCTTCAACAACTCTTGGTATCAAATCATTTGCAATTGATGATCGTTCATTCTTTTGTATACATTAAAGTTCATATTTCAAATCTAAGCATGAATGCATTTTCATACCTGTTACGCACATGGTTGCACTGGAAGTGTTCATACACTTGAAATAACATTTTTTCTTCCAGTAGAATAGTATAGAATAGCAAATAAAAAATAGGAATAAAAGTAAAGAGAAAATAATCTTTACTATGAAAACCAATTTGTCTGGCATAGTCTAGCAGGGGTCTAGTTAGAAAACCAGGTGACTGGATAGCTAGACTCCATAATAAAGTTTGTTGGTGCCTACTTCATTTCTTCAAAATCATGTTTGATCGGTGCTCAGCTGGATGATGGAAGATTCATTAAGGAATTCCTTCCAGCAATTTCCAACCCATCGACTCCAGATCATTTTCTGGGTTTGAAACTTGAGACATTTTTTAGATACCTTGGAGCCTGCATGCCTTAATGGCAGGTATCCTTGTCATTTGCTAAGGAAATACATTAATGTTTCTTGGCAAAAGAATTCTACAGTTCATTCGAATTCAACAAATTTGTTCATGACTGTTTGAATGTATCTAGTGCTTTGATTCCCATTGACATCAAAGGTGGGATATCTCGCACTGGTTAACAACTTTCCTTATTGTTTGGTAATCCAGTGACTTTTACCTATGTTCGACATCAACAAAATCTATTCACATAGGTAGATCTGCAAAAAAAAAAAAAGGAAGTATTTGGATGAAGACTTTGAAGTTTTGGTACTCATGGACAGTTTCATTAGTTTGCAGTTTTGAAGAACAATTTATTTTTCTAGACAGTAACATTCAGCTACAGTGGTTATCAGCAATACAAATTCTAGTTACAATTTTAGCACTCTCCAGATTTAGACTTGACTTCAAAGATCTCTACAGTAAGAAATGCATAACATGGAGTAGGTAATCGAACTCAGGTACGCTTAGTTTCATGTTGGTTTAATGTATTAAATTACATATTAATAATTTGAACTGGGAATGCCTCAATACTCCATAATATTTCATTATGCCTATACTCTGTACCTAATAAACCAATCCGTCTCAACATTTCATATCATGGAAATGCACTACATTATCTTGGCTGAATTCGACACGATTCATATGTAATAATATTTTGCAAACGTGTATGACCATCATCATTTCCTTACATGCTATTGATCCTCACGACAATTCAAACATTCTTCTATGATTCCCCTCACGACTACTTCACACATCATACTATATTCCTCTTTTGCCCTCATCTACGCTGCTCACCTGTGGACGTTTCCTGTGATACCCAGTGAAATTATGGTGGCAAATTGTCATGAACCTGATACTTTTGCAGACTTGGAGGATCTTCCTGAGTATGAAGCCACCAAACACATTTTTTAGAAACCTGGATGGGAGCCATTCTTCAAGAAATTTGATGGGTATGATGATTCGGTTACACTTCAGTTCACTCTGCGTTTTCATGGTGGACTAGCTAAGGTGGGCAAGCTAGAGTTTGAAGTCACAGAAAAATTCATCTCTGAAGCAATTCAATTACCCAACACTGGTCATAAATGGACGAAGGGCTAGCCCAGTCGACACCCGTGATCAAAGACTAGATGATTTCACTCATGCGTCTAGTCCTCAAACACAACAAGGACATGGTAAAACATTTGAATCTTACTGTGAAATTTCCTCCAGTAAATCCTTGAGACCAATGGTAGCCAGATTAGAAAGCAGGAATCACAGGTTGAAAGAGAAGTTACATGAATACACCATATTGGATCGACACATCAAAACAAAAAACAAACTTATGAAACTCATGCAAGCTCATTTCTCGTCCAAGATTGAACGATTAAAAATGAAAAAATAAAGGTCTTTTCCAGAAGAACAGGAGACTGCAGAAGATTGCCAAGAAGCACATCATCATTAATCGAGTTCTTAAGAAGGAAATCAGAAGCATGAAGAAACATGAGAAATTGAAAATGTTGGTTGCAGCTGCTACAAGACTCTGATGAATCTTAGTTTTTGACTTTTGGTTGTCTAAGGACAGGCAAAGACTTCAGTTTGGGGGAATGTTAGTCTCCAATTTTGACTATATTTTTGCCTATATCATGTCAAATATACCTCCATTCTCATATCTAGTATCATTTCCTTCTGGCCTTACCATGACACATTTGACATCCTTTTACAACTAAATGGGGCTATTCAAGGTATTCTTATGATTCAAATTATTTCTAATGTATTTTGATATTTTAAACTAATGTTGATACTAACGTGGCATGAGTTAGGTACTGTTCCTTTGAAACAGAACTTATCAGTACCAGGTACCATCTCACACTTAGTGGAGATACCAAAGAAGTTTCTGAAGACTTACACGACATGGCCAGAGTGGATTGACAGTTCGATTCATATGGTTGATTGAGTCATAACTCAATATGCTGACTCAGGACGAGATTGTGGAACCATTTTATTAGAATGCTTTATGATCCATGCTTCTTGACACTGCGTGTCATGAAGCTGTGAAGTTCGTTTTAACTGACTATGAGTCATTTTCGGATCTGAGATCCATTTAGATTAATGCACCTATGTTTAAAACTATTTTGGAGAGGATCTATATAAACTGGGATCAGTCTCAAGAAACGAAGGGTTACAATATGCTATGTGATACGATTTCTGATAATACAAATTTGCTACGCATTATGTTATTCGTTGTTAAATGATTTGAGTTTTGTATGAAATATGGAGCATGAAGTATGAACAATTTTTGCATGGAATGATCTGAGTAGCTCTGGTTTCATTTTAGGGCGATTGCACCTCTTGGTTGGGCTCGCCAACAGGTTCAAGTCGCTGCCTCTTTTCCACAATAGAGTTAGTTTATTTTCCAGTTTTAGAATCTGCATGTAAGTTAGTTTTAAGTTTGGAATTACTTTGTTAGATTTAGTGTGATATAAACTCATATATTGATGAATGTTGAATGCGTTATTTATTCCTATAGAACTTAAAGAATGAACTAGATTTTCTCTGTTTCCATTTTTCAATATGAACATGATTTAAAGGGAATGCGAGTTTAGATTTACTCTGTCTTGATTAGGATAGCTAGCTTACTCTGTTCTGTTAGGATAGTCAGTTTATAGTCTGTTTCTAGTTTTAAATTTGATCATGATTCAAAAGGAGTACGAGTTTAGATTTATTTTGTTCTGTTAGGGTAGTTAGGTTACAGTCGGATTAAAGGAAGCTTCCAGTACCAGTAGGGTAAATATGACATTCATTTATTCTACCTGTGGATAGATTCATAACTATTTTTGATGTTTAGATTAAAAGGTTTTCAAAAATGATCTTTCGTTTATGGCTTAGATAGAAATGATGATGATTAGATGTTTAAAGCTAATGGTAGATAGTCTTGGGTGATTATATTAGATTAGGAATAGAAATACCTGTACTTAAACTCATAACTGTTTACATTTAATGAATTAGATAGAGGTGTGAAGATTTGAGATTTCTGGGAGCAAGATAAGTTTGACTCCATTCCTGTACATATTGTACTGGTTCCTCAAAGTTTACCTTCCCGAGTTGACAATTAAGTGTTGGAATATATGGTATATATCTATCTCAACAAGGATCATGATCAATTACTCTTCAAATTACTACCCTCAGAGAAACGGTGTGGCAGAGTCAACTAATAAGAACCTGGTCATAATTTTAAAGAAGATGGTTACAGATAACCAAATAAATTGGCACAACCAACTCCATAATTCTCTATGGGCCGATAGATTCACGGCCAAGGAAGTTGTAGGGAATTCCCCATACTTTTTGGTCTACAGACATGAAGCCATCCTCCCAAACGGGCTTTATCTACCATCTCTCCAATTGGCCCAAGATTCCAATGAGGAACCCTCATCAACCATGCAATAGAGGATCAACAATATGCTCATGCTGGAAGAATAGAGAGAAAAGGTTAGGTAAAAATTCCTAGCTCATAAACAGATACTGAAACAATGGTTTGATAAGCATAAGGCTAAAGAAAATAAATTTGAGGTAGGAGACTTAGTGTTGAAGTGGGACAAATCAAATGAACCAAAGGGAAAACATTCTAATTTTCAAATCCTATGGCATGGACCTTTCCAAATGGTCGATAAAATCGAGGTAGGTACCTATCAATTGCAGAATCTGATAGGGGAACCTGATGCCCTCTGAATGAATGGCCAAGCCCTGAAATGATACTTTCA